>ML663034.1:1044309-1159902 GCA_007570785.1 Antilocapra americana
CTGACTTCAGAGCCTTTCCCGCATTGCCCAAGTTCTTGAGCCATTTTTAGTGGCCTGAGGACACTCAAGTGCCCAGGTATGTCCTGTTCTGTCCAACCCGCCCTGTTGATGGATGCAAAGATCGCAATACAGTCTGTGCTGTTTTACACAATGAGGTGGAGATTGTCTTTGTATATATGTTTGCATTTCTTGTTATTTGTTTAACTTAATTTCTAGAAATGGAATTTCTGGGACAAGGTATGTAAACAACTTAAGTTTCTTTCTACACATTTGCCAACTAGCTTTCCAGAAATACTGTATTGATTCTCCCTTTAGTTCACAAATATTAGTTTATCTCTCACCCTACGCTCACCAACACTATCGTTTCTCACAGTCTTGGCAATGTTGATGGACAAAATGTGCTCTTTTGTTTGTATTCCATTGAATAGCATTGAATTTAAGTATCCCTCATGAATGTTTCTTTTACCGTTTTCTGTCTTGTTTGTCAATGTTTTCTATTAAAGTCTTAGTGTTGCAAAAAGCATCTGCTTCCCTCTGAAATCGGGATGTTCACACAGTTAAGATGCGTTCTCGGGCACTTTGAAGCGGGCTCTGGTTCACCAGTGCCCTCGCCTTGCTCCCACGAGGACGGCTTTTCTCTCTGAATGCCTGGTTTTTGTCTGTCTGCTGGTGACGTCTGCACTCTGGTATGCCGCATCTGGAAACGAGGCGCTCCCCCTGTGATGCCCACACACTGCTGCATTTCTGCCGGGCCCTGCTGTCTTCCCGTGCCCCTGCTGGTGCAGAATTTGGGGGCTCAGGTTTCTTGGGCGGCACTGCGAGGCTTAAGGGAATCTTAGTTTCCCAACCGGGGATCGAAGCCCGGGTCCCAGCGGTGAGGGCGCCGAGTCCTCACCGCTGGGCCTGCAGAGAAGCCCAGCTGCTCTCAGTTCTCCCACCGCCCACCTTCACTCCAGTCCCCACGGGTTACATTCACCGCTATCCCCGTGTACGTCCTGCAACGTGGATGAAGCTTAAAAACACTATGCGAACTGAAAAAAGAAATATATAAAGGCTACATATTGTATGTATGTTTCCACTTTATGGAAATGCCCAGGAAAGGACAGTTCTTAGAAACAGAAATTAGTGTAGTGGTAAAGGATCCGCCTGCAATGCAGGAGGCCCCGGCTTGACTCCCGGGTCGGGAAGACCCCTTGGAGAGGGGACAGGCTACCCCCTCCAGTGTTCTTGGGTTTCCCTGGTGGCTCAGCTGGTGAATGAACAAGGTTGCATGAACGTACCAATAGCCGCTGCATAGTGCATGTTGAAACAGGATTTTATAAAATGTAAATTGTATCTCAATACCGATCAAACAAGCCAGCACCTTTGTGTGATTTTCTTTTAGAAAAGAATCTGTGGAGGACGGTCTTTGAGAACTCACGTACACGTCATTCTCCATTCAAGTCTACCTCTCAATTGATTGATTATATAAAGATGTATAAAGGCAACCTCCCAGACTCTCCCTGGCTAGTGTTTTCCTGGTAAATGCCTCTTGGATTTTTTTTTTAATCTGAAATCTTTAACTTTATGAATTTATTCAACAGTTAATTGCAAAGAAAACTTTATTTCTTTAATGGATTTTTTCTTTTTAAAAAACTATTTATTTTAATTGGAGGCTAGTTACTTTACAATATTGTAGTGGTTTTTGCCAGACATTGACATGAATCAGCCATGGGTGTACATGTGTTCCCCATCCTGAGCCCCCCTCCCTCCCCATCCCATCCCTCAGGGTCATCCCAGTGCACCGGCCCTGAGCACCCTGTCTCATGCATTGAACCTGGACTGGCGATCTGTTTCACATATGATAATATACATGTTTCAGTGCTATGCTCTCAAATCATCCCCCCTCACCCTCTCCCACAGAGTCCAAAAGTCTGTTCTTTACATATGTGTCTCTTTTGCTGTCTTGCATATAGGGTCATTGTTACCGTCGTTCTAAATTCCATATATATATGTTAATATACTGTATTGGTGTTTTTCTTTCTGACTTACTTTACTCTGTATAATAGGATCCAGTTTCATTAATGGGTATCTATTGACTGTTGCTCTCTGGCAGGCATTTTGGTGGTAGGCTCTAGGAATATAGCAGTGAACTAAATCAAGTCTCTGGCATCCAGTCCCATCACTTCACAGCAGATAGATGGGGAAACAGTGGAAACACTGGTGACTTTATTTTTCTGGGCTCCAAAATCACTGCAGATGGTGACTGCAGCCATGAAATTAAAAGACGCTACTCCTTGGAAGGAAAGTTTTGACCAACCTATACAGCATATTAAAAAGCAGAGACATTACTTTGCCCAAAAAGGTCCGTCTAGTCAAGGCTATGGTTTTTCCAGTGGTCGTGTATGGATGTAAGAGTTGGACTATAAAGAAAGCTGAGCGCAGAAGAATTGAGTCAGCTCTTCACATCAGGTGACCAAAGTATTGGAGTTTCAGCTTCAACATCAGACCGTTCAATGAACACCCAGGACTGATGTCCCCTAGGATGGACTGGTTGGATCTCCTTGCAGTCTAAGAGATTCTCAAGAGTCTTCTCCAACACTACAGCTCAAAAGAATCACTTTTTCTGCCTCTTGGATTTTAATAACAACTGGTAGAAAGTATGTGTCTCTCAATACAAAGTTGGTGTTTCATTATATAGGGAACATTTTGCATTACTAGCCTCAAAATGCAATGCAATATTTCAAGCAAAACTATGCCTTGAATTAGCCTCCATGCGGGTGATTGTCAAACGCAATGACTGTCAGACAGGTGGGGTGTCAAACGTCAGCAAAGGGGTACAAGACTGGGATGTCGCTGCCTCCTGAATGCTTCCCGGTTTTCCTGGCAATTGTGGGTCAGAGCCAGGCCGCTTCCCAGCAGGATGTGGTGCTAACATTTCTACATAAACAGAACTTGTCACTACACAGGGGTCTCTCGTGTTTTATCCGGTGTTGAGTGGGGATTTAGGGTTGATATGTAATACAGATAATTGTCTCTTTTAAAATGGTGGAAAACTGCGTCCCAAGCGGCATTTCCAGGTGAAGCAGCTGACCTTCGGGGCCGGCTTGCTGATGCTGCCTGTGCGACGTCTGTCCTGTGGTGGGTTCAGAAAGACCTTCCTCAGCCTGAGGCAGGGGTTACTCCAGAGTCTTCCCAAATCAGGGTGCAGATGAACTCTTTGCTGCAGGCTGATCTTTGTTCTTGTTATGTCACCTATCGTCTCTGAGAGTTTCCAGAAGTTTCCCTCCCCCGCTGTTGTGGATGTCCTCCTGTTACTCTGGGCGGGACGTTCAACCTCCCCTGGGACCTGTGGACAGTGATGCTCAACTTCCCAGGGTTGCCATGACGACGGGCAAGATTGATGCGCTTGCGGGGCTGCCTGCTAGTGCTGCCTGGCCCCTCACTGTCCTTTGAGGTGGACCCCGCTGCCCCTGGTCCTGGGCTGGCAGAACTGCCCCCAGGTTGAGTCCAGAGGAAAGAGCTAGGGCAGCTGCGGAGTTGGGAGGACGGTGGGCTTTATCTATGCATTCACGTTCTCTTCTGCAGGGGAAGGGTCAGGTGATTAGGGCAACGCAGGGAGGAGACACAGTGCCCACCAGGGCCTGGCAGGAACACCTGCAGGGGTTCAGGGAGCCTGGCTTAGCTGGGTGGATCCTCCCACCTCCCCAGGGTGGGCCAAGTCCCCCGGAGCAGTACTGCTCCAAACAGCCACTCCTGGAAAACTTCCATCTCAGGCACCAGCGCTGGGCCGGGCCTGGGCGTCCAGCTCTCGGCTCCACCGGCCGCAGACTGGGGTTTGTCCTGTCTGCCTCCTGTCTTCACAGAACCAGACAACTAGTTAGCAGAACCATGACGTCATGAGCAGAGGCTTCCCAGGACAGGAAGGACCAAGTGATTTGAACGGAACCAAGAAACCCATTGAGCAGATTCAGGACACCAGGAGGCTGTGAAGAGAGGCCTTGGGAAGGCGCTGGGCAGCCTGGGGGGCTCCTGCAAGGACCCCGGCCAGGGTGGCTCTGCCTCTGGAGGGAAGCTCTAGACGGCAACAGGACACATTTCTGTTGTGGTCAGCCACCCACCTTGTGGTCATTCGCTGTAAAGTGGCCCCAGAAGATGAGTACTCCCAGAGTCAGCATCAGCTCTGTTCTGAAGACAGGGAAGGTGTTAGAAAAATAGCAAGAAAATGTTAAAATGAGGAAAGTCATCATTTTCCTTACAATTGCTAGTTTGATGGCAGTTCTGCTGCAGAACTTTGCAGACAGTGGGGGTGATTATTACCTGCCTCACCCCCGCCTCGCCGTAGGGACGCCCCTCTAACAGCTGCAGGACAGGTGGGCTTGCCAGAGGGCAAAGGTCGCTCTCCTGGCTGATATATGTTGCTTGATTTTCTTTGATAAAGAGCACGAGATCTTTTCAAATAATAAAAAAAGAAAAAGCCAATCCCTGTTACTTTTAAATGAAAAAAGCAAAATTTAACACTGCCTACCAGCTTGGTTTTCTCTGCTTTTACTGTCAGGCTGATGAAAGGTCCACGACAGGGGGACTGAGCTGTCTTTCCCTTCACCCAGACTCCCAGCTAATTACTGTGTTGAACACCCGGCCTCTCCCTGCCCCTTTCCCACCTGCACTCACGTTGGCAGACTTTCAAGTGTTTCATTTACACCCAAGCCGTCGCTTTCAGCTCCTGGACTAGACATGGGGATGTCGTAGCCTGAGATCAACATCAGAGAATGAAGATGCTTCACTGCCGCAGAATCCTCCCGGGGTGTGGATTCTCTCCTGCAAGGGGCCCTCGGCCTCCGGCTGCCCGGAACACAGTGCCAGCCGGCTCCCACCATGGTGTCTGCGGGGGGCTTTGTGGTGCAGAACCACAGACCTGAGGGGGCTTTCCTTCCACACCAGCTCTCACTGAAACACTCTGAAAGTGAGCAGAGATTTCGCGGGGATGCCAGGTGACTTCAGAAGCATGGACACCAGCCGCGTTCAGAGAGTGTGGCCTGACGTGGCTGCTGCTGTTGGAATGGGGGGGATGGTGGGTGGTGGGTCACTGCCCGACCCAACGGGGTGGCGGGGTGCTGGGGGGACCCTGTGGGGGCAGGTCAATCCCCACTCGTGTGCACAGACGATGCCATCCTGGTGCACACTGGCCTTGCAGAAGCCTTCTCACCTTTCTGAGTCTATCTCCTCCTGGCCCAGGCGCATCTGGTCTCCGCCAGTCTGGGTCCAGCCTGGGTGGGGAAAGAGCGTGGAAGACAGCGGGCATGTGTAGGGACCTGCACACCCCATGGATGTGAGCCCCGCAGCACCCCACTTGTCCCTCCGCCCCCAGAATCCGGGTTTGAGCTGCCCCTTGTGGGTCCACTGCTCGCTCGTGGCCTGAGCTCTGTCTGACCATGTCACCTGCTGCTTCCTGCAGCCCTGGGCCCGGGGGTGGGAGGCTGGGCCTGGGGAGAACTCATCCTCGCTGCCCCGGGCAGGGAGGACCCAGCACTCGGCCGCCCTCAGGGCTCCTTGACCAGTGCAGACGCCACCAAAGGGCAGGTGACACGGAGTCTTCCGGGGTTGGGGGGGGCGGCGGCTGCAGGGAGGTGTGCGAAGTCAGGCTGATGGGGGCATGGACTTGCCGGCTGAGAGAGGTTGTAAGAGCCGCCTGTCTTATGAAGACCGCGCCTAGCAGGCATCGTGAGACTCCATCACGAGCCTGGAGGAGCCTTCTCACGGAGGGCATCCCGGGGCCCCCTCCCCAGAAGAGCCAGGCAAGCCCACCTCCCAGTCTGGTTACGGCATCAAAGCCCAACCCCCGCCCCATGTCATCCCGGCATCTCTGCACGTCTCAGGTCTGCAGGACCAGCTTCTGCTTTCCTGGCCCAGACCCTGGGTGTTGCCAGGAGCCTCCCTGCACCCCATGAGGACAGCCGCTCCACCCCGCACACAGAAGCCCTGCTGATCCGCGGCTCCGTGGGACGCAGTGTGCCCAGGGTGTAGAACACAGACCCTGGGGCCCCCTTTTCCTCCAGTCACTGGCTTCTGTGCGCTGGGGCTCCTTGCTCCCTCACCTCTGCGCTTCGCGGTTTACACGGGCTGGTCCTCCGAGGGGTTTCCCTCCCCAGGGGACACGGCGGGTCTCCCCGCTGCTATCAGGTCCCTCAGGTTTCTCAAGCCAAGAGGCCAGCAGGCCAGGGAGAGAGTGACCCTGCTGGCAGGGCACTGGGCGTCAGTGGGAGGCGGGGCTGTGGGTGCTTTAGAGGAGGCAGGGTTAGTGGGCTGCGGACCTTTCAGGGTGAGGGCCTGGGGCAGCTCTCCAGGGGAGGCACCTGCCCATAGGGGCACGACCCAGGGAGGTGGGAAGTGGGCGTGGCGGCCTGGGGCGAGGGGCTGGTGCCCACAGCTGTTTTGGTCCCGCTTGCCTCCTGCTGGCAGTGTCCTGGGAAGAGACCAGCCAGGGCCCTGGATGAGTGCCTCCCGACACGGGGCAGACAGCGTATGACCGCACAGGTCTGTGAGATGAGGAGGGGGCTGTAGCGGGTGCTGTGGCTCCCTGCCCCCTGCCCCCAGACCCAGGGCCCAGCAGCATGGACGCGGGTGGCCCAGTGAGGTCAGGGAGCCAGGTCCCTCCCCGGAATCTCCTTTGCCCAAAGGAGCTGCCTCCCCCAGCTTTAGTCCCTCTCTGGGGAAGCTCCCATCCAATCACCAGTGCCGGCAGTGGTCCAGACCCCGGCCTCAGTTTGGGAATCAGCTCGGCCACAGGTCCAGGCTCCCTGGCAACTGGCCAAGGTGGCGTAACCAGGACATCACCCTTCAGCTCCCCCTTGGCCCATTCTACTTCCCCCACTCCCTCCAGAGGGGCCCTTGGGGACAGTCTCCATCAGCAGCCTGTAAAACCCACCCTGGAGTCTGTCCCGGGAGCCCATGATGACCACTTGGGTGCCTTGTCCACCATCCCTCACTGTGACCAGCCCCCGTGGACGAGAACTGGCCCACGCAGCCTCACTGCCCCACCCCCTCCTCCGGTGACACCGGGCCCATGCTCTCCCTCCTCTAACCTCTGTAGCGACGACTGCTTTACATACCAGTTCTCAGCACACTTGCTTTATTTCCTCTGCGGTCAGTTACCAGCAGGAATCAGCTGGCGATGGCTTTTCTGCACTCACGAATTCTTTCCCCTGACCTCTCCCTCCATCTCCTGGTTTGCTTTGTCCACTGTAACTGACTTTGCATCATAAGGCATGAAACATCTATCTCCGATCATAACGCAAATCTTTCTGGTCTTTCCCGGAGTTTCAGATCCGTTGTGTCTTTTCTCTCGTTGAGCGCTGTTTGCTTGCCCCTGTTATGACAGCTTTGCAAACTCTGCCTGCAGCGAAGCATTTCGTCAGGGCCCCTGTTTTCACGTTCACCTGCCCGGGTGGCCGAGCTGACACCCAAGGCTCCTGGGACCCACACCATTTCCTCTCCCGGTTTCTCCTTGTTTGGCTGAATGTTCTGACAAGACTTTTCAGGAAGGTGAGCAGGTAGGCTGAAAGAGTCTTTCCTCGATGCCCCCCCCCCCCCCCCCCCGCCGATGGCATCGTGGAGGACTGTGAGAGCTGGGTCTCTGGTGCTGGGGTGGGGGGCCCCAGCCCCTGGCTGCTCTCTGGGTCAGTCCACGTGCCCCCACAGTGCTGTGCCTCATTCCAGCCCTGCTTCTGCCCTCAGGCACCTGGGCTCCTGCTCACAGCTGGCTCCTCTGGCTGTGTCCATCCCTGGGCAGTGGGGGCCCGGCCAGTCTCCCCGTCGGCATTCAGATCAATGAACCTGCTGAGACCTTGTGTCCAAGAAAGTCCCTCCATTCCTCCCTTCGTGGAGATGTCTGTCTGGTTTAAAAGTCCACTCCATCATTTCAGCTTGTCTCTGGACCCAGAGGAGCTAAGTGATGCTGGGTCTCTGATGGGAAGTCCGGAAAACCACCCAGCAGGCAGACTCCCCACCTGGCTGGTGTGGGAGGCACGGCCTGAGGACCTGGGCTTGCTCCTGGTCCCAGTGAGTGCAGGGCGGCCCCGCTGGTCTGAGGTCCTGACTGCCGTTCTCCTAGGTCAAGGGCGTGCCGTCTTCAGAGGCAGCCTGACTTAAAAACGGACCCCTCACCCCCATGCTCCCAGCCCCGCCACACTGTGAGCAGAGACCCTCTGCATCAGCGGGACCTCGGGAGCGCATGGCGTCCCGGGCGGCACGGGGCACCCGGCTTGTCACCCTTGCCGGCTGCAGGCAGGGGTCTGGGCCAGTGCCGGGCCGTCTCTCTGCCTAGGGTCTCCCAGGCCTCGGGACAGGTGAATGTTGTCTGCTGGGTGTGCAGGTTACGCGGACGTGGGGCCCAGGGAAGTGAGCCACTGCGGTGTCCGGGAAGGCTCCTCACAGCTGCCTTCCCGACACCTACTTTTAGCAGATTTCAAAGAAGCAAGAAGCAGTGGTGTCTCTGTGCCCTCTCCACTTGGTGTTGAGAGGGGGGACACACCTCCGGCTGGCTCTCTCTGGCTGTGTTGGGTGAGAACTTCCACTGCTCAGCACCCCACGTCCCATGCAGCAGGCACACACCTCCTCCGGTGGGGATCTAAACAGAGCACCCCTCCCTCGTCTGGCCTTCCTTCCCGGGGCCCTTACCCGTGGCTGTCCTCCCCAGTGGGCTCCCACGTGGAGGGTCTGTGCCTGTACAGATGGGGTGTGTGTGTGTGTGGATGGATACAGCTTTAGTTCTCATGAACAGTCACCTCTAAGCGCTCACTCACAACTTGCTTCTCTCGCTCAGCTGTTCCTGGGAGTCTTCCTGTCTCACACGTCCCTATCAGCAGGCATTTGCGCTGCGGCCGTTTCTCACAATTATATTGGTGGACGTGCTTCCTTCAACGTGTGGGAGAGTCCCTCCCTGGAGAGACGCTTGGCTATGGGATTTCTGGGACACGCCCACTTCCTACGTGAGCCCTGATTGCAAACACCAAATCTGCCAACCGGAGGCCAACGTTGTGAAGAGCTGGTAGGGACTGGGGCCGCAGTCCTCTGATGCCAGTACGGGGTCGCCCCACCGCCAGGGGCTCTGATGGTGCACCCCAGTGTCGGGCGGTGGCTGAGGTAGAGAATGGTCACTGGGGCTCAGAGACAGTCTGTCCCACGGAAAGGGCTCCACTAAGGGGAACTTTGTAGGGTCTTCTCCCGTGTTAAGGGACCATACCCCGGAGACAGTGCTCCAAATAGGGAGCAGCCCAGCCCCCAGCAGCCCACCCCCAGGTGCTGGACTCTTCTTAGATGGAGACCTATGAAGGAGAACCTAGGCGGTGAGCTTCAGGGACGGAGGGGTGGGGGTGGGCTCTGCAAAGCTGGGGGCTGGCTGGACTGGGTGACAGTAGTGGGGAACAGGGGAGGATGGTCACTTTCCCAAGATCCAGACAGCCCAGAGGGAATGAAAACTTGTGGGGAAGTAATTGCCGTTGCATGCTGACATAGTTTTCTTGAGCCCAAGAAAGAGGGTTTTCCACCTCCCTAGGTGACCCGGCAGCCCTGTGGCGCCCCTCCCTAATTCCTTCTGTGCCTCAGTTCCTGCGGGTCTCCTCCCCTCTCCCCTCTCCAGACCTTCCCCATGACTCCTTCCTGTGGAATCTTCCCTCCCCTCCCCGCCAGGGCCACAGTCTTTGACTCAGTGGGTGAATGGCCCTGAGCCCATCCCTGCCCTCTCCTCATCAATGGCCCTCGCCCTGTCCTGGACACTGGAAGGAGGCAGAGAGAATGGGCTCTCCAGGACACAGCCCCAGCACGGAGCGGCCAGAGGGAGGATGCCACCCAGGGCCATAGTAGAGAGAGTCCTCCCAGGCAGAGACAGGGAGTCCTCCCAGGTAGAGTGAGTCCTTCCAGGTAGAGAGAGAGTCCTCTCAGGTAGAGAGAGTCCTCCTGGATAGAGAGAGACTCCTCCCAAGTAGACAGTGCCCTCCCAGGTAGAGACAGTGAGTCTTCCCAGGTAGAGTGAGTCCTCCCAGGTAGAGTGAGTCCTCCCAGGTAGAGTGAGTCCTCCCAGGTAGACAGAATCCTCCCAGGCAGAGACAGTGAGTCCTCCCAGGCAGAGCGAGTCCTCCCAGGTAGAGAGAGAGTCTCCCCAGGTAGAGTGAGTCCTACTGGGTAGAGTGAGTCCTCCCGGGTGGGGTGAGTCCTCCCCGGGGAATGCTCTGCCCACGGTGAACCTGCTCAGGGCCTTCTGAGGGAAGCAGGGGGGCGCTCGGTCCGTGTGATGGGGACGTGTCCAGAGCTGCCTAAAACACGCAGACAGCAGCTCCTCTGTGTTCTGGGCCCAGCAGAGGCAGCTGAACATTCCTGAAGCCTGACCACAGCATCCGGCTGCCCCTCCCCGGGGCCACTGCTAACAGCTGGGCCCCACCCCCAGCCAGGAGGGCACAGGCCAATGCTGGTTGGGCTGCCAGAAATAGCGCAAGGAGCTGTGGATGGGCCGAGAGGCTCAGGAACGAGTCCAGGGCATGGCCCGTTTCCGACAGCCTCGCCTGCAGCATCCTCAGGGACGCTGAGTGAGGGCTCTGGGGTGTTGGAGACCCATTTCTCTGCTTCAGCAAACACGCGTTTATGCTTGTTTCGTGGGT
Organism: Antilocapra americana; assembly: GCA_007570785.1. Classification (NCBI taxonomy): domain Eukaryota; kingdom Metazoa; phylum Chordata; class Mammalia; order Artiodactyla; family Antilocapridae; genus Antilocapra; species Antilocapra americana. The sequence continues at coordinate 1,054,944 of ML663034.1, forward strand.
GGCTCTGCTCTGGGCGCTGGGACGTGGAGGGGACCAGCCTGAAGTCCTGGTTCTTGGGCTCACGATCTGCTCGGAGAGGACCCGGCAGGACAAGGGAGAGGCCGAGCCCGCGCAGAGTCCAGGAAGGCCCTTGACTCCAGGGCCGGTCCTGTCCTTGTGTGAACCGGCAGAAGACGCCTCTGTAAATGCGGCCATCTAATTGGCTGTTAAAACGCCTGTTTGTTTTTTAATTTCAGTTACTGAACATTTCCGTTCTAGAAACATCTTAGCTCCATTCGATGCTTTTAAAACACATTCCAGCCTCTCGTCGTCTATTTTCTCATATGAATCAGTTATGTAACATCTCTCCTATCTGACAAATCTGACATGCAGGCCATCTGAGTTTCTCTTCGTGATGTTTGTCTTTTTCTGTTGGTTGCTGTTCAGATGATCTTGTCTTCTGATATCCCTGGTGATTGTTAATTAAATGCCAGATACTGTGTGGTTTTTTTTTAAGAAGTGGGTTTATTTAGAGCGGCTGGGCAGACTGTGGGCCATCTCAGAAGATGGCAGAGGCTACTGAGCTTAGGTGAAGTTCTGGATGGTTTTAACTCTGTGCGAGACAGGACTTCCTTTTGCTCAGGCAGGTACCGGGTTTACTTCTGGCGGGTTATCCCGATCCTGTGTGGACTGTGGGCTGAAGTGGACTCTGTCTCTGAGAGGGCTGGTCTGTTTCCTTCTGGGCACTTGGACTTCTAGACGGTCCTCCAGGGAGCCCGTGCAGGGCCCTCTGTCTGCCCCCTGAAGCTCTTCACCGGGACCCGGATCGGCTCAGTCGCTCCAGTCCTGCTCCAGCACTGGGAGATCTGCCTGGATTCCCAGACCCCAGAGGTGCTGAAGTTGGGACCGTGTTTCTGAACTTGCCTTTTCTCTGGAATCTCGGCTCCTTGCTGACTTCGCATGTCTCCCCAGTGCCTCCAGACAGCTGATCTTTTGCTTATTACCTAGATTTTCTAGCTGTTTTCAGCAGAGTGGTTAGTCTAAGAAATAGCCCAGTCACCTGAAAATGGAAAATCAGTCCCACTTTAGTGAGCGGCCAGTGTAACCCTGCTTTCTTTCTGGACGGTGCTTCATCCACGTTGCTGCGGTTTTCCCAGGGATGCTGTTGCTACCCCCAAGCCATAAAGATGTCCTCCTGTGTTGCTTTCCAAAGCACGTTGAGCTTTTTCTTTTGTGTTTATCTTTAGTTCATCTCCAGTTGCTCTTCGTCGTGGCTCTGGGTGGGAACTGGGAGGGTTCAGAAGCATGAAGACTGAGGATGTGAGGTCGCTCTGGGTGTCGCGAGGCCCCACCATTTCTTGGCCTCTCGCTTTAAAAATGCTAATTCACGTCTACAGTCCTCCCTGAATTGAGGTGTTTTTCCTTCCTGGCCTTTTGATGAAACCATCTACAGAGCCCCTGTTTTTCTTGCCTCTCACCTGTCCGGCTGGAAGGTGTCCGGCCCAGGACCTGGCTGCTTTTGTTAAACCCTGGGATGAGGGGTAGGGAGGAGCCCCCGGTGTCTCGAGCGACACTCCGAAATAGGGCTGCTGCCAGCGGGGCCGGACCGAGCAGGTGGGTTCTCAGAACACAGAGTCTGCTCCAACCCAGCCCAGGCTCTGGAGCGTGTCAGCTGCTGCAGGGGGGGGGGACCCCCAGGCCCAGGGAGGGGACAGGGGCTGAAAGACAGCTAGGTGTGGGCCTGAGCCAAGCACCCAGTGGGGTCCCCGAGTGCAGGGTCCTCACTGTGTTCAAACGGGGCCTGTGGGCTTGGAAAGGGGCGGCCCTGCTCCCTTCCTTCTCCCCAGGACCAAGTGCGGCCCCACAGTTCCAGACAGCAGCCAGGACCGGCTGAGGACAGCAGCACCGAGGGGCAGCGTCAGAAGCAGGCAGTTCTGCGGGGACAGCCTTCTCAAGGCATGTTGGGAGCCCCCACATTGTCTCCACGTTCAGGCCAAGAGCGCCAACAGCCAGTCCAGACTTCCCTGCCTCCTGCGTGAGAGCCGCTGTAACTGTGATGGCTGGAGTTCCCACGGCGTGGACTCCTGGCCCAGCTCACATGGTGTGAACAGGGGTGACACGCAGATGGGGGGGCAGGGAAGCCGTGCAAGGGGCAGAGGCCCCATCCTGATGCTGCATAGATCCAATGACTGGACACAAAGGAGGCAGCTGGGACAGCCGAAGGCAGCTCCTCCTCACTGCGGCTGGAGCAGCATCCCCGCTCACATCCACGCAGAACCTCAGGATGGAAGCCTATTTGGAAATAGGGCCTTGGCAGGGGTAATCACAGTTAGGGTGAGGCCACGCTGGCTTGGGGGCAGTACAGTGGCTGGTGTCTTCATAAGAAGAGAAGCAGAGATGACACACACGGCGAAGAAGCCACGTGAGGATGGAGCAGAGCTGCGGCGGGAAATCTACCCGCCTGGGAACCGCACGGCCTGCCTGTGGCCACCGGAACCAGAGCAGAGGCCTGGGAGAGTGCTCCTGGGCGGCCGCCGAAGGAGCCGACCCTGCTGACGCCGGGGTCTCAGACTGCCGGCTTCTGAACGTGAGGGGGTAAGTTCTGTCAGTTCCCTCGATGGTGGTAGTTTGTTACGGCCGCTCTTGGCAACATTTACAGCCCCCACTGCCCCCCACTGCCCCGTCTGCACCCGGAAGAGGGTCAGGATGCCTGCAGACCGCCTGAGCTCCTGAGGGCAGTGAGGGAATCAGTGAGGGCAGAATGCCGGGACGAGCTGGGAGACCCCGAGGAGAGGCTCGGCCTCTGTGCGGTGAAGGGCGGCCCGGGCTGACCACCCGCTGGACGGCCGCTCACAGGTGAGAGCGCCCCTGAGCACCAGAGATGTCCTGGGTGAGGTCTCCCTCGTAGGGCCCAGACCAGGCAACATGGCTTTGAAACGTTAGGGTCCTGTCTCTTGAGCAGCGGAAGGCAGGGAGAGAAGGGGGCGTGTGAAGCTGTACCCCGTGGTTCCGGGACCCAGGGCCTTCCTGGGACGGTCGGGGCCTTCCCCGAGGGGCTGTGAAATAGCAGCAGCTGAAGCAAAGAGACTAACGCTGCCCGAACTGAAGGCGGGGGGGGAATGACAGAGCGCAGTCTCTACTACTCTGCTCTGCTCTTCTACTCCAGGGAGAAGAACTCGCTTTCTCTATTGCTTTTCTATATTTTCTAAGTTTTCTATAATGACGACGTGTCTCTTTGAAAATGAAAAAAAAAAAAATTCTTTGTAAAGGGTCTCGGCTAATGGGAATGACCACTGACTTGCAGGTCACAAGTACCCACGATTACAGGAACGGGACAATGGCCTGGCAGTCCTCCCATGCGGGGGATGACTTCCTGTCCGTTGCCAGACATGACTGAGCAGCCTGTGGGCAGGATGCAATTATGTGCTGGTTTGGAAACCAGTGATTCATGGTTTTAGATCAGCAGTTCTCAAAAGTGTTCTCAGCTGATCGCCAGATCACCTCAGGATGCTTTGCGTGTGTTTGGGCTCTATCTACCATATTTATCCCACTAGAAATTAGAGTAGAAAAAAAATTAAAATCTTTACTTGTCATTTCATTAAAAATTAACCAGAGCAAATCTACTACATGTCACCACAAATAATACTCTTGATGAAAAAGTGTCTGTATGTCCCAAAACAAAAACAAGAGAGAAAAGAGGCTTAATTTTTTTTTTTTTTCAGATCTCTTTAGCCTGTGACTTTAATAGAAATTGATTGGATTTTTCTGCTTCTGCATTCAATCTCTTGCTGTTTATTACCTGGGTTAAAGTATGTGAAGAAAAGCTGCCCTCACACAGATATGGAATTGGAAAAGAGAGGAGCATTTTATTAGCATTTTTCAGGCTTCCCAGGTGGTGCTAGCAGTAAAGAACCCACTGTCAATGTAGGAGACAGGAGGTATGTGGGTTCGATCCCTGGGTCGGGAAGACCCCCTGGAGAAGGAAATGGCAGCCTGCTCCAGTGTTCTTGCCTGGAAAATCCCGTGGACAGAGGAGCCTGGAGGGCTGCAGTCCACGGGGTTGCAAAGAGTCGGACACAGCGGAAGCAACTGCGTTATAGACATTGTCCTTTGATACCACTCTAACTCAACAAGCAGTAGTTTCTTGAAATCAGTTATGATGTGGGTTCTGACAGCCCTGGGAGCATTTCACCTCTTGCTATTGTTGTTCAGTCACTCAGTCGCGTCTGACTCTTTGCTACCCCACAGACGATAGCACACCAGGCCTCCCTGTCCTTCACTGTCTCCCAGAGTTTGAGCAAACTCATGTCCATTGAATCAGTGATGCCATCCAACCATCTCATCCTCTGTTGTCCCCTTCTCCCACCTTCAATCTTTCCCAACATCAGGATCTTTTCCAATGAAAATATCCAGGCTTTTCCAAAGAAAAGACCGCATCAGGTGGCCAAAGTATTGGAGCTTCAGCTTCAGCATCAGTCCTTCCAATGAATATTCAGGGTTGGTCTCCTTTAGGATGGACTGGTTTGGTCTCCAGAGTCTAAGGGACTCTCAAGAGTCTTCTCCAACACCACAGTTTAAAAACATCAATTCTTTGGGGCTCAGCCTTCCTTATGGTCCAACTCTCATATCCATACATGACTACTGGAAAAACCATAGCTTTGACTAGACAGACCTTTGCTGGCAAAGTAATGTCTCTGCTTTTTAACATGCTGTCTAGGTTTGTCATAGTTTTTCTTCCAAGGAGCAAGCATCTTAATTTCATGGCTGTAGTCACCATCTGAAGTGATTTTGGAACCCAAGAAAATAAAGTCTGTCACTGTTTCCCCATCTATTTCCCATGCAGTGATGGGACCAGATGCCATGATCTTAGTTTTTTGAATGTTGAGCTTTAAGCCAACTTTTTCACTCTCCTCTTTCACCTTCATCAAGAGGCTCTTTAATTCTTCTTTGCTTCCTGCTATTAGGTTGGTGCCATCTGCATATCTGAGATTATTTATATTTCTCCCAGCAATCTTGATTCCAGCTTAAGCTTCATCCATCCCAGCATTTCGTATGATGTACTCTGTATATAAGGCTTTAGTGTACTTAATGAAGCAGAAGAAGATGTTCTTCTGGAATTCCCCAGCCCTGCCCCATTCTAACAGAGTGGGAAGTCAGGGCAGTGCAGCTGGTCTGTGGGATGCTGCACTCTGATGGGGCAAGGGCAGAGGGGGCAGCTGGTCATTTTCAGGAGCCCTAGGCTATTGGCTTGAATACCTAAGGAGATAGCAGGACAGCCCAGAGAAGAAAGGGCAAAATGAGTTGGGGGTTGCGTATTCTCAGTTACAAGTGGACAATGTCACAGGTGAAATTCTTGCTCCTTGCTTGGAGAGAAAGGTCCTACCCTGGGCTCAGAGCCATGATAACTGGCAGGCCGTCAGCACTGCCCAGTGAGCAGTGGTCTCTGGAGACTCAAGGGTGACCTATGGCGGTCGGGGTAGCAGGTGAGGCAGGAGGGCGTAGTGACCAGGATGTTTGTGCCCGAGGAGGTGGACACCCCTCCCTGGGGACAGGTTGGGGGTAGTGAGAGGAGCGCCCGAGCGGCAGGCAGCCTTCCTCCAAGTCTCCTCCTGTCCTGGCTGGAGTCCTGGTCACCTGAGCACAGGGAGTCCCGGGGTCCTGTTCCCCTGCCCTGCCCGCAATCCACACCAGTCTGTCAAAAAGAGGGATGAACAGACAGGGAAGGGACTCTTGACTAAGTTAGGAGCTTGGCGGTCAGAGCAGGCTGCCAGGTCCAAGGCAGGGGCTCCTTGGACCTGTCCGAAGAGCCTCCTGGGAGCCGTGTGCCGCCTTCTCGAGGACTCCGCCCACCTTCTTGACCACAGAGAGGTAGTACCTGGACGTGGCAGAAAGTAAGAAGAGAGAAGGGAGGGAGGAGTTAAAACCAGGAAGCACGCAGGCTCGGACCCCTCTCAGTCCCGACCTTGGCCTGCCCATGGCTGGTCTAGCAGCGTGCACCCTCGGGAGCTGATCTAGTGATACGTACGAACAGGTCGAGCTTTTTGATCTTCAGGGCCTCGTGATGCCTGTTCTGCTTCTGGGAAGGTTTTCCAGCAGCGCGAACTGCTCTAAACCCTTGGAGGAAGATTCCAGGATGGAGGTTTTGTGACAAAAACACGGAGATGACGACAGAAAATCCTACATCCCGGGCCTGCGTCTCTCAGCCTTCTTCTTCTAAGAGGTGTCGGCAGCTGAGTGTCCGGGTCAGAGGGCAGGGGCCCCGCGGCCCTGGGTAGTGGCCGCACTGCTGGACAGTGCCTCCCCGAGGCTGCATTCACAGGCGCTCCTTGGCATCGGGGCGGCTCAGCGAATGGCCCACTCTGCCCGGGCTCCGATGTGCATCGTCACCCTGACGGGGTCTCTGTGGTTCTGGGTAAACCTGAGAGGTTTCCTGTGTTCACTGTCGCTGGGCTGAGTTTCAGTTCCCATTTTTGTTTTCTGGAGTGAGACAGCCTCCCTACAGGACAGGATGATTTAATTAAGCTAATTGGAGTGCCTGAAGACACAGCTTGCTGGGGTCCAGAGCTGAGGGGTGTGTCCCTGCAAGGCCCCCTGCCCCCAGCCCCACTGTGCTCTTGACTTTTCCCAAGTGAGGCTCAGCCATCGATCCTGTGGAGTGAAGGTCCTTGGGGTCACGGGCCAGCCCCCGGGCCCTGACCCCGTGGCAGACGCCCTCCTGGGTCCCTGGTGAGCCACGCTGCAGGCGGCCCTCAAGCCCTCAGGGCCCTGCCTTCCTGCAGGCTTCCGTGATCGCTCAGCTCCTCCCGACCCTCTGCAGGCGCAGGACGTGCTGGGCAGCCTGACTCGGCGCCTGCTCGCTGGGCCAGCCAGACCCCGCTCTCGCGGCAGCCGCTTTACTCCACGCGGACAGAAACAGCCCAGCAGAATACAGAGCGCTGGGCCTCCTGAGATGAGAGCTGTCGTGATGGGAGCTTGAGCTCCTGGGATGGCTACCGCCAGGGAGTGGCTGCCTGTCTCTCTGGCTCCCCCGTCCCCAGGGAGGGGTGTCCACCTCCTGTGCGAGCTCCTTTAAAGATGGCAGAGAAGGTGACGCCAGCTCCATCCTGCAGAGGAGGAAACGGATGCCAGGATGGAGGAGGAGGCCTCTGGGCCACAAATCGAGCTTTGAAGGGGGCCTCTGGCACAGAGGGTGCTGTCACAGCCTGGCGGGGAGGGGTGCTGGGACACGCCGGCAGGAGGGGGCTTTTCCCATGGGCCAAAGGCCGTCTCCTCGGGATCACCAGAGGCAGCTCCCTGGGGTGGGGGGCACATTTGGGACAGGAGTGGAGAGAAGCGTACCCAAGCTCCTCGTCACTGTGAGCTCTGGGCTCTGTCCTCTGCACTGGGCACTCATGGATGCTTCTAGAAGGCAAGGGGTATCATTTTCACTGGCCTGGGGAGCGGCTGCCCCAGCTGTGAGAGCCTGGCAGAGCTCTTGGGGGCGTGGCCCACCCCGGCCCTCCCTGTCCCCTGGCAGGGCAGCCCTGAGCACACCTTTTCAAACAGTGGCAAACAGAGGCTCCCTGCAGGATGGTAGCCCAGCCCCTTCTCATGAATATGCATCAGCGAGGTGGCTCGCTGGGTCTGGCCGGCTCCCCGGGTTCTCACCAGCTCCCCCAGCAGAAATGGCACTTCTCTCTGCTGGTGAATAGGGTGCTATTGTGGGCAGGGCTTCAGAATTTTAATGACTTGCAAAATATAGCTGATTATGTAGAAAGACATCTTCTGCGCTTTTTCATGTAAATGAGACAAATTAATTGGTGCTCAGTAGCTGTGAGAAGGCGCCGTCCCAGGAGGGGCGGAGGGAGTCCTCTGCGGCTCTGAAGTAGGTGCCTGCCAGAGAGCAAGGTGAAAAGCAGAAGCAGAGCTGGGTAATTTCTGATCCGTCCAATTAATCCGTGCTCCGGCTGCTCAGGCTGTAACCCAAACCGTGAGAAAGTGCCGCCGCCGCCGCCGAGAAGCCAGGGGACCTGGGGCCCGTCCCCCTCCCTCACCCACTGGTCCTCAGCCAAGTTCCTGAAAGTGGTCCTGGGGGGTGGGCACCGTGGGGGGGTGGGCAGTGCCCACACTGGCTCCTGGTCAGTCAAAACATTTGAGCCAAAAAAATCTGCCACTTCAAAGACTGGAATAAACTTTTCTCCAAGGAAGGCGTACAAACGGCCAGGGACGGACAGATTTGGCATCATCAGTCATGAGGGAAACTAACCAAAACCACGGCGGGCTGGGAGGCTGCCTCACACCTCTAGGACCACTGTCTTCACCAACCCCGGTGATAACAAGTGTTGGCAGAGACAAGGAGAGGCTGCCAGACCCCCACGTGGCCGGCGGGGGGCTGAGATGGTGCGCCAGCTTTGAGAAGCGTTGGGCAGTTTCCTCAGCGGTGAGAGACAGACTCCCCATAGGATCCAGCCATTCCGCTTGTGGGCAGGCACACCTGAGGGGACTGAAAGCAGGGTCCCAAGGCGGCGTTGGCACAGCCCTGTTCAGAGCAGCCTCCTTCACAGTGGCCCACAGGTGGAAGCAAGGCTGGTGTCCTTGAGAGACGGAAGAGCAGAGGAGGCGGCCGGTCCACGCGGTGGGGTGGCGCTCAGGCATAACAGGCAGCGAAGTTCAGCCCAGCTCCAGCCCGGATGAACTCCGAGGACGTTACGCTAAGTGAGATAAGCCTCACACCAAAGGACAAGTACCATACGATTTCATCTACATGAGGCCTGGAACAGCCAAGTTCATTGTGGCAGAAGGTAGATCAGAAGGTACCAGAGCCTGCAGAAGGGGTGTTCCTGTCTAATGGTTTCTGCTGAGGGCAATGAAGAAAGTTTGGGTCCACTAGGCCACTCAGGGATGACCTAAACCAAATCCCTTGTGATTATACAGTGGAGGTGACAAATAGATTCAGGGGATTCGATCTGACAGAGGGCCTGAAGAGCTATGGACAGGGGTTCACAACACTGTACAGGAGGCGGCGACCAGAACCATCCCCAAGAACAAGAAATGCAAGAAGGCAACGTGGCTGTCTGAGGAGGCCTTACAAATAGGTGAGAAAAGAACAGGAGGAAAAGCAAGGAAGAAAGGGAAAGATACACCCAAATGAATGCAGAGTTCCAGAAAACAGCAAGGAGAGATAATAAAGCCTTCCTTAGTGATCAATGCAAAGAAATAGAGGAAAACAATAGAATGGGAAAGACTAGAGATCGCTTCGAGAAAATTGGCGATACCAAGGGAATATTTCATGCAAGGATGGGCACAATAAAGGACAGAAATGGTAATGACCTAACAGAGGCAGAGGAGATTAAGAAGAGGTGGCAAGAATACAGAGAAAAACTATACAAAAAAGGGCTTACTGACTTGGGTAACCATGATGGTGTAGTCAGTCATCTAGAGCCAGATATCCTGGACTGTGAAGTCAAGTGAGCCTTGGAAAGCATTACTACAAACAGAGCTAGTGGAGATGATAGAATTCCAGCAGAGCTATTTCAAATCCTAAAGCAAGATGCTGTTAAAGTGCTGCACTCAACACAGGGCTGGACGAGGTCAGTTTTCATCACAATCTCAAAGAAGGGCAATGCTAAAAAATGTTCACACTACTGGACAATGCGCTCATTTCACATGCTAACAAGGCGATGCCCAACTCCTTCAAGATGGGCTTCAGCAGTACTTGAATCAAGAGCTTCCAGATGTACAAACTGGGTTGAGAAAAGGCAAAGGAACCAGAAATCAAACTGACAACATCTGTTGGATCATTAGAGAAAGCAGAGGAATTCCAGAAAAACGTCTGCTTCTGCTTCATTGACTATGCTAAAGCCTTTGACTGTGTGGATCACAACAAACAGTGGAAAATTCTGAAAGAGATGAAATTACCAGACCATCTTACTTGTCTCGAGAAACCTGTATGCAGATCAGGAAGCAACAGTTAGAACCGGACATGGAACAGCAGACTGGTTCCAAATTGGGAAAGGAGTACGTCAAGGCTGTGTACTGTCACCGTGTTTGACTTATATATAGAGTCCATCATGTGAAATGCTGGACTGGATGAGTTACAAGCTGGAATCAAGACTTCTGGGAGAAATATCAATAACCTCAGATATGCAGATGATACCACTCTAATGGCAGAAAGTGAAGAGGAACTAAAGTGCCTCTTGATAAGGGTGAAAGAGGAGAGTGAAAAAGTTGGCTTAAAGCTCAACATTCAGAAAACTAAGATCATGACATCCAGTCCCAACACATCATGGCAAGTAGATGGGGAAAAAGTGGAAGCAGTAACAGATTTTCTCTTCTTGGGTTCCATAATCACTGCAGATGGTGACTGCAGCTATGAAATTAAAAGATGCTTGCTTCTTGGAGGAAAAGCTATGAAAAACCTAGGCAGTATATTAAAAAGCGGAGACATCATCTGGCCAACAAAGGTCTGGCTAGTCAAAGCTACGGCTTTTCCAGTAGTCATGTGTGGATGTGAGAATTGGACCATAAAGAAGGTTGAACCCCAAAGAATTGATACTTTTGAACTGTGATGCTGGAGAAGACTCTTGAGAGTCCCTTGGACTGCAAGGAGATCAAACCTGTCCATCCTGAAGGAAATCAGTCTTGAATATTCATTGGAAGGACTGATGCTGAAGCTGAAGCTCTAAAGCTTTGTCCATCTGATGCGAAGAGCCAACTCACTGGAAAAGACCCTGATGCTGGGGAAGACTGAGGGGAGGAGGAGTAGGGGACGACAGAGGATGAGATGGCTGAATAGCATCATCGGCTCAATGGACATGAACCTGGGCATACTCCAGGAGATAGTGAAGGTCAGGGAAGCCTGGCGTGCTATAGTCCATGGGATCGCAGTCAGACACGAGTTAGCAACTCAACAACAACAACAAGATGTGGTGTTTGCACAACACTGCAAATGTATCTGATGCCGCTGAGCTGCCCACTTAGGAGTATAATCGTTTTTTAAAAAATATCATCCTCTAGTCAGTGTTTGCTGAGACCCCCCCCCCCCTTGTCTGGGCCCATGCCTGGCTGTACAGGTGGGAGGTTAGGAGGAGGAAATGAAGACCCCTCAGCTTTCTCAGCTGAGTTCACCATGGACCTCTGTCCTGGGCAGCTGGGAGCAGGACTGCTGCCCAGGGGCACCCTTGCCCTCAGCCCCTCCTCTTCACTGCTTCCAGAAGCCAGCAAGGGTCACGTTACCGCCTTCTTGGCTCCCAGTCAAACCAGATCTGCCCTGCTTGGCTCATCTTTCTGAAGCTCCCGAGGCTTGCTCAGTCTGGGTCGGGGTGCTGCGGCCCCCAGAGGCCCCTGCTCCCTGGACAGTGCCGTGGGAGAGCCGGCGGACAATGGGCCTCTATCTCCAGGGAGAAACCGGATCCGGCCAGGCCAGCAGCCCCCAGCAGCACTTTCTTATCAGGCCCAGCGGCCCTGCGAGCTCCACTTAGTAGGAAACCTGACCTGCCCACAGCTGTGGCTGTCGGAGTCCCCCAGGCTTTGAAAATGAGACTGCATGCGGGGACAGCCTCCCAAAGCCCGGCGGGCACTGTGACTCGCTGGTCTTTACAGAAAGCTCCTGAAGATCCTGGGCAGGGTGGTTGCTGGGGATAGGGGCGGGGCTGGGGGCCTGGGGCTCTGTGCTGGTCCTTGGAGACGCTGCTGCCTGGCTGGGGCACAGGGCACCTGCTACCATCTCTGACTTCCAACCAGAGCCTCGGAGACAGGACGTGTGCCCGAGCAGCGGGCCTTGTTGCCACCCAGACTCACAGACCAGAGCCCCGGACAGAAGCCACAGCCGGCCCTGAGGGGGCCACATGGAAAAATGCAGGAGCGGCCTCATGACCCAAAGTTGCTGCCTGTGCACCTGCCTTATGTATGGAACGCACGCTGAGCCAAGGCCCTCGCGGCCAGACACAGGGCCCTCCCAGAGGGCATGGCAGCTCCTTCCCTAGGACTTGCCTCCATGCCTGGGTCCTAGAATAGACCGTTGGACCTCATGGCCAGATCTGCTCAGGGCAGCCTGGCTCCAGGTCCAAAGCTCAGGTCACTGGAGAGCGGAGCTGACCAGGCCCCCGTGAGCACAACCCCATGGGTCAGCACCACCTGTGACTCAGTTTATCTGGGAGGAGCAGTGCCCCAGGTGTGGCCTCTGCCTCCCTGGACCGCTAGATGCTGAGATGCAGTTGGAAGGGGACCCCCACAGCTGGCCCTGGGCCCTGCACCCCTTGAGACCACAGCTGTCCCCAGCACGGCCTGCCAGGAGGGCCAGAAGGACAGGCTGTGGGACAGGGTGTCCTCCCCTGGGCCCCAGGCACACACCACAGCCCTGCAGAGCTGGCCACCCAGGCCCCTGCAGGCCGAGGGCAGCCAGGCCGAGGGCAGCCAGGCCGAGGGGCCCAGCACGGTGCCTGCTCTGCCACGTTGAGGGATTTGCAGGTCTAGACAGGGATTAGCCGTGATTGCACTGACTCCTTTTGTGTGATGCTCTGGGCGTGAAATCAGGCAATGCAGAAGTCACAAACAGACGCAAAGAAGGGACGTTTACGTGGATGGAAGATGCTGGAAAGAAGTGTGGTTTCTGGAAGCCCTCGGGGTCACGGGGACTCAATGAAACGTCAGTGTGCTTGGTTAGGAGGGCGGAAGCCCACCTTCCACTGAGAGGCTGTGGGGGCCCCTTGAGCTCGCTCTTCCATTAATCGTGGCCACGAGTCCAAGGGGCTTTGGATTTTGACCACCCTACAAAATATCGCTCTCCACTAGGAGATTACTCGGTTATAAACAGTTCTCACCATAATGACTACCTTCTGTGCGCCAATCACATGACAACAACCCAAGGTAGTGTTTTTTTTGAAAGGAGTTTGAGAGAGGACTTGACACAGACCTGCAGCTCCAGCCCCGGGCTCCCAGCCCCAGCGCTGACCCGCCCTGTCCTGGACACACACCCCCACCCCACCTGGAGGTCCCCCTTGGACCCTCTGGTCCTGGACGCTGAGGTGAAGCCTTGTGTCTCCCTGGGCAGACCCTGGCCTCTGTCTGCATGAGACTGGGGGTTCTTTTTGATGCCCTGGGGGCACCTAGAAAATGAGATATGGGGAGAGAGAGAGAGCATGCGAGCCCTCAGACTGGCTAAGGATGGGGCCTGCGGGCGCTTGATGCCCACGGCCTCTGGGGGGAAAGTCCCCCTGGGGCCCAGGCCCGTTTCCTTGCCCACAAATGATAATCATGAGCTTGGGCAGGACGGGGGCTGCAGGGTGGAGCTGGCCTGCCCCTGTGGTCCCTGAGAGGGTGGGGGGCGGCGTGGGAACTTCTAGTCCTGGGGGGCGTGTACTCCTCCCCTGACTGTCTTTAAATAAAAAGGCTTTGAATGAGCCGTCACTCTGATGGAGAATTCTGCCATTGACGCAAACGTTCAGGGGCAGGTTTCACTCCAAGGGACAGAAAACCTCGGCTTGGAGCCACCCACTCCTGTCGGGAGACCCTGTGAGTGGGGGCCCTGGGGTGCGGCTGCTGTTTTGGGTCCTGGCGAGGGGCTGCTGTGGGTGTGAAGTCACGGCTCAGGAAAGGGCAGCGGGAGGTGGAGGGCGCATGTGCAGGGTCGGCGGGACTGGAAGGAGGCGTTCCCCCCTCTGAGCTGGAGGGCATTTCACGTCCTAGAACAGTGACAAGCCACCAGGACAAGTTGGGGCAGCAGCCTCGGCCTGGAGTTGTCCCCCCCAGCGCCTGTCTAGGGGAGGCCCCCGGGGAAACGGCTGAATGGGGAGATGCCTCTGAGGCGTCAAGGTGTGTGATCAGAACGCGGGGGAGCCTGCCTCAGGGGGGAACGGTGAGGACCCTGCAGCCCAGGCGGACACCCGCTGTCCGGCAAGAACCCACGCCCAGTGCCCGGCCGGCGGGCCCGGGGACACCCGGGCAGAGGGACTCCGCTGCCTGCGAACAGGGATCCACACGGTTGGGGACAGAAGGACGAAACCTGTGATGGTCCCCCGGCCCCCTGGCCTCACTCTGTCCCCGGGGGGCCTCCTTCCTGGGAGGGTTTCCTTACGTTGGTGCCTCTACACCTGCTGAAGGACGTGCGCACAGAAGCAAGGTCCCAGCTCACACGACGGTCACACGACGGTCACATGACGGTCACACAGCAGTCACACGACGGTCACACGACGGTCATACGATGGTCACACGACGGGAACACCGGGAACACCTGTCCGCACACCCGTACTGTCCGCTGTCTACACTTCGGCCAGCCCCGTGGCTGGGCAGGATGGCGGCTGCAGCTGCGTCACCCACATTGTCCGGGGGCCTGGGGAGAGTCACCTCCGGCCAGGTGTCCCCTGGGCCCTGGCCTTCCTCCCCTTCGTTGAGGACTTTTCTGACGGGAGGGTGTCCACGTCTCCTGAACGCTGAAAGAAAGAAAAGAAAGTGGAGTCGCTCAGTCGTGTCCGACTCTTTGCGACCACATGGACTGTAGCCTACCAGGCTCCTCCGTCCATGGGATTCTCCAGGCAGAAATACTAGAGTGGGTTGCCATTTCCTTCTCAAGGAGATCTTCTCAACCCAGGGATTGAACCCGGGTCTCCTGCATTATAGGCAGGTGCTTTACTGTCTGAGCCACCAGGGAAATGACCTGTTTAATCCTCACAGATATTTCCTAGCCTGCCCTGCCATCCACCCCTTCACTAGAAATATCCACTTGCCGATGTTTCTCAGCCCTGAAGTTGTTAATATTCAAGAGGATGAAGCTGGTCAGAGTCTCTGGGCCGCCAGGCATTTGGCAGTGGGTCACCTGCACCCAGGGTCACGGGCATTTTCTGAGAGGCTGCCTGTGCCCGCGGCGTGTGTGCTGGTAGAAGATCCTGGGCTTGGCCCCGAGCATCTTTATCCTCCCCTCTCCTGACTGGCGAGTCCCTGCACCCTCTTGGCCTCTCCGTGTGCTCTGACCCAGCCTCTGGACAGACTCAGGCTTCCCCAGGTGCAAGCCTGCAGAGGCAGGGTGGCCTGGAGCCCACGGCATTCACTCACCGACTCATTCATTCATGGAGTCCGCCGCGGTTCCAAGTCACACCTCGTGGTGAAGAGCTATCCCAGCCACGGTTCTTACTCCAGGTCCTCGTACCATGAAACGTGGTGTCCTCCACCCCAGCCCTAGGCCTGGCACGCAGTCTGCATGGGGAGGGCCAAGTGCCCACCCCTGGGGCGGGCTCTGAGCAGCTGAGTGGCGCATAAGGGCCCTGGGTTTGCTGTCTGACTTGGGCGGAGCCAGTGATGCGGCCTGGTCACCTTGGGGTGGGGTGCTGAAAGGGGGTCCCAGGGGAAGCAAACCCCGCCCCCAGCTTGATGCCCTCAGGAAGCAAAGGGTCAGATGGGAGGACAGGGCGTGGAGGGCCTGCCGCTCGCCCTCAAGCACTGGACTGGGAGCCCAGCCCGTGGGCTGCACGTCCCCTCCTGGACCGGCGGTCAGCCCCTGCTCCATGCTGCCTCCACTCGCCCCTTTCAACTCCCCGCACCCTGACCACTGGGGAGACGTCCCCCGCCGGTCACCCAGGTCGGGCTGCCTCCTTCCTCCGGAACCCCGGACGGGAGGCCCTCAGCTCATCCCACCCGCCGCGGGGCGGCTCCCTGAAGCGGACCATTGCTGCGGAACTGTTCCCAGAATCCAGACGGACTTTTATAGAAGAACAGAGACACTGGACAGGCAAGCCAGCATGACTCACCTCACGGAGAGGGCGCTCTTTGCCGGCAGACCGCGAGTCGGTGAGGCTGCGCGTGCAACCAGAGCGCAGCGCTTGTGTGTCGGTGTGGGGGGTACCGACCGGCCAGCAGGTGTGACGCGCCTTTCCTAGCCTGCGGAAGCAGCTCCTGACCCTTTAGCACTTCCCTGGAGGCTCAGCGGTAAAGAATTCACCTGCAGTGCAGGAGGTCCGGGTTCGATCCTTGGCGGGGAGGATCTCCCGGAGGAGGCGAGGGCAGCCCACTCCAGTGTTCTTGCCTGGAGAATCCCATGAATATAGGAGCCTGGTGGGCTACCGGCCGTGGGGTCACAGAGTCAGACACGACTTCATGTACACACACACACACACACACACACACACACAGGCAGCCACATGCGTGTGCCCACACACACATGTACAGGCACACGCATGCAAACACACACAGATGAACCAAAACTCTCCACCCTTTGCTGGACCTCCCCTGTCTCCCCGCCCCCAGGCCTGGGCAACCACCCTTCTCCTCTGAGTTTTGTTTCAGATTCCAGATACGTCACATCACACCATTTGCCTCTCTGTGTCTCATGGGACCTATTTCACCGGCTGCGATGTCCTCCAGGTTCACCCACGTTGTCACAGAGGGCAGGACGCCCTTCTCTTTTAAGCCTGCCCATACACGCCGTGTTTCCCTCATGCATCCAGCCGTCCCAGTTGCAGCGTTGCTCACGGCCGCCGTGAAGTGGAGACAACCGTGTCCCCGGGCCCCGGGCACCCTGACGTCTCTCCTCCAGCCCGCCCCCCTTTCTGCACCCCCAGTGCTTCCGGGTGCTGCTGCGGCAGTCTGCCTCCCTGACTCCGGTGGGGCTCCCGAGAGTGCTCCCGGCTGCCGAGGGGGTCGCATGTCACCTTCGGCTCTGGTCGCTTTGCAGCGCCCACGGCCTTGCTCTGGGAGGGGAGTCTTCCCCACATCCCTGGCTGGGTCAGGCTCTGGGCAGTGCGGGCTGGGAGGCGATGCAGGCCGGTGGGGGCAGAAAGGACAGGCAGCTGCTGGACCAGCCCCGGATCTGGGGGCTCAAGGTTGTTGTCCCTCCCACCTGGCCGTCACCCCGCCCTGTGTTAACCTGAGCAGTGGACCTTTTTCCAAACCAATGCACCCCTCAGAGCAGGTGTTCTGGAACCCTCCAGGGTGGGCCAGGGACACCTAACCAGAAAACTCGTCATTGCCAACTGAAGCCTTTGGCTCAGCTTAGATTCCTCCAAATGGCCTGTCAAGTCGGGCTTTCAGGCACTGCAGGGCAGCCAGTCTCAACTCATATCTCACTGAGCTGCTTGACAATGACAGAGCCAGTCTGCCAACCCGCCCCCACGAGCCAGGCAGCAGGAGCCCTGCAGGGGAGGGGGCGGCCAGCAGGCCTGGAGGCGCAGAGCCGGGCACGAGACCGGGGCAGCTGGTGGGCCCAGGGCACCCGCCCACGTACAAGCTGGAGCCTCTGAGCGCTGACTCCGCGGGCATGTCAGGTCCTTCAGCAGCTCACTTCCGCTCTTTCCTTTCTCGCCCCCTCTTGTGGGCACCAGCCCCACTCCAGATGCAGTCCAGACCCGCAGGGGCCTCGAGGAGCTGAGGGTCCTCAGTCATTCCCTCTCTGCCCTGTGGCTGAATAAACGCTGGGCGCACAGTTTTAGTCCAGGCTGCAGACAGATGTTGCGTTCTGCAAGCAGAACGGTGGGGTCTGCTGCTGCTGCTGCTTCAAATTCAAAAGGATTAGCCTATGTTTTCAAATGGGAATTCAAAAGAGTCTTCCCCTAGTGTGAGTATAAATCAGTTTTTTCCCCCAATTGTCAGTAAGCTTTTCATTTTAAGTTTCTGAAGTGGATTGTATACACAGAAAGGCACATGGAGCAGAGGCATTCAACTTAATGGATGTTCACCAAGTAAACACATTCGTGTAATAGCACCCAAGTCCAGATAGCAGTGTTTGGTATAGACCAGAGTTCTCAGGTCCTCCCCACTCAACAGAAATTCATCAGAGGGCAGACAAAAAATTCAGACAAGGCTTTACTGGGGCCTGGCTGCAGCGGGAGGAGTAGGAACAAGTAACAAGTTTCTTTGCTTGCCGGCTCCCTGAGTGGGAGTGAGCTTGTTCCTTCGGTGGGGTGAGGGTCGGGCTGGAAGGGTGGCTTGGATGTTTTGCCCTCCCCTTACGTGGTGCTGAGTGGAGGGAGTATGCACAGTTCCCTGCTTTTTTCCCAACACCCTGTTTTTTCTCCAAAGAGGAGGTTGGATTTTTTTGGTCTGTTTGTATCTTTTGGGTCCAGAATTTCCCTCACTGAGGATATAGGCAGTTATTTTTAGTCCTATACAGTTTCTTTGTATTTTGTTGCTTGAGGGGAGGTGTGTTGAGGTGTTAGCCCTGCAACAAGGAGTCCCAGATTCCAGACCTGTTTCCTTTCCCGCGTCCTAGAAGCCTCTCCCCACCTCCTAAAGTCACCCCACTCCCAGAGAGGAGTCTGGCCTGTTTAAAAACTTCTCATAAATGAATAACACGGAAATCTAACCGTTGTTTCATGTGAGGTTTCTCCTCAAAAGCATCACAGTGCTTGTGAGGTCTGTGCTGCTATGTAAAGCTGTAGTTTGTGATTTTTCATTGCTGTATAATATTCCAGTGCATGAGCAGATGGATCTGGGCAACTCCCACAGTGGGCTTTATGATTCCTGTTGCTCACTCATTGTTAACAGCCCCCAATGCATATATGTACACGTTTGTGTTGGGAACATTAATACACGTACACACGCAACTGCTGAGTCATGCAACGTGCAAATCTCAGCCAAGTGGAGGCTTGCAAGCTGTTTTCCAAAGCAGTGGTGATGCCTTGGGCTTCTGTCATTGTTGTAGAAGGATTCTGATTGTTTGGCTTCTCCACGTGGGCTGTGTTTGTTTGTTTGTTTTAAACGTTCTACATGTGTGTGGTTTGAATTTGCTCTTCCCTACCGATGGCATCACCAACTCAATGGACATAAGTTTGAGCAAACTCTGGGAGATGGTAAAGGACAGGGAAGCCTGGCGTGCTGCAGTCCATGGGGTCGCAAAGAGCTGGACATGCCTTAGCGACTGAGCAACAAACGGGTGAGGCCAGGTGCTGTTCCATGTGCTCTTGACCCCCTGAACACCCCTGGTTCCCGAACTACCCTTTTGACACCTTTGCCCATTTTTCTTTTTTCTCCCTTTGAGCTCTTTTTGCTTCCTGGATGCAAAACTTTGGTCATGTGTTGTCAGCGTCTGCATGGAGTCTGCATTTGGCTCCGCAGGCTCACTGATGTCTTTCCAGGGAATAAAATGTGTTTGAAAGTAACCTCAGTAGCTGAATCATGGGGGAGCTCTTTTGAGAATTTCTGGTGGCAAGAGGGAGTGAGTGAGGGCTCTGTGGCCACTCTGCTCTCAGGGTTCAGGCGCCAGCCTGGGTGTAGGAGGAATGAAGGCAGACATGGCCTGAGCAGATGGTGCTAGGCAGAAGGTGCAGAGCTGTCCTCGGCCAGTCCTCTAGAGAGGGAGGAGGAAACCATGCCCTCGGGAGCCTCTGCAGGTCCAGGGAGAGAAAATCAGCTGGCTGGACCCAGGGGGAAGAGGTATCACAGTGCTGGGCTCCCCGAGGTTGTCCCGTGACCTTGGGGGCGTCACCCTCCCTGGGCCTCAGCCTTCACACCTGAGCAGCCAAGGTGTTGATGTAGAACGTCTCTGAGTACCTCTCGGACCCCTGCCCAGGCTTGGTGGTCCTTCTTCCAAGAGAGGCTTGCTGCTGAAACTCAGCCTCCGTGTGCCCAAGACAGAAAGAAGGGTTTTGAGAGACGGGAAGGTAAAGTCGGAAATGGTGAGGGTAAATTGCACAGAAACACACAGTGTGCATGGAAGTGACTGTGACTCCCTGAATTCCGATCTAAACATGAAGAAGCCTTTTGATGCCCGCTTATACCTCTGCCCTGGTGGCTCAGAGGGTAAAGGATCTGCCTGCAACGCAGGAGACCTGGGTTTGATCCCTGGGTTGAGAAGATCCCCTGGAGAAGAGAATGGCAGTCCACTCCAGTATTCTTGCCTGGAGAATCCCATAGACAGAGGAGCCTGGTGGGCTACAGTCCGTGGGGTCGCAAAGAGTCAGACACGACTGAGCGACCAGCACACATTTCTGCCGTTTTCCTTAAGGTGTTCTTGCACCCTTGTTCTTTCCCCACTGGGCTCCTACCTGACTCAGAGCTCCATGATGCACTGTGTATGAAGGGAGATCCATGGGATCGAGCTTGTGTGCCCACCGGGAGAGCTGTGCCATGGCTCCACACTGGGCCTGGCTCAGCAGTGCTCTGTGGGTTCAACTTGGTCTTGTTTGGTCTCCAACTCCTTAACAACAGCGTGTTGGACTGTATCTTTGGGCCCATTGGATAGTTGGTCCCCACCCTGGGTCTTCTTATAATAAGGTTGTGTTTTGTCTTTTTATCGTCTCTTACTATACTTCCTGTTCCTTAACACTCCCATGCTTTATTATTATTATCATATAGGCTTCCCAGGTGGAGCTAGTGGTAAAGAAGCCGTCTGCCAGTGCAGGAGACAAAAGAGACACGAGTTCAATCCCTGCGTTGGGAAGATCCCCAGCAGAAGGAAATGGTAACCCACTCCCGTATACTTGCCTGGGAAATCCTGTGGACAGAAGAGCCCAGCAGGCTACAGCCCATGGGGTTGCAAAGAGTCAGAACAACTCCTTGAAACAACTTAGTACATTGTTATTATTACTAATTGCTTTGGTTACTTTGCTGGGGTTTTTCTTGCTTACTCTCTTCTTTATTTGAATAGAAGGCATTTTTTTCTACTAGTGGCTACCTTAAGGTTTAACCCACGTATTTATTCCCTATTTCTCTGCCAGCATTAACACTATATCAATAACTGAGATGTTAGATTGTCTAATTTTCTACTTCCAACTCTCACATTATGATTGAATAATATGATCTTCTTGATCTTTATTTTGTGAATGTATTTTGTTTATTATGCATTTTGCAGTAATTATTCTGACATTTGCATTCTACTCCATAAGCATGTTCATAGTCTAAACACTCATGTGTGATTTTCTGGCTTGGGTCCCTAATGTCTTGCTTTTTGTACCGTATCTTCTCTTCCCTGTAACCCTCATTTTCATCCATTTCTCGTTCGTCTCACCTGAGCAGCGTTTTCTGGGATGCGTTCCAAATCCTGGCATCTGTGTGCCTATCTTCCTGTCACCTCCCTGGCCCGAGAGAACAGAGGACTCCGGGGTCACCCCTCTAAACACCACGTTGCTGTCCAGTTACCTCATTGCATTTGGAGCCCTGGATGAGAGCTGAGATGCGGACTCTTCCTGCCGTGTGGGTAGCCACGGAGGGCTCCCCCAACCTCCTTCTTGATTCCTGGATTGTGAGCGCCTCAAGGCCACCTTCGCTGGACCTCAACCAGCCCCAGCATCTGCCAGAGGCCAGCGGCCGTCTGCTGTCACTGCTGAAGTCTTATGTTGTTCAGTGCTGGGTCCCAGTTGTGTGTTTTCCTCTTGCCTTTCCCTCCTCAGCCTGTGGCCCTTGCCAAGCTTCTCTGCTCCCATGAGGCTCTCCTTTCTCTTCCCCTACCAGGTCTCTGGGAATTAGAGAGAGGAAACACTTGGGTCTCTTGAGCTGTGATCTCTGTCCTTTTCCTCCTCCTGCTCACGGCTGTGGGCACAGGGTGGGGTTGGGGTGAGGGTGGTTCTGGTTCATTGGTCAAGGCCGGGATCACGGCTCCCTCCCCACAAGGCTGTCCAGGGACCCTTTTTCCGCTGCTGAGATCTGGCTCCCATACAGCTCCGGAGGCCATTGGAAACATCTCTGCAGCTCAGAATCCTGCTTGTGGACAGAGTGACCTTGCTCTTGTGATGGTTCCGGCCCCATAAATTAGAGGCTGTGGTAGGAGTCCTGTGTAGTAACCTGTGAATGTCTGATGGAGCTGTCCCCCACAGGCAGGCACAGAAATGACCTCAGGACACTGGAGACAGGAGCGGGGAAAGGAGGAGTTGGGGAGGGGAGCCTCACTCGCCAATGGTCCTCTCACAGTGAGCCTTGCCTGATGAGTCCGTAAACCAAGCCAGGGTATCCCACTCTACATACTTACGAGAAGGAAGTCTGATAAGGGGAAATGGCTTGTATTAGACTTACTTTCCTTAAGAAAGCGATGATAAACTTTGAACAAATGAACAAGCACACAGAACACCAGTGTGTTTCGAGGCATTGAAGCACAACCCGAAGTAGACAGAAACGGCGGATATTCAAGCTGAGGGCACCCTCCAGTCTCCACCACGCAGGACGCACGCGACTCAAGCACAGGTGCTGTGTAATCGGCTTGAAAGGTCAGAAGGGGGCATTTGGGCCCCAGAGCGGGTGGAAACTAAGGAGGGGAGTCCAAGAAAACAGGGAGCCACAGAAGGAGCCTTGTATGACCCTCCCTTGATCCTTGGTGATACATGGAGGGTACTCGAAGGAGTTTGGTGGGAAGTCACAGACAGAAGAGTAGAGTAGAAAATTTAACTGCTGCCCCCTCCAGAAGAGTCAGAATTTAGGGCAGAAAACCTGCCCAGTTACAGGGGCTTGGGGAAAACCTCGCCCCTTTCCATTGGAATCCCAGAAGGGTCACAACCAAGGAGCAAAGACTATGTCCCAGGACTGAGAATTTTCCCTAAAACTAACATCAAAATAGATTTATCCCAAGAATTTAAATGAAGTCTCGACAGGTTCAAGGTGACTATCTAGTAAATTAGCATTTTATTAAAATTAAAATAATCTTTAGAGAAAGGTAGTAGATCGCAGAGTCTGAACAACATATAGTCAATTTTATCCATTAAACAATAAAAACTACTAGACGTGAAGAAACAAGAAAATGTGAGCTATGAACAAAAGGCAAGCAATTAATATAAGTATATCCAGTTTGCCCCAAATGTTGAAATTAGCAGAAAAGCACTTTAAAATATTGTCATTAACACATTATTGATTATAGTATTAACACCATAGCTGTTAGTTCCTGCAAAAATCCCCCAGTCAATAATGTGTATTGTCCAAGGGATTCTGTGAAAATTGGCCAAAATGAATGAATAGACGGAAGAGAGTTCAACAGAAAAAGGAGACTATAAAAAGAACCAAATAGATATTTTCATACTAAGAGGTAATAGATTTAAGATGAAGAAGTTACTGGATAGAATTAACAAAAGATTGGATTATAAGAAGAAAACTATGCAAACTTGAAGGCAGATTTTTTTTAAATGACCAAATTTGTAGAAAGAGAGAAAAATAAAATAATAATATCTCAGAGACCTGTGGGACATCATGATGCAGTCTAATAGACTTGTAGCAGGAGTTACAAAAGGAAAGAAAATAGAGAATGGGATCGACAAAATATATGAAAAAATACCCCAACAAATCTGGTAAAAAACAGATGTACAGATTCAAAATCAGTGAGGCTTAAACTGGATAAACGCAAAGAATAGAACCCCTAGGCACACCACAGTCAAATTGCTCAAAGCTACTGATAAGGAGAGACTCTTGAATGCAGTCAGAGCAAACAACTCGGGGGCGGGGATGGGGGTTGGGGGTGAGGTGGGGGTGGGGGCTGCAGGAAACCGAGCAGACTGCCACTGACTTCTTACCAAAAACAACGGCGGCCAGAAGACAATGGAACCACATATTTGAAGTATTGAATGAAAAACTGTCACCCCCAAATTCCCTACCCATCAAATTAAGAGACAAGAGCAATTCCTTCAAAGACCTAATATACCCACTCTGACACTTAGAAGACAAAAGAAAAAAATATGAATAGCCCTATGTGTATCAAGGAAATTGAATTTGTCATTAAAAACATTTCTACAAAGAACCAGGCCCAGATGACTTTCTTGTTAACTTTTACCAAATATTAAAGAAAAAAATAATATCAATTTTACACAAACTCAGAAAATTGAGAAGGATGGAACACATTTAAAATTATTTTATGAGGCCAGGAAGATCCTAATACTAAAAATGAGAAGGGCGTTACAAGAAATGACACTTACAGACCCATATCCTCCTGATCACAAAGGCACAGTTACTTTTTAAAAATTATGACATCAAATCCAGGAACATATAAAAAGAACAATGTATCAGGACGAAGTGAGGTTTATCACAGGAATGCACGGTTAATTTACCACTTGAAACCAATCAGTGCAACTCAGCACATTAACAGATAAAAGGAAAAAAATATATTTATCTTAATAGATGCAGAAAGAGCACTTGACAACACTCAAATCCATGTATGATAAAAATTTTCACAAACTAGTAGTGGGGGGAAAAGTCTTCAATCTGATAAAAGACATGTACGGAAACTGGCAACTCCACCACGAATTCTAATTCTGCTAATAACCTTCATACTAATAGTGAAAGATGGAGTGGTTTACCCTGACTATCAGGAATAGCGCAAAAATGCATGTTCTCACCACTTCTGTAAACATTGTACCGTGGGTCCTGGAGAGCGCTGGAGGGCAGTCAAGGGCAGAACAGTCAGGAATACTGGAAAGTGAAAGGGAAGCCACTCGTCACGTCCTACTCTTTGCGACCCCATGGACGGTGGCCTGCACCAGGCTTCTCCATACACGGGATTTTCCAGACAAGAATACTGGAGTGGGTTGCCATTTCCTTCTCCAGAATATTGGAAAGAAGGAAGTAAAACTGTCTCTATTCACAAACATCATCATTGTTTACACGGGAAATCCTAAAAAAGTTAACCACAAAAAACCCCTACTCTAGATAAAAAATAAATTTGGGAAGTTCATAGGATAAAAAACCAACATGAATAATCCATTATATTTTCATATATTAGCAACAAATTCTTAGAAAAATAAAACTGAAAACTCTCACTACAATAGTGTCAGTATAAAACACAGAGGAGTAAACGCAAGTGTATTAAAGCCTGTCAGCTGGAAACTGTAACACACATCGAAGAGAAACTGAGGCTGTAAATAAGCTCAGACACACACCCTGTTTAGGGATCGTGAGGCATGCGACTGTTAAAATGCCAATTCTCTCCAAACTGATCCGTTCCCAGTCAAAATCTGGAGTCGTTTATAGAAGCTGACTCAATGCTGAAATGTTCATGAAAATGCAAAGAATCCCACGTAGCCAAGTACTCTTGAAAAATGACAAAGTTGAGGATCCACACTACTTAATTTCTAGACTAGCAGAACAGGTGACGTAGCTGGGAGACTGAGAATTTGGTGCAAAGACGGACGTTTACGTCAACGGAACGGAACAGAACAATCATATATGAAATTAACTTTTTAAATTGAGGTGAAATCCACATAACCTAAAAGAGATCATTTTCCAAGTGCACAGTTAAATGACATTTAGTGCTTCACAATGTTGGGAAACTACTGTGGTTAATTGATTTTCTAGGAGGTGCTGAGGCACTTGAATCGGGAAAGGAGAAGCTCCTCCACAAATGATTGAAACAAGTAGATAAACAGATGGAGAAAACAATCAGTGCCAACCACCCCTCCCACTGCACAGAAAACTCTGAGCTGCATCATGGACCCATGCACTGCTCATAATACTTAGCCTGGAAAACCAGTATAAGGAAACAGAGTAGATGGATTTCTTAGGGAGGACACAAAAGGCAATGAAACCAAAGGAAGAACTGACCGATTAGTCTCCATTAAAATGACAAGCGTCTGCTCATAAAAAGACGCTGTTAAAGACGTATTCTACAGACTGGAAGAAGAGATTCACTACATACGCCTAACACAGGACTTTCGTCTTAAACGTGTAAAGATTCCTCCTAATCAATAATAAAAATCAGCACTAGACATCATCAGTCACTAGGGACAGGTAATAAAGACCACACGGAGACAGCGTGTCTCATCCACCAGGCGGCTGGAGTCATGAACCGCTGACACCGCCTAACAGGGTGAGGAGAGGAGCAGCCGTACCTCCAGTACTGCTGGGGGGACGGTAGAATCGCACAGTCACTCTGGAAACGGCTTGGCCATTTCTTATAAAATTAAATATACATCGGCTTTATGACCCAGAAATTCCATTTACTCAAGAGGAATGAAAATGCATGTCCATAAACAAGATGGTAAAAGAACGTTTATAGTGGCTTGGTTGATAATAGCTAAAAACTGCAAAGAAAAACAAAACCTCAAATATCCTTCAACAGAAAATTGGACAGAAAGTCAGTGTGAGTCACACAGTGGAATATTACTCAGCAATGAACATGGAGTATGGGTTCAAAATTTAAGTGAAAGAAGAAGGATACAAAATGTTGCCTTCTGCATAATATTATGTATGTTAGGTTCAAGAAGAGGCAGAACGAATGAGTGGTGACAGAACCCACAGGGGCTGCCTATGGGCTGGGGCCCAAGGGAGCTTTCTGGAGCCTTGTCTTGAATGTGGTGGTGGTCACGGGGTATGTCCAGTGATTGGCTCTTCAGACTGTGCTCTGAACATGTGTGCATTATGCCCTGTGTAAAAGTCACTTCCAGAAAAGTGAGGAAGATGAGGTCATGGTGTATCTACCACCAACGGTGTCCTGCAATGTGAACCGGTCTCTCCACGGTGTACGGCAGGTGCTTGCTGTGCTGGGACCTGGCCCATCAGCTTACTCCCGGGCACCAGCTTCAAAGGCTGGCAAGCGTGCCCAGGTCTGTATTTGCCGCAGTGCGTGTCACCAGCCCCAGGAAAGCTTTGGGGACTGGAGTGGGAGCTGCCTCTCCTAGGTTCATGTTCACAGTGGTGGAAAATAACCCAGACCACATGGCCATCTATTTATGAAAGTCTTGAATGGGCACCTGATGGGAAGTGTCCTTTTTCTGTCTGCGACCTGATTTAGAAGGTGGAAGTTGCAGACCACCAAGGGTTACCCCTCTCCGTGGACCTGAGCAGGAGGGGTCTGGAGACAAGCCCTATTCAGGTTTTGATCAAATGAGCAGACAGAACCCTGGCTGCGGAGCCCTCCATGGGACCACAGCTCTGGGCTGCCCGGGACCACCAGTGACCCCAGCGTGGGTCTCCAGGGGGCAGCCTCAGCCGCAGCCGTGGGACCGGCCAGGACAGTCCAGGAAGGAGGTGGCAGCCAAGGGCCAGCAGTTCTCAGAGGCCTCAGTGGGGTCATCTGGTCACCTGGGGTCGCAGAGGCCGCCGGGTGGCATCCTCGGCCCTGCCTAGTCTCCTGGTGGGCCGTGGGGACAGGGCCATGTCATCTGAGGAGGGCAGCCGGCTGGCGCCTGGGGCTCTTCAGTTTCCAGCAGGCTCACCCAGTGGCTGCAGAGGGCTCCGGCTAGTCGCAGAAGACCGTGGAGGAAGAGATGGCCCAGGAGAGACTCCTCCAAGTTTTCATTTCTGTGCTGAAGTTCGTCCTCTGCCCGGGGCTGGGAAATGCTGGGGTGGTCTTGGGAGGCCCCCAAAATAATACTGGGTGACATCATCTGAGGAAGCGAGGACCCCACCTGGGCCCCCACATGAAAAACATCTCAGGTTGAGAGGCTAGCTGGCAGGGATCCTGGGGACTTCCTAGGGGCTGTTGACTCAGGCGCCTGGGCTCACAGGGTGCAGGGAAGGGGCTTGTTAAATCCCTTCCCCCACCCGCCCCTGGGGGGGCTGTGGAGCCCTAGGGTACAAAGCTGCCTCTGTGGCTGTGCCCGTGGGTGGCAGAGATAAGTCACAGCGGCTGCCTGTGCTGTGTTGTCAGAGAGCAAAAATAGACCGCGGCTCGGTTTCCCAGAAGGGCCCGGCATGGGCCTGGGCCAGGCTGCTGTCTGCCCTTGGCCTGGAGACGGACGATGCCGACCGTGAGGTCCAGAGCATGAGCTGCCGCCCCCCCAGCCCCCGCACCGCCTCTGCCGCCTGAGACGCTGTTTCATTGGGAGACAAAAGGCTGGCCCCCCCACCCCCTACTCCGCGCCGGTACTCCTTGGGGTCTCAGGCTGTAAGAGCGGGATGGGGACTTTGCAGGCCAGGCCCCCCACGGGTGCTGGGCTGCAGGGCCCTGGGACCGAGGGCTAACCCGGGCCGATGCTGGCCAGCACCCAGCCGGCCCTGGAGGTGACCCTGGGCACCGGCCGGGGGCAGTGGCAACAACTTGGCTCCTGCAACAAGGCCGGTGTCCGATCGCAGGAGCATCCCAGACTCCACAGGGCTGGCCTTTGCCCGTCCCTTCTTGCCCAGGCTGTCTGAGTTACTCACAGTCTCCTGGCCCTGGCCTTCCCCGCCCCCAACCTCCAGGCCACTGCACACACCCGGCGGGCTCACGCCGTCCCCGACTGACCCAGACTCTCCCACCGGGCTCAGGACACAGGACAATGCACATCCCCTGCTGCTGCCCAGGTCTGTCCGGCTCGGCCCGCGAGTACAAGCCAAGGACGGGGCCGAGCCACGTGGCCACATCTGACCCTCCAGCTCCCCGGCACAGCCCTCCGTCTGGGCCCCAAAGCCTGGAGGTAGTGGGAGGCTCCCCTGGGCAGTCACCGCAGCCAGGTGCCCGGGGCTGAACCTGGAAGTGTCACCCAGCTCAGGGCACCGCTCTCTCCAGGCCTTGGGCTACCACCAGGCCTCAGAGGGGCACCTAGGGGTTCTGAGGCCCCTCCCCCATGGAGGGAAAGGAAAGGGAGTGTGGGTGCAGGGCCTGAGAGCAGGGTGCTCACAGTCCATGACTGGGGGCCGGTTGAAGGCCCGGGGGGCTTAGCTGGGCACTGCTGGAGGCTTCCTTCTGGTACCGGCCACAGCAGGAGTGCTTTGCTAAGAGATGTGTAAGTGGTGCGTGTGTGTGCACATGTGTGTGTGTGAGTGTGTAAGGGACAAAGAGAGTCTCAGTGGGCATGAACAATCCTAGTTCCTGAGTTCAAAGGGAGACATTCCAGTGCAGGGGAGTTCTTCTGGAAGGCTTCCCCAAAGAGGTGGCCCAGGCATGGAGGAGCTGAGACGAGGATTCAACCACAGGTGGAGGTGTTGCAAGGCGTCCCCGAGACTCAAACCTCAGCAGAGTCAGGGGCTGGGGGACACCAGCGGGCAGAGGCGGGGATCCATTCCTGGCAGGAAACGGAGGACCAGGTGGATGGACTGAGCCATGTGCCAGGGGCTGGGTCCGGGGAGCTCTAGGTCTCAGCACTGTCCCCCACCCGCAGGAGGAGCTGCTCTGTGCTCCTCACCAAGGACAGCCTGTGGGGATGGTCAGCGGCAGGTGGTTGGCTTGGAGGAGTGTGTCTAGGAGGAGGTGGTGGGTGCCTTCCTGGCTTCCCCAGGGCCTCCTTCCAGGAGGGAAGCTGGGGTTTAAGGGGTTCCTGGGTTCTAGATGGGCCTCTGTTGGGTGGCATGGGAGGTGGAGAGGGGGGTACACTAGGCTTCCTGGCCAAGGGGTGGTCAGGAGGAGCCAGCTGGACTCTCTGGTGGAGGGACAAGGAGACAGACCAGCTCCCTTCCAGGGCCACCACTCTGTGGTCACCCAATCCTCTGGGTCGAAGGCAGTGGGGCTCCAGCCCTGTGGGGCGGCGGCTGGACTGGGGTTTGCAGGCAGGCCAGTCAGGATTTCCGACTCCAGTCCCAGGTGGATGCTCGGTCACCCTGATGGGCACCTGGACAGGCTCACTTGGCCGGGCTCTGGAGAGAGGCTGGCAGGGGGCCCGGCGCAGGGGAGGGACACACAGGTGCCAGGCTCTGTCTGCTGGAGAGAGGGCTGTCCCACTCATTGCTGAAGCTCCCAGAGAAGCCGATGCAGAGACAGGCGTGGGGGCTGGGACCCCCCGAATGCCGCTTCCCCACCATCCCCAGCTAGGGAATGAATGGAGGCTCCAGTGAACACAGGGGCTCTGACTGATCAGAACCCCCCTACCCTACCCCAGGGAGCACATCCTCCTGGCTTCGCCCACCGCCCCTTCCCCACCTCAGTCTGTTTACGGCTCATTTATTTCCTGCAGCACATTTCAGAGGTGGATGTAAAGAAAACTCTGATCTTTTAAAATAGATTTCACAGGGGAGTGGAGGGAGGGGAGGGGTGAGTTTAATATGCTTTGGCTTCTAAAATAGGTCAGTGTGAGCCACGTCACCAGCCCCCAGGACAGCCACTGCCCCTCAGCCCACACGCTGTTTCCAGGCTGGCCCTCAGACCTGGGGGCTGCGTGGTCGAGTGGTATGTGTGGTTGGGTGTGTGTGTGTGTGTGTGTGTGTTGTGATGGATGTGGGACCCCATCAGTCTGGGACCAGTGTTCACACGTCAGGCAGAGAGGCAGGCGCTGCCCTGAAAGGCTGCCCTGGTGTGGCTGCAGATGGCCAGGCGGGGTCTGCTCAGCATCTTAGGCCAGACCCCCTGTGCTGGGGAGCCAAGCTGTCCCTCGCACACATGCGGCAGTTCCCTCAACCTCAGAGGGCCTCCAGTGGAAGCTGTGGCCCGTTCCCAGGTTCAGTACTCGCAGATCGACTTAAACCTTGCTGCTCCATGGAGGCATCCTGGGGCAATGGTCAGGCCCGAGCAATGTGGCGGTGCCTTGTGGGGACTCACGTTCAGGCAGATAAGATTTTCCTTCCGGAAGGAGTGCCCCCCTGCTGTGGTCTCTGGCCATGCCCTGCTCCCTGTAGCCCCGGGACTCCAAGTGAACACTGCAGGGCATGGTGCAGCCCTCCCAAGCACCAGTGCCCTGGCAGAGGCAGCATCTGAGGCTGGGGGGACTTCCCTTCACTGTGCTGTCCACCACTAGGAGGCCAGAGAGCCAGCTACCTGCTTCAAGTCTGGCTAATGTGAGAGGCTTGTGGTCTGGTCGTCAGGCGTCACTTGTATGCAAGTGGCAGAAAGCCTGCAAAGAAACAGGGTGGGAGGGAAGTCCAAGAGGGAGGGGGCATATGTGTACCTCTGGCTGACTCATGTTGATGCTTGGCAGAAACCAACACTGTAAAGCAATTATCCTTCAGTTGAAAGTGATAAATGTAAGATGCAAAATCACCCTAACTTCTTAAACACAGAGACTAAAATACTAATATTTTTAAAGAAAAAAAGAGAAAGAAATAGGACGCCTGACTGGAGCACAGAGCTGGGCTTCCTAACGGGTGGCTGAGCTTCAGGCATGGCTGGATCCAGGATGTCCGCCCAGGCTCCCTCCTCCTCCCTGCTCTGTTTCCCCTTGTGAAGTGTTACTCTCAGGGAGACTGCTTCTCCGGGTGAACAGAGACGGCCACTACAACGCCAGGCATAAAATAACATCTTTCAATAAAATTCTAAACCCCATACAGGATTCAGGTTGCTGGCCTGGCTCATGTGACCAACCGGGTCTACTCAGTGTGTCAGAGGCTGGGTGACATAGATTGGCTGGTCTAGGTCATGTGACCGTCCCTAGCTAGTCAGGGTCTCAGAGGCTGGGTGAGGCTGATTGGCTGGCCTGGGTCATGTGCCCACCCCTAGCTAGTCAGGGTCTCAGAGGTTGGGTGATGCAGATTGGCTGGTCTAGGTCATGTGCCCACCCCTAGCTAGTCAGGGCCTCAGAGGCTGGGTGAGGCTGATTGCTGGCCTGGGTCATGTGCCCACCCCTAGCTAGTCAGGGTCTCAGAGGTTGGGTGATGCAGATTGGCTGGCCTGGGTCACGTGTGCAGTATCACACTTACACTCCCAACAGGATCACTGGACTGGGGAGAGGGTCATTTTCAGAGGAAATCTGGGGAACAAAGGGTGGTCGTGCAGACCCCACGCATGCCTCCTACATGTGATCATTCCAGGGGGGGCCAGCGAGGGCTCCCATGTAGAATTATTTACAAGGGTAAAAGCCTGCTCAGAGGCCTTGGGGCTCCACCTGCCAACCTCTTCCTTTGGAGCAAAACACTGTGGCTGCCAGGACCTGCATCTCAGAAAACCCCAGGAAACTTCAAAGGGGCCTGTCCACCTTGCCAGCTTTGATCTCAGAAGGGGACTTGCTAAGAAGCATGATCAAAAGGAACATGGACCGTTCCAGGTATGCTCAGACACCCCCTCTGGGAGGAAACCAAGGCTCTTTCATCCAGGCTGCAGGAGTCACCGTCTAAAGAGACTTAAATAGCCTTAAAAACATTTTTCTTTTTATGTTAGAAATGAGCAACAAAACATGCTCCTGTCTTGCTCACCTGGACGTCGTAAGGGCCAGACGTGGAGGCTGTCATGGAGCCAGGCTGGGGTCTGTGGATACAAGAATAATATGAGGATGATGCTGATCCTAGGGCATCAGGACCATAGGTGCTGTGTGCCTTTGCAAGTTGCTGTCCCTCTCTGGGCCCTAGTTTTAGCTTTATAATAACAACTGCCATCACCCTCTCCTACTGCACAGCGACATCACTTCCTTAGCATTCTGGGCCAGATCCTTTCCAGATCAATATTTTAGGGATCTAAGTTCCAGGAGCAAGAAGATCAGTCAGATGAGACAGGATTCATACTTTAAAATCATTTCTAAAAGCCAGCTGTCCAGATTCCAGACTCTAGTCTGGGAGCAGAGAAAAGGATGGTTCTTGAACAGGGAAGAAAACAGGCATGAGCCCCAGTGAGGATGGCAGGTGGGTTGCTTGGTCTTGAGTGACCTCAGTGGGCTTCCCTGGTGGCTCAGACGGTGAAGAATCTGCCTGCAATATGGGAGACCTGGCTTCGATCCCTGGGTTGAGAAGATTCCCCTGGAGGAGAGCATGGCAACCCACTCCAGTATTCTTGCTTGGAGGACTCCATGGACAGAGGAGCCGGGTGGGAAAAGTGGGGGTCCATGGGGTTGCAAAGTGTCGGACACAACTGAGTGACTTCCACTTTCACTTTCGCAAGTGGTCACCAGGTGGGACGAGAGAAGGGGCAGCAAACACAGATTCTTCTTTTAAGGATCTTGACCTTGAGGGCTGGGGGAGGGGCAAAGACATCCGTGGGGAACGCAGGTTAGGGGACAGCACTGAGAAAGAGACCCCTGGGGCGGTGGAAACGGCAAGGGCCGAGGAACGGGGAAAGGTCAGGGCGAGGACACAGGAGTGAGGCTGTGACTGATGGCGGGTGGCCTTGTTGGGGAGCACAGACCCTCTTCTACTGCCTGGGGGAGGCAACACAGGTGAAGCTGGGCCTTGGTTGTCCCAGCGAGTGGGAGCTGAGGTTATGGGTGCACAGGGGAGGTGTAGTGGGTTTCTGAGCACCGCTGAGGGCCCGGCCCTTGAGGGACGGCGAGTCCGCCATTGCCAGGACGTGCAGAGCATGGAGACAGGGTGAGGAAGCAGACCTGCCACTTATGGGGCCTGGGCCTGGGAGGGGCTGGTGTGTCCCTGGCAGGTGGAGACTGGCCGATGGGAGTTTGGGTCGAGGACCACGCAGGCCCTTTGAAGCTGTGCAGGCTCCCTCTGGGTGCTCCCCAAACATGCTTCTGGGAACCTGCCTGACGTCCATGGGCTAAGACCTCACCTTCCTATGCACGGGGTATGGGTTCCACCCCTGGTGGTGAGCTAAGATCCCACAAACCTGGGGGCCAGAAAGCTAGAACATTAACAACAGTGGTAATATTGTAGCAAATTCGATAAGCCCTTAAAAAAAGAAAACAAAGCCCCCAGACTTCTGTTTCCAGGTCCTCCTCACAGTGGGAATGCTGCAGCCTTCCCACATTGGCGTGGCTCGCTCTCCAGGGGGTTCCAGAGTTGGAAGCAACCTCCTCACTCCTTCTAGAGGGTGCATAACTGCCCTCTGGGGCCCCTCTTTCAGAACGTGCTATGAATCACTCTGGACTTAGGAGTCTGAATTCAGGGAAGCACAGGTTGGAATAAAAGCAGAAATTAGATTTCCTTTGCAGTTTGGAGGGTAAGCTCAGTAATCACCAAGAAACAATGAGAAAAGCTGACCTCATCAGGAGGAGCTGGTGTGGGGCAGAAAATTAGATCAGATACAGTTATCGGGCGATTGGAACACAGATTTCATTCTCCTCGCCTTTCATCGCCTTTCATGGCGGAGGGGAAAGCACTCAAAGGGCTTTAAATTAAAATCAATTCCTGTTAAGTCTTTGGCTAATTTGGTTTGCGATCTCATTCAGCCTGGATGGAGGTGCAGGAAAGAGAGGCCATGTTAGTCTCTGACCTGGACGTGTCCTTGGAAGCGACCTTGTCCCGCCTCCCTCCTTGGTTGTGTGTGTTGGGGCGGGGGCGGCTTTACTGGGAAGGACCTGTCGCCTCTGCCCAGGGCAGCCCTGGAGCCTTGTGTGCCTTCCAGGCCCTGGTTACATGGGCAGCATCTGCTCCCACACAGCTGATCCAAACGCTTTGTGAGAATTCTGCCTCTTAGTGGATGCCACTAACAGACAGCGGGCACATGACCCATCTGGTCTCTCCAGCACCCTCTGAGGGAGCATGAGTAAGCAGAAGCTCAGAGAAGAACAATGACCTGATGTAAGTGACACAGCTCGGGGTGGTACCCCTGGGGCCTGTGCGAGTGGCCTTATTTGGTATCAGCAGGTGCAGCAGATTCAAGGATCTCAAGATGTAAGTAGTTGGGTTAGGCTGGGCCCTGGATCCCGTGGCTGGTGTCCGTATGAGAAAGGAGAGGGAGATTTGAGGCACAGGCACATGGAGGAGGGGCCATGGGAGACTGGAGGGATGCAACCACGTGCCAAGGAAACCAGGAGCCTCCAGACGCTAGAGAGGCAGGAAGGACCCTCTCCTAGAGCCTCCGGAGACAGTATGGCCTGCCGACACCTCCAGAACTGCTGTTTACTCCCCCGGTTTGTGGTCATTTGTTATGGCAACCCCAGGACCCTGATGCAGGCCCTGCAACCAGAGACCTGTTTCCATGGAGACAGCCAGTCTCAGGGCTCCCGACAGGCGTTGCCAATAGTAGGAACTTCCGCAGGCACCGATGGCCATCCCAGGTGGGACGCGTAAGGTTGGCAGGTGTGTGCTGCTCCCTGACGGACACCCGCAACCTGTCAGGGGGCTCGCGCGCGGGTCCCTCGGCCCCCTGCCCCAGCCCCGCTGGCTGCTCACCCGTGTGCAGGGGCCCCTCCTGGAGCCGAGTGCTGGTGCTGGGCCCACTCACACCGGTCCTTGGCCATGGCTGCCCCCGCGACTCCTGCCTCTGCCCCCACTGAACCCAGTCTCCCTCTGACTTCAGGTCACCTCTGCCCATCAGCATCAGACCCGAGTGAGTCCCCCAGCTCCAGGAACCTTTCCCCACTCCCCAGTGCGAGGCTCTGCAGCACGGCCTCGGCTCTCGCCTCCTGCCAGGGTCCATCTCATTCAGGGTTCGTCCAGCCTGTGGCTGCCCTGACTCTTGCAGTGTCTCCCATCCAGGCCACTGTGGACAGGCCAGACTCATGCGCTTCCGTGGGTCCCGTGTAGACCGAAGCCCAGTTCTGGGGTGTGGGAACGAGGCACTGCTACAGGGCATGTTCCATGCATGGTGTGGGCCTGGGGTCAGAGGAATCCACGGGGCCTTGGTGAAGACCACTGAGGATGCCCAGACAGTGACAGCAGCAAGTTTACCAGCGGGTCCTTCTGGGGGCGACCAAGTGACCACACAGGAGGCAAGCCACGGACGTTCAGCGGCAGGTGGGGCCTTCTGCCTCCGCTGGGGCCGGACTCGGGGCCTTCCCTTCCAGCCTCATCCTGGGAGCTCCCTCCGACCCCGCCCACCTTTTTGGGATGCTTTCATTTCTGATACACCCTGAACAGAAGTGTGAACTCACACCACTCGGGTCCCTGACTCACCCAAGTGCTGTTAGCTGCTAATTATAATCAAATCTTTGATGAGCTGTATTTCTTACCTTCTTAATTAAAATAATGATGATTAATGGAGTGGAGGGCATCTAGCTCTGCAGTTATCCTGGACAGTTCTAAAGAGCTCACGCTCAGTTCTGGGGCAAGCCCAGGCTGAGTGGGCAGTCAGGGGACAGCTGACCTAGAATTTCTGGTCACCCACTGCTCACTGCTCCCAGAGACATCCCACCATCCTGAGGCGGGGGTGGTGGCTGGATCCAGGCTTTGGGGGAGAAGACAGAGCGGCTGCCTCTTGTCCTTGAGTTAATTCTGTCAGCTCAGCAGCTTCTGTCTTTAAACCAGCAGGAGATTCGTGGGTGGGAGGGGCTGTGGGCAAGGAGGGCAGAGCGGGCAGTGCCTGCTCATGTCTGACCCCATGGGCCTGGCCTCAGCCCCCCTGAAGGGCCATCAGCACCGCTATCCCCGCTGAACCCCAGGGCTTCACTGTGGGCAGGTGGCTCTTCTTCAGGGTCACCAAGGACCCTCCCAGCCCAGGCCAGGCTGGCCCCACCCAGCTCAGGGATGTGCAGCCTGGCCGGGGGTGGGGGCTTGTTCGCGCGGGGTGGTAAAGCAGGGCCAGCAGGAGCGTGGACCCGCCCTGCTGGGCCGGCCGCCCACTCTGCCCTGGATGCAGATGTGGGTGGGAGGGAGGCAGAAGGGCCGGCTATTCTAGGATCTGGGATGTGAGGAGGATAAGCTGAGCCCTGCTGAGGCCTCAGTTTCCTTCTGTGGGGGTTGAGGGGTGGCAAGGGTGCCTTCTGGAGCTGCTGTGAAGGGGACAGGGCCACCAGGAACTCCACAGTGGTGCTGCTAGCCTTGGCCTGGGACTTGGATCTCCGGTAGCCGCAGAGACAGCCCAGCTGAGAGACGTGGTCATGAGCTGGCCAACACTCCCGCTGTGACCGGCCATCTCAGGCTGGACCTGGTGCCATGGCCCTCTGGTCTTTAGGGCCTGGAACGATCAGGGGATAGCCCGGCCTCCTGCGGCCTTTTCTCGCTGAGCCTGTTGGCCTCTAGGGTGGGAAGCTCTCTCTAAGCCCTCTGTTGGCACAGGGTTGGTGGTTTGTGCCCACCCTCTCCCCAGAAAGGTGCAGGGGAGCAGGGGGGGTCTGTGCATGGCTTGTGTGTGTCTGGTGGGACCTCAGCCGAAGTCAGAATCACCTCGAGTGCCGCCGAGACGTGCTGCCCAACTCCAGGGCCCTGTGCTTGCCGCTTGCTGGGGGCATCTGGGACAGCACATGCCTGAGCACCGGTGGGTGCCCCTGTGCCCTCCTCTCTGGGCCGTGGGTCCCACTGTCCTCCAGGCCCTTACAGCCTGGCTCCTTCGGCAGCCGCTTCTTGTCCTGTGCTCCGTCCAGCCTCATTCCCCACTGACTGTCCCTCCACCATGCGCCCCACTGGCCCTCCAGAGAGGCGGGAGGTTAAGACCCCTGCCCCAGCCTCACTGCGGACACACCATGTGGCCAGGCACCGAGGTGAGCACCCCAGCTCCATCCCACCTGCGGGGTGGCCTCCTCCGCTTCCTGGTCTTGCTCCCTCCCTGTTCTCTTCCCAGGAAAGCTCCTTCAGGCTGGGAAGGAAGGGCCCAGGCCCTGGAGGGGTCTCCCGGCAGAGGGAAGAGGCCAGCTCCTCCGCGCTGAGTCCCACCGGCGAAGCCGCGCCCCCGGGCTGACCCCACCCCTGGGGGGCGGAAAGGACAGCGGACTCCACCCCTGGAGGGCTGTGCCGCCACCTGATTGGCCAGCGGAGGGAGGGGTGGGCGGGGCAGTGTGAGTGACAGGCAGCCTCCTACGGCCGGCGAGGGACAGCTGCGCAGCAACCTTCGATGTCCGGGGACGGCCCGGACCGCCTGGAGGTCAGCCGGGGGAGCAGGCCAGGCTACCAGCCGCGCGCTGCGCGCTTCCTGGAGTCACTGGGCTGGATCTGGCCTCCAGAGAAAGCCTGCTCCCACCGCCCGTTCACAGATGGTGCGGGGGGCCCGCGAGGGGGGCCTGGGCAGCTGGCGAGGGGCTGGTGGAAACAAGAACCCCCTTCTCCTCCCGGCCGGCCCCGCTTGGCTCCGTCCCGGCTCACAGGGCAGGCGCGAGACAGTAGTGCATTCAGGGCTGAAGCGGTAGCCCAGCCCCCGCTTCGGAGGTCAGGGGGGTGAGGAGGAGGGGCGGGGGCTTCCGGGAACCCACAGGTGAAGCCAGCAGGAGGGACCCGGGGGGCTGGGTCAGCTGGGCCAGGGTGGGGCGCA
This sequence comes from Antilocapra americana, assembly GCA_007570785.1. NCBI lineage: Eukaryota > Metazoa > Chordata > Mammalia > Artiodactyla > Antilocapridae > Antilocapra > Antilocapra americana. Next base: position 1,092,643 of record ML663034.1, read on the forward strand.
GGGGGCCTTCCCCTGGGGGAGCCCCCCGACCCCGGGCATCCACCCTTTGGGCCTCCCCTCCCCTCGCTTGGGCAGAATAGGGACCTGCTTCTGACCAGGAGAACCTGCACAGGTGTTACCAGGAGATGCCGGGGGCAGAGATCTGCTGGGGGTGGGGGGGGCCGGGTGGCAGAGATCTGCTGGGGCGGGGCCCGGCGCCTCAGTCTGAGGCCTCCAGGCCAAGGCCAGCAGGCGTCCTGCGGCCACCCTGCAGCGACCCGAGGGAGCTGGAGACCCCAGGGTGCTCCCCCAGTCCAGCCTCCCAGTGAGAACGCAGCCTGGCCGGCCGCCTGGCGGGAATCTGTGCTCTCTGGGCGCCTCGAGGTCTGCGGTGTCTGTCACCTGAAAGGCACCAGCCCGGGGTGCTTTGTTCTATGGTGCAGACGCCTGACACGCGTGGGCTTGGGTGTCGGACAAGCGTCAGGGGCTTCCCAGGTGGGTCAGTGGTAGAGAACCCGCCTTCCAGTATAGGAGATGCAGGAGACATGGGTTCAACCCCTGGGTCGGGAGGATCGCCGGGAGGAGGGCATGGCAACCCACTCCAGTATGCTTGCTGGAGGATCCCCTGGACAGAGGAGACTGGCGGGCTGCAGTCCCCGGGGTCACAGAGTCAGACACGACGGGAGGACTGAGCACGCCCACACGCAGAGCTTCAGAGCCTGGCCCTGTCCTCGCCGGCTGGGTGAGCAGGCAGCCTCTACCCGCTTCTCTGCCCCCCTTCTGTCGCCTGGGGCAGGTGACACTGACCCATCCCCCGAGCTGGTGCTGGGGTAGGGGGCCACGCAGGGGCCGCTCAGGCCCGGGGGCCCGGGGGAGGGGGAAGGGTCGCTGCTGTCACCGCCGTGCTGTTGAGGAAAGTGGCCAGCCCGTCCCTTCCACCCCCGCTGTGGTCTCTGAGGCGGCTCACTGAGGTGTGAGGTGATGGACCCTGGGGTCTGGGGTGCCCATGGGAAGTCAGGACACCGAGGGTGGTGGCCACTGGCTGGCATGCTGCCGCCTGTCCCTCCCCCACGGCCTCCCCAGTGCACACCCCAGTGCCCGATGTGGGGCAGGGAGGGGAGGGAGGGGCAGCTTCAGTGGGGACAAGTGGCAGACCACCCTTTACGGGAGCGGCAGGACAGACTCCGGGAGGGACCCGGCTCCGGCGGCTCCCCCAGCCCCTCCTGCTCCTGGGGATGGGGCGGCTGTTGGGCTCCAAGGGGCTGTGAAACACCCAGGGGGGCACGCCTTGCTCTGGCGCTGGGGGCCGCTGGGGTGGGAGTGGCCACGGAGGGTGAACACAGAGCCCCGGGGGTTCTGGTCAGGGCACGGCCCTGCAGCTGAGCTGTCGGCTGCCCCAGGGCAGTGCCTCTGAGGTCGGCTCCTGGCAACTCAGAGAACCCCAGTGGGTCTGAACTGGTGGAGCCCCACGGACAGGCAGAGGTCTGGCCTGAGCCCTGTGCTCGGTGGCTCCCCCTTGTGGCTCCTGGCCCCTGGGTGGCTGGACAGAGCGGGCTGCCCCCAGGGGGAGGACAGGGACCGTTGTGGTGGAGGCAGGCCCCTTCAGAAGCTTGTTGCCTCTCTTGGCAGCTGTGGCCTGTTTCCAGGCGGCGGCAGACTGGAGCCCGTCGCCAGCACGACCCCCACCCCCAGCAGCGGTCCTGAGGGACTGCCCAGCACACGAGGAGCATTTACAGGGAACGGGGCCCGCCCCGTGGGCACTGAGCCCAGGCTCCCCCTGGGGGACCATCCAGCTTCTAAAACACCCGAAGAGGCATGCCTTGGGCAGTGTGCCAAGAGGACAGACCGAGGGTCTGGAGCTTGGGGAGGGACGGTGCCCCCAGGTCCCAGCAGAGGCAGCGGGGACCCCGAGCCGCCCCTGTGCAGATGGCGCTGGAGCCTGACCCACCGGGGCCCGCAGTGGCTCCAAGCCCTCCCCTGACTGTCTGGGCGCCCAGCACCCCCGGCGCCGCCCCCGTTTGTAGCTTCCCCAGGACAGCGGCTGCGCTCCCAGGTGGGGTCCCCCGTGTGCTCTGGGCTGGGTCTCCTCTGGAATCTGTAAACACACAGCTGCCTTCGGTGCCAGCAAGTAAGTGGAACCACATGGGATGGTTTGAAGCTTCTAGAAGCTCCTGCTTGTGATGAAAGCAGATGAGCTAAGCCCAGGAGAGCAGCAGGCACAGAGCTGGGCCCAGGCAGCCTCCAGTGGTCAGGGAATGGGGGCTCGGGCCTGGCGAGGGGCTCCAGAGAGGAGGTCCTCGGGAGCCAGAAGTGCTCTTTTCTCCACCATCTGCTGTTGACATCTAGCCCGCCCACCAAGCCCGGTTTCCATGCCTCCTTTTCTGAGCAGCTCTCCAGGGTTTCCTTCTCTCTGTGCTGCCCGCTCATGCTGCCCCCACAGCCCCATCACCTCCAGCTCTGTATCGTTTGGAGACAGGCTCACGGGGTCTCCGCATGGGAGAGGGGAGGGTCCTTGCTGACCCCTGGCTGTCGGCACAGCCTGGGGTCCCTTGCCAGAGGGACTGTATTAGGGGCGAAGTGGAATCACCCTCAGCCCACGAGGACCGGGCGCCCTGTGCAGGTCAGTGACTGCACGTCCACGCGGCCAGTGCTGGAGCTTGCTCCTGATGGGCAGGGCACCCAAGGCCCCATGGGCAAAGCATGTTTGATGCTCATGCAGTGCCAGGCACTGAGCTGGTGGAGCTGGGAAGCCCAGGGTCAGCCTCTCAGAACAGAGGAGCCCCCAGGACACCACCTGCTCCGGGGCTACTGCTTGATAGGTGGGGACGGGGCAGCAGCCAGACTCGCACGCCACCCGAGCTACCAACCAGGGCAGCTGGTTCCCAAATAGGCTCTGCACGCGTGGGTCCCCGTGGCCACCACAGACACACAGCCCTCAGCGCACACGGCCCCCTGGCCAGCAGCTGCAGGCTCCTGTCCTTCCTCTGGGGGACCACAGGCTGAGCCCCAGGAAGCCTCCCCACGTGCTTGCACCATCAGGGGCCTGTTTATGTTCCTTTGAAAACAGGACTTTGAAGGACAGGCTGTCATGGACACCTGGGTGATAGGATGGAAGACCCTGGGACAGGAGGATCGGGCTTGGATGCTCCTGCAACAGTTAGAGCTGCTCCTAGTTCAGAAGAAACTTCACCAGGTCCTTCGCTCCATGGGCCGTGAATCCACAGCTGGGACCCTGTAGGGAGGTTTGGCATCTCCAGTCCAGTAAAAAGCCCATCGGGTCCACTGTTTTAGCCCCAAGCAATAACATCCTCACCACACAAACATCGTCGTGCTTAGGAGAGAATCACGGGGCAGCTGGAGGAGGATGCAAGGTGACGTCCTTTCCTCCGTGAGGCCGTGAGTGTGGAGCAGGGAACAGAAAACTGACAAAGCCGCCTCAGGGCCAAGGGAGGCACCCCGCTACTGTCGTGCGTGACTCACTCACTGGGACGCAGTAGAAAGTGCACTTAGAAAGTGCAGGGCTGGGAACGAGCTGGGGGATCGGCCCATCACTCAAGGGCGTTGTCTGTTGAGTTCTGTGCCTCAGTCTGCGAAGTCTGTTCAAAACGTAAGCATCCTTAACCAGCAGGCACACTACTGACGTTTGTGTGTCATGTATAAATAGCGCAGTTTGGGGCTGTGCAGACAGACGGATGGACCAAGAGAACAGACTTCACTGCCCACAGGTATTTACAAATAAAGCTAAAAATGGTCAGTCGGTGGGAAAGAGAACGACTCTTTGATGAATAATCATGTTAGACGTTTTTGGAGGAGGAAGTAAAATGATGAAAACATATCAAAGTGAATTGCAGGATTAAAGAGTTAAAAAAATGAAGTGAAGTGACCTAGAGATTATCATCCTAAGTGAAGTTAGAGAAAGACAAACATCATATGATATTACTTATATGTGGAATCTAAAATGTTACACAAATGAACTTATTTACAAAACAGAAACAGACTCACAGACAACAGACTTGCGGTAACCAGAAGCGTAAGCGGGAGGGGTAAATTAGGAGTTTGGGATTAACAGATGCACACTCCTGTCTGTAACCTGGGTAAACAGCAAGGGCCTCCCGGACAGCACAGGGAGCTGTATCCAATGGCGTATAATTATCTATAAGGGAAAAGAAACTGAAAAAGATCATACGTGCATGTATGCATGTATTTGTGTAAAACTGAACCCCTTTGCTATGTAGACACGTGAAATGAAATCAACTACAATAAAAGAATCAAGGGGTAAAAATTGTAAAGTATGTAAATAAAGATATTAAATCTTTTAAGGGGAAAGTTTTCCTATTTTGAAAACAAAAACTCAATAGATACAACTATATACAAGCCAGATATCTCTTTAGGCTGAAATAACCACATAACCAAAAGCAAAAATAAAAAATCAGATTAGGAAAAATGTTACGTGTAACCTCAGACAAATAAAACAACAAATAACAAATGATACCACCGTAAGATGCAAATGAATAAGTGGATCTTGAAAAACAGTTTATAGTAAGAAAGTATAACTTATTACTAGGCATATAGAAAGCTATCATAAAACAGTCATAGAGTCTAATTAAAGAAAATGTGATTAGGGTAGAGCTTTAATTTAAAAAGCTTATCCATTGTTGTAGCAAGGTGTGTTAGAACTCCTTTGACAGCGTTATACCAAGAAACATAATGTTTTATAGTATTTGGTCCAATAACTCCACCTGTTTGGAGAAATACTTTTTCTTTGCAACTTAATTGTTCATCAACTGATGAATGCATGAATAAAATGTAGTATCACACAATGAACTGCTATTTGGCAATAAGGAGTGAAGGCCTGATCCAACATGGATGTGCCCATAAAACCCCACTCGCTACATGATTTCATTTTTTAAAATTAATTGATTTATTTTTTAAAAATTTTCTTTACATTATCATGTTGGTTTTGCCATATATTGACATGAATATGCCATGGGTATACATGTGTTCCCCTTTCAGAACCCTCCTCCCTCCTCCCTCCCGATTCCCTCCCCCTGGGTCATCCTGGTGCACCAGCCCCGAGCATCAATCCTGGGCTGGTGATTGATTTCACATATGATGATTAACATGTTACACTGCCGTTCTCCCATATCATCCCACCCTTGCCCTCTCCCATAGAGTCCACGAGTCTGTTCTATACATCTGCGTTTCTCTTGCTGTCTCACATGCAGGGTTCTCGTTACCATCTTTCTAAATTCCATATATATGCGTTAGTATACTGTATTGTTGTTTTTCCTTCTGGCTTACTTCACTCTGTATAATAGGCTCCAGTTCCGTCTACCTGAGTAGAACTGATTCAAATGAATTCTTTTTAATGGCTGAGTAATATTCCATTGTGTATATGTACCACAGCTTTCTTATCCATTCGTCAGTTGATGGACCACTTTACACCAGTCAGAATGGCTGCCATCCAAAAGTCTACAAGCAATAAATGCTGGAGAGGATGTGGAGAAAAGGGAACCCTCTTACACTGTTGGTAGGAATGCAAACTAGTACAGCCACTATGAAAAACAGTGTGGAGGTTCCTTAAAAAGCTGCAAATAGACCTGCCATATGACCCAGCAATCCCACTGCTGGGCATACACACCGAGGAAACCAGCATTGAAAGAGACACGTGTTCCCCAATGTTCATCGCCGCGTTGTTTACAATAGCCAGGACATGGATGCATGATTTCATTTATATGTAGAGTCCGAAGTAGGCAAGTCCACAGACAGAAACCCAGGGCTGGAGGAGAGCGGGAGGGGATGGAAAGATTGTTAATAGGACGTGGCTTCTTGGGTGATGAAAGTTCTAAATCAGATGGTGGTGATGGTCACACTGCTCTGTGACTGCATGCTAAACCACTGAATTTTCTCCATGAAATGGGTGAAATGGATAGTATGTGAATTACACCTTAAGCTATTAAAAATATAGAAAAAATATTTTTATACAAATACATAAAAATATATAGAAACTGTAGAATATAAGCTGGTAAATATGTAGAAAAGTGAAGTAAAAGAGCATGGGGAGGTCGGGGTGGGAGGGGAGGGGAGGCAGCACCTGCTCTTGAGCCACTTCCGTGCCCCAGACGAGGGCCTGGGGTGACGAGGCTTCACGCCTGTCCTCACACCGCTCAAGGTGGCCGCATGAAGTCACTTTCACTCTCGCCCTGGGGCCCAGGGAGGCTTTGTCTCAGAACCCATGGAGGCAGAGCCTGTGGAGCCCGGTTCGTTTGGCTGCTCGGCCGCTTACCCTCTTTTTCTGTCAATAGCTGCCCGTGCCCAGACTGGGAAGGAAACGCCAGGACCCAGGCTTAGGAGACAAGCTCCCCCGCCAGTTGCCATGAGGGAGAATCTCAGGGCTCCAGCTCAGGCTGCGGCCACAGGCTCCACGGGCCTGCACTGTGCCAGGCCTTTGGCCCTGGGGTCCCACACAGCACCCTGGAGCTTCCTGGGCACCGTGAAAGTCCCCCAGAGCCTTGAACCCAAGACGCTACCTTGTACCATGACATTTGGCCTTGTCGCCCTTTCTCCTGCATTCATGACTGACCACCTTCCCTGGGCCTGGACGGAGACAAGACCCAGCTGCTGTCCTCATAGAGCTCACAGACAGACAGGTTGGGATCAGGTGACAGACGCTTTCATAGGCTGTAATAGAGAGGCGTCCAGAGAGCTCCGGGGGTGCAGAGGGAGGGGTGACTAACCACGTGGGGAGTCAGAGCTGGCTCCGTCTACCAGCCTCCTCGTCCATCTCTCCACCCATCCATCCATGCATCCACCCATCTGTCCATCCACCTGTCTACTCACCCACCTACCCATCTACCCATCCACCCATGCATACCTACATATGTACACAGTCACCTATACAGACATACACATCCATCCATCTGTCCATCCATCCGTTCATCCCTCCATCTACCCACCCACCTACCCATCCACCCATGCATACCTTCCTACATATACAGTCACCTATACAGACATACATTTCCATCCATCTGTCCATCCATCCATCTACCCACCCACCTACCCATCTACCCATCCACCCATCCACCATGCATACATACATACCCACACACTCCCCTATACAGACATTCACATCCATCCATCTGTCCACCCGTCTACCTGTCCAGTCCCTTATTCACTCATCAGCCAAGTCATCTATTCATCTTCCCTTCCACTCATCCATCCATATGTTCACACACACATGCCTATACCTACATGCACATCCATCCATCTGTCCACCCACCTACCTGCCAGTCTCCTAGTCACCCACTGTCAGTTCCTCCACCCATCTGCCCTTGTACTCAGCCATCCATGTACTCGTTCATTCATATATCTGTCCATTCATCCACCCACCCACCCACCCTTCCATCCACCCACACACCCATCATCCACCCATCTCCTGCAGGTTATGGAGCTCCTCTCACCCACACTCTTCTTGATGCAGAGGATTCACCGTAAAATAAGGCTAGGGTACTTCTCTCATAGATCTTCCCTTCTAGTGTACATACCATAGACATGTGAAGCAGTTTTAGATGCAGAAAAGCACTGTGAGGAAAAGAAAGCAGAGCAATGGAAGGAGAAAGCCAGGGATGAAGCTCCAGGGAAGTGTTTGAGTTGAGGTTTAAAAGGAAAGGAGCCGTTCAAGGGGCGGTCCAGGGGAGGGGGGCTCTAGGCAGGAGAGTCAAAGGCAGGAACGAGCTTGACTTGTTTGTGCCTGGAGGGACAGGAACCTTCGTGCTGGTTCTCAAAGAGTGAGGTTTGCTGGGCAGCCCTGGAGATAGAAAGGCTTGGGGTTTGCCTGGTAGGACCAGGCATTGTGAATGCTTTTCTTTCACAGGAAAGAATGAACACCCGGATAGAGCCAGGAAATCCCCAGAAAAGATCAGGGTGAGGGAGGGTGGGGAAGGGGTGGTTCCATCCTCACGTCTGCTCACCCTCCCACCCGGGGGTCTACCAGACCTAACACGTGTTGTGAAGGGACTCCAGCATTGGGCTCAGGGCGCGTGGATCACAGTCAGGGTGGCTTCTCAGCGAGCAGGGAGAAGATGAACTGTTTAATCCACAGCTTAGAGACAGCTGAATAGCCACATGGACAAAGGTAAGACTGGATGCTCTCTTCACAACAGGCGTCAAGTGGATCAGAGGTGAAACCATACGAGTTCTAGAAAAACAGTAGGATGACTTCCTTGACAACCCAGTATAGGGAAGAACGTTCACAACCGTGACTCAAAGTCCAAAAGCAATGAACCAAAGATGAACCATTTGACTACGTGAAATTTACACATTTGCGTGGCAAAACACAGGGCTTCCTTGGTGGCTCAGTGGTAAAGAACCCGCCTGCCAATGCAGAAGGTGCGGGCTCGGTTTCCTGGATTGGGAAGATCCCCTGGAGGAGAAAATGGAAACCCACTTCAGTATCTGGGCCTGGGAAATCCCACAGACAGAGGAACCTGGTAGCTACAGTCCATGGGGTTGCAAAGAGTCGGACACGACTTAGCAACTGAACAAAACAACAAATGGCAAAGCATACTGCAAGCAATGTCAAAAGACACACACAGTATTCATGTCTAATATCATGGATGCAGGGCTAAAATCACTGATGCACAAGAAGTTCCTATTAACAGAAAGTTCAGTCACCTACAGGAAAATGGGCAAAGGTATCAATAAACAGTTCCTAAAAGAAAAAAGTGCAAATGTCTCTTTAAATATGTGTAAAGGTGTCCGAGCATGGTCTTGTGAAAGAAAAGTGAACTGAAATAACGCTGAGGTTTCGTTTCTCTCCTGTCAGATTGACCACAATTCAAAGGCTCAGCCACTTACTGTGTTGGTGTTCATATTGACTACAATGTAGGGAGCAAAATGGTGCAGGTCCATTAGGAATTAGGATGAAAATTAAGAATATCTAGTCAAGCTACGTGTAGATTCGACCTCAGAGGCACTGACCCCACCCCTAAGACTGAGCCCAGGACAAGCTGGGAAATGCACGGCCGGCAGGCAAGGCGTCCACAGTGGTTACTCGTGGTGACAGCAAGACTGAAACCTCCCAAGTCCTGGTCCAGGGAGATCACATGCGCCCTCAGGAAGGCGTAGGGATGCTCCCAGCGGCATCCTGACAATGTTAGGAGAACAAAGTGAGGTGTGGGCAGTGTCCAGAGAAGGCTGGAGAGAGAGCTGGTAGGTGGATATCTGTGTGCTTCTTGTATTGATATTTTCCAAAAGGACCACTGCAAGGGCAAACTCCAACCTGCTCAAAACAGCTGCCAATAGGGGCCGGTGGGAAGCAGGAGAGGCAGGACCGGAAGCAAGGCTGGGGAGGGACCCCCGGGGTGGGAGGTCCCCATTGCGCAGCCACACACAGGCTTTTGTAAATGAGATCGCGAAGGATCGGGACGCCATCCCCACAACTTGGACACAAGCAGAGACGACGGGACCCCACGGAGTCACGCTGGTGCAGGGGGTCGTCACATGGCCGTGAGAACGCAGCGCTTACGTGTGACGTCCCAGCGAGGCGTGTTCGAAGGACGGATCATTTCTGAATAGTTCGTCTGTAAGAAAGGACCAGCAGAAGGGGAGTAAGAAAATACTCTCTTCTCAGATGGGAAACAGGGATGGCGACAAGAGGCCGCCCCCTTCCCCCCGTTTATCCGCATCCTCTCCCAGGCGGGGCACAGAGGGGGAGGTGGGCGGTCCCCGTTGGCTGGCCACTAAGAAGCAGCTCGGGGAGGCCTCTGGCCTCTGCTCGCCAGGCCTGCAGCTGGAGGTTCCCCAATGGCTCTGAGGGACTTCACGGGGCTCCGGGCTCCGGGAAGAATGACGGAGGGGACAGCAGACACGCGGGGGGTCCTGGATACTCCCTCTGAGCCTCCTGGCCAGGGGCCTGGCTAAGGCTGGGGCAACGCCCAGGTGCCCTGCAGGTCATACCCTCGGGCTGGTCCTCACCTCCTGTCCCAGAACCCAGCCCTGGCCTGGTCAGGGGAATGGGGTGGGGAGCTTGTTGGGCAGCAGTGGAAGCAAAGCAAGGGCCTGCAACTTGGCATCAGCAGAGAGAGCGAAAGTCACGGGTGGGGGCAGGGAGAGAGAGAACGGCCAACATGGACAGGACAGCAGGAAATCCAACCAGTCCATCCTACAGAAGATCAGTCCTGAGTGTTCGTTGGAAGGACTGATGCTGAAGCTGAAGCTTTAATACTTTGGCCACCTGATGTGAAAAGCTGACTCACTGGAAAAGACTGTGATGCTGGGAAAGGTTGAAGGCAGGGGGAGAAGGGGACGACAGAGGATGAGGTGGTTGGATGGCATCACCGACTCAATGGACATAAGTTTGGGTGGGCTCCAGGAGCTGGTGATGGACAGGGAGGCCTGGCGAGCTGTGGTCCATGAGCAGCTGAATAGCAGTACATGATGGGAGGGGGCTCCTGCTTCCTGAGAAGCTCTGTGCTGAGGGCTCCCCATCAACGTCACCCCATTTCCTGGATGCAGAAACAGGACCCCGAGGCCTGGCATCTTGGCTAAGGCTGCAGAGCCAGCGCATCCTGAGGGGCACGAGTCTGACCTCATGTTCCCGGGCGCCGTGTGCAGACCACGCTCTGTGCATGCAGACCCCCAACCCTGGCCTGGGAACGAGGGGTCCCCCAGCTCCCAGGCCAGCCTGGTTGGGTGGGACAGTGGGACTCAGGAGCCCCCAGCCTGGCTGCCTGTCTGAGAGGCAGAGTCCTGCAGCCCCTTGGGGGGCGGGGAGGGGCCTGACCAGCGTCTGCCAGACCCATGGGCCCTTCCTCGGCGCAGGCTGGTGGGCAGAAATGCCAGGGAATGCCAGAGCCCTGACCGCCTGTCACTGGAAGCCGGTTGCCTCTTGGCAGTAGCCCTTCCACCTAGGACAGCCAGGCCCGCCAGAGCTCTGGGCCTGCCCAGCCCCTCCCCATGGGCCCCCCTTCCTTCCCTGGGCAGATGGGTGAGCAGAGCCCGGTGCCCTGGGGTTCCGGGGACCAGCACACGATGCTGACTCCGTTTGTGCAGGGCGGCCGTGGCCCGTGAATCTGGGATGGGCCTGAGATGCTGGGAGTGGGGGGTGGGACTCAGGAAGTGGGGGGACCTCCTGGTGGGAGCACATGTCACTGGCGCCCTCGGGAGCTGAGGGAGGGACTGGGGAGGCTTCAAGGAAGACAGGTTGGCTAGGAAGGGTACTGTCAAAGGTCCAGAGGATGAAGGATGCCTCAGGCTAGTGACCTGAATCACTGGAGCCCCAGGGTAGGCTGGAGGCAGACCTGGAGCGTGTAATGCCTTGTTGGGGGGGGCGGAGGCAACCCTTGTGGTGGGGGTCCCCAGCCTTGGTGGTGGGGGGCTCTGAGTGCTCTGGTCAGGAGGTGGCTCTGTCAAGCCCGGTTTGGGGCCGCGGTGTGGAGGGCTGGGTGGGGGCCCGCAGCAGGGGCCCGACTGCTCGGGTGGGCTTCTCACCTGGACGGGCACGGCTGGAGGTGAATGCGTGGGGAGAAGTGACGGGTTCCCACCCCTCAGCTCCGAGGGGCCGCTGCCTTCCTCCTGAGTGTGGTGGAGGGGACGGTGGGTCGAGGAGGCCCCCACGTGTGTCTGTCACCGCTGTGGCCGGAGTCGCAGAGCAGGGGGGCCCAGCACTACCGCGATGGGCCCTCCTATGGGGTGGGTCAGCGAGAGCAGGCAGCTGGCTGTGGAGAGAGAGCCGGCGGTTCATTCCCTACTCTCAGCGCAGGACTCTGGGGGGCCACGAGTCTCCCCCTGCTGGCGGGGGCGCAGGAGGGGAAAGGAGGGGAAAGGAGGCCTGCGGTCACGGAGGTCGTGTCTCCAGGGATAGCTGTGCCCCTGCCCAGCCCAGAGCCGGCCCCCACTGCTGCCTGCCCAGCGCCCACCAGAGGGGCCCTTTCTAGTGCTGCTGGAGGCAGGTGGGAGCTGAGGCCAGGCTTGTGTGGTAACCTTGTCAGTAGTCATGCCATCTGCAAGGGACCCGTGCAAGGGCAGGGCTAAGTCTACTGAGGTGACGGGGCGGGGTCGGCTTGCATGACCCTGGGGCTGAGACACCACCAGCCCTGCACTCCAACCCACCCTCCCAGAACTGGGCCCTCAGGCCCAATCTTATGAGGTGCATGCCAGGGCCCTGGGGTGCAGGGTGCACAATCTACCATCTCCTGCAGGCTGAGGGGCAGGTGTAGGGTGTCTGCAGCCCGAGGCTCCATGCCCTGCCTGTGGCCTGCAGCCCTGCCATGTCGCAGGCATCCTCCTCCTTCTTCCATCTAGAGGACGCCCCGTGCCTGGCGGAGACCACAGTGGGGCTCACAGCCGCAAAGGCATCCTAGGGAAAAGAGACCAACCTGGGACGTGCTCAGGGGGCTTCAGGCTGCAGAGTCCCCTCACCAGTCAGGGAGTCCAGAAGCTCTGTGGCTCCAGGCTTGGCATCCAGGGTGGAGTTCTGGGGGGAGGCTCTGGTGACCGTTTTAGGGTGGATAGATGTGCTGAAGCAGCGATCGAGTGCCTGCCCATTCGGGGGCCCTGCCCAGGGAGGCCGGTGGGGTCACGCACGACTGGGTGCTTTCAGGGGGACCCCTACCTCGGCCCCAGCAACTCACATTTTGCTGAGTGTCGCAGGCCCCCCTCTCCACTACGCACCGCCCCGGGGTCAGCTCAGGGGCTGTTGGCGTGGCTTTACAGAGGACGGTCCCCTGGGCCCTCACCCAACTCCACTCTCCTCCGAGGTGAGCACAGGCCCTGCTCCCCCAGCCACTTTCTGCTTTCCGAGGAGCCTGCAGACTCAGGATTCTCACCTGCAGGACAGTCCAGGGCTGAGTCTGGGTTGTACCTCCACTGGACGTATGGCCTCGGGCAGGTGTCTAAACCCCCGTGGGCTTGGCTTCCCCTCGCAAGGCCCGTGGAGCCCAGAGCCAGTGAGGGCATCGCAGAGGTGGAGGAGCAGAAGTGGAGGAGCAGAGCCGTGGGCCCCGGGCTCAGACAGCACCCACCGTGTGACACAGTGCAGCTGGGGGCCGGGGACGCAGGGGAGCCCCTGGGGGCAGAGGCCGCTGGGGTCCCCATGCAGGTCCTCAGCCCTTGGGCCGGGGGCCACAGGGGACAAGCTCCCGGGGGGTCACCCTTGGCCCTGTGAACCCTATGTTTGCTTCCCATCTGAAGTAGTTCCATCACGGCCCACGACTGCCTCGTCCACGGCCGACCCACAAGAGGTCCCCTCCCAGTTCAGGCCTGGCATGGACCACAGGCTCCTCGTGTTCAAGGGTGATCAGGGTAACAGGCAAGGGTGGCCACAGCCCAGGCCGGAGGTCCCCCCGGGGGGCGCTGCGGGCCACCCCTCCCCTGCCCCCAGGGTTCCCTCGCGGCCCACCGCAAGCTGAATGCAAGACCCGGGCCCTATCGGGCCCAGGTCAGTTGGGCAAACCCCTGGGACAAGCTCACTCTGGGGGCTGTGGCCAGCCAGCCAGCCAGGTCCTCTGACCAGTTACCCTGACAACCCTCTGCTTTCTTGGGCATGAGCGCCCCCTGCTGTGCAGGGCCCACAGAGGATGTACCGGGGGTCCCCCTACCCTCTGCCTGCCCCCGCCCCCACCCCAACCCCGTGTGTCGCGGGACTCAGAGGCCACCAGGAGCCCCGCACCCAGCACCCAGCAGGGACATGAAGGTCCCCAAGAAACGAATCGAAGCTGGAGGGGCTGCCCGGCCTCGGCCTGGACACTGGGCTTGAGGTATCCCCAGACCCAGTCCCCCTCCAGGGGCTGGGACCTTGGGTTTGACTTGGAATTGCTCACCGTGGTGGGAAGGCTGAGTTCAGCCCAGTGCGGGAGGGGGCCGTCCCCAGGGAGCGAGGCCCTGCTGGTGTCGGGGTCCCCTCCTGCTGACTCTGCTCCACCAGGGCCCAGGCGTGTGCAAGGCAGACCGGCCGACTTGGGACCAAGAGTGGGAATCGCTCAGCAGAGCTGGAGGAACAGCCCGAGACCATCCCTCAGCCAGTCCTGCCTGGGCCGACCTCCCAGCAAGCTGCTCGGCCGCCCTGGCCCAGCTTCCGGGCAGTGACTGGGCTGCCGGGCGCCTCTTCCAGAGCCTGTTGGCCGTCTGCGTGTCGTCTTTGGAAAAATGTCTGTTCAGACGCTGTGCCCACTTTCTGATCGGGTTGTTTGTTCATCTATTTTGGTGTTGAGCTTCAGGCGTTCTCTGCGTGTTTCGGTCACTAACCCCTCCTCAGGCATGTTAATCAGCAAACCGTCCGTTCTGTAGGTGGCCGTGTTGTTTGGTTGATGTTTCCGCTGGTGTGCAAAAGGATATAGTCCCGTTTGCTTCATTTTGCTTTCATTTTCCTTGCCTGAGGAGACAGATCCAGCAAATTATTGCTAAGGTCAACGTCAAAGAACATTTGTTGTTAGTCGCTCAGTCGTGTCCGACTCTTTGCGACCCCATGGACCGCAGCACGCCAGGCCTCCCTGTCCATCACCAGCTCCCGGAGCTTGCTCAAACTCACGTGCATCGAGTCGGTGATGCCATCCAACCAGCTCATCCTCTGTCTCCTGGGTCTCCTCCTGCCTCCAGTCTTTCCCAGCATCAGGGTCTTTTCCAGTGAGTCTGCTCTTAACACACGTATTACTACTACCAAGAAATATAACAAAATGAAAAAAAAGATCAGCATTAGGATATGGGATGATGGTTGATGATTACTTTCTTTTTAGACGTTTTCTGTGTTGTATCTATTTTGTAATGAATAGATACGACTTTTGTGATGGAAAAAAAAAATATTCACTAAAGGGCTCCCTTTGAGAAGTTTGGATATCTGTAAGTGATTCTGTCCCAGAGTTTGGCTCTTCAGCCCTGCCTGGCACCCCTTCCACCCCCCGGAGCTCTGCCCTGTGACAAGCCCTTGACAGGTGTCAGCTCCTCCCTGAGAGTCAGCCGTGGCAGTGCCATCTGGTACCCGGGGTGGAGCCCCTGAGGAGCCCCCAGGAGCAGCAGCCGCTGCAGCAACTCCACCCCTCCCGCTGCCCCGCAGCCTGACCACCCAGCCTGATGCCGCCCTGCAGGGAGCGGGGGGCTCTGAGGGTGGTGGCGGCCCTGGCCCGGTCCCCTCTTGGAATCACGGGGCCCCCGTTGGAGACAGAGCTCAGGAAGCGGGTCTGGACCTGCACTGAGGCTCTGGTTTGTACCCTTTGCACCCTCCTGGCAGGTGGAACAAGCGCTATGTCCTGCTCCTGGCGCCCACCCTCCTCCGTGTGGGTCCTTAGTGGCCCCTTGCATAGCCGGCGTGAAGCTGCCCGAGGCGGGGCTGGCAGGGGCCCGCCGCTGGGACCC
Source organism: Antilocapra americana (assembly GCA_007570785.1). Classification (NCBI taxonomy): domain Eukaryota; kingdom Metazoa; phylum Chordata; class Mammalia; order Artiodactyla; family Antilocapridae; genus Antilocapra; species Antilocapra americana. The sequence continues at coordinate 1,107,970 of ML663034.1, forward strand.
TGGATGCCCATCAGGGGAAGCGCTCAGCGCTTGTCCACCCTGCTCTCCAGAGAGCCCGTCTCAGGCCACTCGCCCCTCAGAGAGCTTCTCTTTTATCTCTCCTGTGTCTGTTCTCAGCGGGGCCCGGAAAGACAGGCAGGTGCTGCTTAGAGCAGAGAGGGCCCGCCAAGCCCACCCCCAGCCTGCTCCTCCCCCTGGTCCCCCCCTGCAGGGCTCTGGGGCATCTCGCCTCGCTTGCCGCCCCTCCTGGCGGGCCTCTCCTGTCTCTCACCTTCCTTGGGTCTCTCACATCACCATCTGTGCTGTGATCCGTGGGGTCCAGGTGGTCTGATCTCACCCGAGGGGTTTCGGTCTCCCACAGCGAGGCTGAGCTTGCTCCTCAGAGCCCCCGCCCCACCCACCGCCGCCTCCCACGCTCCCTCCCCACTTCGAGCGGCCCGGAGGCTCGGCTCGGTGGCATCTTCTTGATGCAGCTTCTTTGGGGAAGAGTGAGGCCACTTGCAGCCCTGGGAGCCACCCTGCAGACTCGTCAAGTGGACCCCCTGGCCAGCACCGGCTGCCAGAATCTCCGTGCCGGGGACGAGGTGATGATATGTGGCCCATGGTGCCTGCTGTCCCTGGCTCCGGACACAGAGGGTGCCGGTTCTGTGGACTGCCGGCTCCCATGCCCACCCAGGTGCCACCCTGCAGGGCCCCTGCTCCCACCCGACTCACAGACCGAAGGCGGATGCTCGGGACCAGGCTTGCGGCCTGGGGAGCGCCTGCTTGCATGGGCTGACCCCCTCCCCGAGGTGTGCAGGGCTTCCCGGGCCTCCGTTGGCCCCCAAGCCCCAACCCCTGACAGCATTCCTGTCCCCAGGTGGTCCAGCCTCACTCTTCCCCAGACAGGAACCTGCGCCATCTGGGGAGCAAGGTGCCCCTGAGCTTGCCTTGGACCCACATGCATGGACCTGCACCTCCCAGGGTGGGCAGGCTGGCAGGTGCGGTGATGGAGCTGGAGGTGGGGACCCAAGCTCTCCCCAGACCCCCTGGACAGACTGCCGCAGAGGACAGAGCTGGGTCCTGCTGCCCCGCGCAGCCCAGCAGGGTCAAGGCGGCCCTCGTGCTCCAGGGCTGTTGTCGGGTCAGTGTGGGCGTCCTTTCCACTGGCCACTCCCCAGGACCCCAGTAGATCTCTGTTCTCAGCAGGGTCCTTGGAGCCCTGCAGAGAGGAGCCCGCATCCCACCTGGGCGCCTGCCCCCCTGGCCAGCAGGCCCCATGCTGCCCAGAGATGCAGCAGGAAGCCCAGACATGGCTGCCCACAGCTGCCGGGCTTCGGGCCTGCACGGTGGAGCTCCTCTGGAAGTGGGGCCCCAGGGAAACGTGGGCCCCTGGGAGAATGTGGGCCCCTGGGGGAATGTGGGCCCTGGGGGAACGTGGGCCACTGGGAAGTGTTTCCGGAGAACCGTGGGGAGCGGGCAGCAGGGGTCGAGGGCGGGAGTGCATCTCTCCTCTTCCCAGCAGCTCTCTGTGGTCTTGGGAGCCCTGTCCCTCAGGAGGAGAGGGCCCTGGTGACCTCTGAAGGCCTTCCCACTCCCCATGACCTCGTGGTCTCCATGTAAGGGTGCTGAGGCCCCTCCAGCTCCCCAGGCTGGGGTGGGGAAGCACCTTTGAACGCTGGGGACTCCATGGTTCAGGTAGAGGCTGAGTGCTGGGCGGGCAGGCATCCTGGGTTTTGCCAAGGCGGTACCCATCTCTCCCCTGACCAGATGCTCAGGGGCCACCATCCTTGCATCTGCGGTCAATGCTTTGGAATAATCAGCTGAGGTGGGAGGTTTAGCTTATCTGTTGATCGGGTGAGATGCTCAACCAGTTCATCTAGTTTGGAACAAAGCTTTGTGTCTTTGCTCCTTAGGAACCCCTGACCCAAACAGACCCCTGTCTGGTGGCTGGTGACTGATAACTTGGTCACGGAGCCACCCCCGAGCCATCTCCCACGAGCACCGTCATGCCCTGCGAGGGGATGTGAGAGCTGGAGTGGCGGACGGCCCATCGCAGGAGGCCTGTCACCCGGGCCCGCATGGCCTCTGTACCGTGCCCCCTGGCTGGACCTCCCTGCTGAGCTCACTCTGATCTGGACCAGTTTAGAGTCGCAGCACGAAGCCTGAGCGAGCCTTGGAGCAGAATGAGTACTGCTCCGCAGCGCTTGTCTGCACGAGACCCCGGCTTCTCATCCGGGCACTGGAGCTGCTGACTCCCTCTTTGGAGGCTCCTCACCTGCTCAGCCACAAGCCCTGGGTCTCCCTGCAGACTGACCGTGTCCGTGTAGGGCTGCCCGCCCAAGGGTGTCAGGGCCTTGCAGAGCCTCAGGAGGGCCGGTGAGGGAGGAGGTGCCCTGCAGACGGGCCAGTTGGCCAGAAGCAAGTAGGTCCCGGGCCTGACCTGGGATTTTCTGAGCCCTCACAGTGGCGCCTGCGGGAGTCAGTGCTCCCTCGGGGTCCAGCTCCCCAGCCCCGCTCAGCGAGTCCAGCAGGTGCCCAGGAGCTTAACGTTTAAAGTTTTCTTCTCGTATTTCCAATCATGGCTTCATCAGACTCGGACCCTGGAGTTGTCAGAGAGGCGGTTGTCATCATTGCTCTTTCATGAGATTTCCGAGTGCCGACCGGGGGTTCTGCTGGGTCCATCCCACATGAACCTCCTTCCTTTCATCTGGACCCTAAATTTCTCCTTATTATTCTTACCCCCCCTGGGTCTGAATGCAGCCCCAGCCCAGCACACACGGCGGACCCCCAGCTGCTGAAAACGGGCCTAAGAGGACACCTGCTGGGTTTCGGCCCCGGGACCAGCCTACGGTGTGTGACCTTCTGCTTGGGACGCTTCGTGAGGCCTGGGATCCAGACTGTCAGGAAGGGCGGCCCCGCCACTGGGCAGGCCCTCGCCACCCCCACGGATCCCTGGGTGTGGCTGGAAGCCGAAAGGCGACTAGGCGGCCTCGCTTCCAGGAGAGACCTGGTGCCTGCACTCCCGCCGCTGGGCGGGGTGGGGTGGGCAGCCTCGGCACACCAGGATGGCTCTGCTGGGCAGCCTCTCTGCAGGGCCTGCACCTCTGGCAGCCCCGGGACCAGCTGGCTGTGGGGCCGGAGGAAGGGGTCTGGTGCGCCCCCTGCCTGGCCGGCTCGGGCTGGGGCAGCGGGGCAGGTGTTCCTGCCCCCACCCCCTGCCACCTGATCCAATGGGCAGGGCGGGGGTGCAGTGGGGTCTCCTGGACGCCTTCCTGTCTCTCCCCTGAGGAGCCGGCCTCAGCAGCGGGGCTTGTCGGCCGTCTGTCCTCTGAAGTCACTTTCTTCTCGAGGATCACACGTTGTCCCCAGTATTTCCTGTGTTTTCAGAGTCTAGCAGGATCTTCAAGAAGACCCCAGCGGGGATTCTGACCCCTCTCCCGAGGTTCTGCGGTGCCAGAGGCTGTCCAAGAATAGCCGCCTCCGGCCGCCCGCAGAGCCCGCGTCAGCTCAGATCCGCGACAAGAGCAGCGAGCCCCTGCCGCGCGGGCGGGAGGCCAGACGGAGCCGGCTGCACTGCGTCCTGGCCGTGCCCGCCTGCTGTGCTGGGCCGGCCCGGCCCGTCCTTCAGAGCACGGAGCCTCTGCTGTGGCCACCTGGAGTCCTCGGAGGTCAGGCTACCCTCCCGCCCTTCCTGCCCTGCCCCCCTGGGGCCTCGCCCACCTTGCAGGGAGGGGAGCCACCTCAGCACCCCGCCATGATCGTCCCCATGAGGATGGGGCCTGGGAAGTGTGTCGGGGGATGGCTGGATGGGCACACGGGAACCCTTGTGGGGACAGTGCGATTTTGCTGAGAGGAGGCCAGCCCTCAGGGTTTGTCCGTGGGCTGCGCCAAGTGCTGCTGGCAGCGAGGAGGCTGAGTCTGCCCGAGGCCTTGACCGCCCTGAAGGCCAGGCAGGCAGGGCTCCGGACGGGGGACAGTCACCGTGATTGCTGCCTTGGACCAGCGCCCGTTGGAATGGCACGAAGTAGAAGGAGGAATCATGGTAGCTGGCGTTACATGAAACAGAAAGCGCTGCTCACGCTTTTCAGAGTCTGCACTCTGGATGCGCACAGGGTGAGGGAGAAAGCCCGGAGAACGCGGTGGACGCTGGTCTGAGCCTGACTGCCGCCCGCCTGATGGGGAGGGAGAGACGGCCGCATGTCCAACACCCCCTTGTTCCTGGAAGCTTCTGTCATCTGTGCTGGTCAGGGCTCGATTCGGACGCAAAGCCGCAGAGCTCTGTGTGGCTCCTCTGCCTCCCGGGACGCGGTGGATGTCGGGCTTTCTCGTATCCAGGCTGGGATGCCGGTGGTCAGTGGCATCTCTCACCTGCTGGCCGCGTGTAGGGTCTGCTTCCTGGTGACGCCTCCCTGGCTCTGGGCAGGTGCCCGTCCTGCTACCCTGCTTCTCAGGCTGCCCCTCTGCTCAGGGCCACAGCTCTGCCAGCCAGGGCCCTTTGACTTTACTTTCTGTTGCCCTTTTACTTTCACTTTGGGGTGGAGGTGGCAAGGATGGGGGAGTCTGTTGGGGGCTCTGGTGTCTCCAGGTGGAAGGGGCTATGGAGCTCCCTCCTTTGCCTGCCTGCTGGGCATATGCCCAGGTGGGGTGCAGCCCAGGAGCCAGGGGAGCCAGGTGATGCCGGAGGACGAGCAGATCCCCTGAGCTGGACGGGTGGGGACTGAGCTCACAGCCGCCACACCCGTGCAGGCAGCTTGGGGGCTGAGGGTTAGGGAGACACCTGCAGAATACCTCCCAGGACAGGAATTTAGCAATAGACATCACGAAAGAGAGAGTGGATAGGGGACAGGAACCGTGACGCTGACTAGGCGGGTATTCATGGCCCCTTCTCTGCCTGTGCTCCATCCTCTGGAACCCCAGTGGGCACCTCCCTCCAAGGGGCTCTCCTCCCTCTGCCCGCCGGACCCACAGGCCCAGCTCACCCCACACAAGTGCCACATCCTGGAATCCTCGACAACGTAGGTCATCAGCTGCTTCCATGCCCTCCTGAGCACGACAAGTCTTCCAGGCCGTGTGTCCCAGGGGAGGGCCTGGGGGAGGGTGGGGCGTGGGGCAGCAGGAAGACTGCCTGGAAGGCTGTGATGTCACCATCAGCTGGGCCCATGGGAGGCAGGTGAGAGGAAGCTGCATCCTGGGGCCTGGACCACACTCCGCAGCGGTGCAGGATGCCGCCTCCAGGGGCAAGAGCAGACCCTGCCCCGTCCCCACCACTGAGAGTCGGGGCCTGCTCAGGGGCCACGTCCTGAGGGGCAGGAACCTGGGAGCTGAATCCATAGCATTTGTCGAGTGGCCTCGGATGGCTTGTGAAGGGCGGGGGGCCACTTGCAGGGGGCCCTGGGGTCAGTCATAATTGGGTACAATGCAGTACAATAATAAATGCAGCTTTCTTTTGTATTTCCAGGCTGTTGTTGATGCCTGGGCCATCAACGTATATATGTACCTATAAATGATGCATGTAAATTGCATCTTGTATTATGTATCAATTGGGTTGTGAACCATACACACACAATTTATATATAAATTATACATCATATTTATATTTAAATACAGAAAGAGTTTTGTCCGTATTTATGTTTCGTGTATTAATGTATTAATACACTCCTTCTGCGTTTCTGCTTTCTATTTCCACTTAATAATTTATGCTGCGACTCTCTCCACACTAGACGTACGGATTTCTCTAATCCTTTTCGAGGGCTACAGAGCAGGTCATTGTGAGCATGGCCTTATGACTTCTTCATCCGCTCTACCTTTGATGGGTATTTGGCTCATGTCCCGTTTTTCACTCTTGTTCAGAATGCTGCAACAAACGAGAATGTTTCCTTTTACCTGTTAATACGTGAAGCGAATAGATTTCTCAGCATTGAACCATCCTTGCACTCTCAGAGTGAATAACACAGGTCCTACGTTTTTCAACATTCCAATAAATTCTGCTTTCTAATATTTTGTTTGTGATGGTTACATCAAAAGGCTGTACTTTCTCTTTTTCTGTAATGTGCTTTCAGTAGAGTGTTATGCTGGCTGTAAAAAAGAGAAGTGGTTTATCCAGTTCACCAATTTTCTCAAAGAATTAGTACCTAGATTTAGTTACCAGTTCTAACGCATGTTTCCAATTCATCACTTTCTGGTTGTATAACTTCAGTTTTTCAGTTCTCTTTAGGCTCCTTTTGCTGCTGTTTTTCTAATTTCCTCCTTTCTTTAATTTCTTGAGTTAGAAGTGTGAGGGTGCGTACTGTGGTGATTCCTTTTGTTCACAGGCGTGTGTTAACAGGCCCCGTTAGACTTGTGCTACCAAGCCAGCTCCACCTCTGTGGCTTTCTCACGTGGTCCTGTCATAACCCATGCTTGCCAGCTCTTCTGCAATTTGTCTTTCTTATTGACCCAGAGTTGGTTTGAGAGGGCATTAAAAATTTCTAAGTGTTTTTGTTTTCTAGACTTCCATATCATGTTTGTTAATGGGTTGATTGCTTCTGACTTTGTCAGTGATTTCCAGCTTGCTGTTATTCTGGTTTTATTTCTACATGGTGATCAAGGTATTGTGGGCTTTATGATTGCTGGTTTGGGGCATCTGCTGAGGTTCTGTCTGCAGTATAAATCTCCAAGGTGAGCTCTGTACATCCCAGCAGGTGTACAGGTCAATCCAGAGGAGTCAGGAAATGTGGGAATTTCCACTTAACATTTGTACTATCACAGCTTTGTGCTGCGTCTGCCTTTGTGTGTTTCATAGTGGACAGGAGGTTTTATATTTTCATATCACACATTACGAATTGTAATTTAGGCATAAGTGATAGGTATCCACGTCCCGCAACACATGGTTAAAAGTTTTCTTGATGGAGTACGTGACCTAGCATGTTCAGACGTGCTGATGTTGCACGCGACCTGTTTTCGTGACTGTTTCCTGTGCACTTCAACGAGTGTCATCTTTTTCTCTTTGCAGAATACATGCTTACCACGAGGTGTTCATTGCTCATTAATTTTATTATGCTCATATTCTAAATTCCCAATCGCTCTTTAATCCACTTGATCTTTTAAGACTGAAAGATGCCTCCCACCCCTATCAGATTTTTGTGGCTTTTTCTTTACCCAGTTTGCAGTTGTTTTTACTGCTTAATGCCTTTCATTTGTTGTATCTTGTTTGTGAGTAAGAATGCCTTTGGAGTGGCCTGTGATCTTGGTCATCCTAAAGTGACCTCTTCTCCCTTTGAACCATCCCCTGCCACCTCTTCCCCTCAGAGCCCCAGGAGGTTCTGGGTGGAGCGGTGAGTGGCTGGCGGGGCAGGGACTGTTTCAGAAACCCTCAGTACTAACCAGTCTCCAAGACTCAGGCTGGCCTGGGGGGGGCCGGCTCCGGATGCTCGGAGCCCCCTGTCCTCCAAGCCCTGCCCCTACGTCTGCTCCCCAGGGCACACACGTGTCCCGTCGCATCACAGCTTGGATCCAGTCCTGTGATGCTCTGGGACCCAGGCTGGCCTGGTTGGGGGGGCCAGCTCCGCATGCTGGGAGCCCCCCTCTCCTCCAGCCCCACCCCCACACCTGCTCCCCAGGGCACACATGTGTCTTGTTGCATCACAGCTTGAATCCCATCCTGTGATGCTCTGGGATTTCCAAGCTCGGCCGGACTTGGCGGAGGCAGGTTTCTGACCTCACTCTTCCAAACGGGAAAGCCTGGGGCTCTGAGGGTGCTGGGACATGGGCAGAGTCCAGGCGACGCACTGGGACACAAAGCCCGGAGGAAAATCTCCCGTGCTAATTAAGCCCAGGCAGCTCCTTGGCGGGGAACTGGTGAGAGGTGTCAAAGGAGAGTTTCTGCTCGAGTTGCTGCCAATTTAATTGTTGTGTAATTAATAGCAGTGCCGACTGTGGTTAATAAGAGTCCCGGCACGTTTCTCCTGGCTGTCACCTCCTCCCCACGCCCCTCCTGCCAAGATTTCCTTTCAGCCCTCACTGCCTCAGGGGCTCTGTGTGAGGCAGAGACGGACAGCTGTCCTGGACCCTGGGCACCTGGAGGGGCCGTGCCGCCATCTGCCAGGTGTGAGGTGCCCAGACCATCTCTGCTGCCAGGGTGGACATTCCACACCTCAACAGCCCAGGTGCTGGGTGTATGGCCCTCTGCCCACAGCAATCGGTCTTAAAAGGGCAGGGGTGGAGGCAATGCCCTCATCTCCCACAGTCCCCAGGGGTCACACCAGCCCTGCCTAGGGTGAGGGCTTACTGAGCACCAGACCCTGTGGGGAGCAGGGACCCCCAGGCAGATCTCCGGGAGGCCCCAGCTCCAATCTTGCCCGCCTGCTCTTGTCCTGTCTTTCTTCTCTGGATATTCTTTTGGCCCCAACTCAGGCCCATACCTGCTCTGCGCCCCACAGCTCCTGGGTCTCCTCTCTGCGCCTCGATGACCGTGTCTGTCCCTTGATCCCTCCTTGCCCAGTGCCCATGCCTCTTGGGGTAGCCGTGGTGCTGGCCCCTGGTAAACAGCGAGGGGCAGGCCCAGCTCTGCTCAGAGGCCCAGTGAGGCAGAGGGGGTCACAGGGCCATGGGTGGGTCTTGGGGAGGTAGTCTGACATGGTCTGTGTGGGATGGATGTGAAGCAAGTGGTCTAGTGAGCGAAGGTGCCTTCTGTTCTCAGTTGTCCAGGGCCGCAGCTGTGGTCCCAGGGGAGGTGGACCAAGGCCAGCTCCCTCTGCAGAGGCCAGGGCACCCAGCACGGCTCCCACTGTTGGTGTTTCTCCTGCTGCCAGGATGCTCCTCCTCTCTGGTGAGAAAATAAAAACAAAAACCTCTTCCTTGGTGTCTGTCATGTCTCTTGTTACTCTGGTTTGTAATTTAGTAGCTCCTTAGAGAAGGCTGTGCTGCTTTTATTTTAAAAAAACAGTCTTGCTCATCGTAGTTTTCAAAAAGTCACAAATTCAGAAAGTGTAAGAAAAAAAGGGAAAAAATAATCTCATCAGCCAGAGAGAAAAGGTTGGTGTATTTCCCTTCAAACTCTGCACTGGATATATGAAGACACACTTTTTTAAAGAGTGGGTTTATATTATTAGCACTATTCTATCAATTAAAGTTTGCATAGAAATTCTTGAATAAACTTCCACATGGATAACTATGGAAAAATATAAAGCTACAGCTCGTATAGATCTATAAACCATATGAACGTATGAATTATATGAAGTGTATTGTGTTCAATGCTTTTGCATACACACGCTCTGCATAATATGTATGCAAACACATGCATACCAAATATTTCCATCTATGTCAAGGGCTGTGTTAAATTATGGATGTGCAGTGGTTTATTTAACCAATGTCATTTTGACAGACACTTGGCTTGGTTCTGCTCATTTGGAATCAAACTTCATGCAGCCGTGAGCATCTCTGTATTCTTGGGTGCGTATTTCCGGAGATAAAATTTTGGAGGTGGCACTGCTGGGTCAGAAGCATGCATAAATTAAAGTGTGACGGGCACCGTCAGGCTGTTTCCATCAGCGTGCACAGCGTGTGAGGCCTGTCACCTTGTCAGCATCGGATGACAGACACCAACCTCTGTCACGCAGGCCAGCCAGGGAGGCAATAAATGCCTGCTCCTAACTTCAGCCTGAGTTTTTAAAATTATTATGAGATGAAAATGCTTTCATATGTTTATGGGCTATATTTTATGGCTAAAGCAGTAAAAAATGTTTGGAAAATTAATTTCAGATGGATGAAAGATTTACAAGTCTTAAAAATTCATAGAAGTAATGTTATGTACTAATGGTAAGAAGGGAAAAAATTTTTTCTTAACATAATAAGGCCAGAAAGTATTTTTTAAAGGCACACATTTGATTGCATTTTAAAGTTCAGTAAAGTAAATTGATGTTTAGCTGCTAAGTCGTGTTCGACTCTTGGCGACCCCATGAACTGTAATCTCCCAGGCTCCTCTGTCAATGGGATTTCCTATCAAGAATGCTGAAGTGGGTTGCTATTTCCTTTTCTAGGGAATCTGCCTGTCCCAGGGATTGAACTCATGTCTCCTGCACAGCAGGCGAATTTTAGTGACTATATTATAGAGTTAGTATTCCTAAGAAAACAAGATTATATGTCAACAGAGCCAAAACAGCCGGGAAAAGAAGTTGAAAGAGACACAGCAAGATGGGAAAGAGATTCTAATACAAAATGCAAAGTAACACAGACTTACACATTTTAGCATGAACAATAGTGAAAACCCACCAGAATGCATGGACAAGGGGTACCAACATGGAGTTGACAGACTGAAGGAGCTGCCTCTGCCTCTTTCTCAGGAGGGGCTGGGACAGCGAATGTCACCAAACGAGGGACACGCCAAGAGGAAACGGGCGCCAGGACACAAGGGGTCCCTTCCCCTGGGCAGACGTGGAAGGGAACTCCTGGGAATCCAGGAGGCCTGGGGCGGCTGCTCTGGACAGACAGCGGGCCAGCTGGACAGGAGGGCATACAGCCCAGGAAAAATGCAGCACGGAACCAGTGCGTCTCTGACGTGTCCCCCAGGCGGGGTTCAGTCCGCGTTGGGGGAGCTTTTTTGAACCGGAAAAGCATAGAAAACTGAGCCAACCAACCCCTAAAGCCCCGTGTCATAGAGCAAGCTCCCTTAGGCTGGCCCGTGGCTGAGTGGTGAAGAGCATCTCCATAGTCGTCACAGTGTGAGCACCGGAGTGGAGTCAATTCAATTGTGATATGACCCGGTCTGGGGGGGAGGCCCAGTGTGGTGTGTGGGGAGGGAGGCTGGTCCCCACGGCAAGCCTGCAGCTGTCGGCCAGAGGCTCCCGCGGTCCTTCGAGGTGGCTCCTCCCAGGACAGGAGGTGAGGGAGCCGTCTGCCTGGACTTGCCTTCCCTTCTCTGGCACTGTTTGTGGGGCATGGAGCGCAGAGGGCAGCCCTACAGCAGGGAGGAGTCTGCCTCGGAGAAGGCGCAGACACACTTTAAACCCCATTTAGGGGTGGAACTTCTTGTGGGAAGTAGGAAAGGAAGCCCTCTTTGTCACTATGGCATGGATTATGTGTTATATTCCTGAGGACCCGCGGCGAGCTCTGTGCAAGTCAACACGCAGACCGAATTGCGGTGCCCCCGAAGACAAGGTCTTGGGAAGTTACTGGGACTTAATTAAAGCCACTCCTTAAATTCTGTTGATATGGCTCAAGCGGTGACACACAGATCTGCCAATGAAAGGTGGGGAGAGTTCTGGGGGAGGCCCTGGCCCTCGCAAGGTCCCCGAGGTCAAAGTCAGGGTCCTCTAGCCACAGAGAGGGTTACTTCTTTTGGGGAGATCACTAGAGTCCCTGGAGTGTGGCCACGTGGCCGGCCACTCAAGGTGCGCCCCAGCCCCCCGGGTGCCCCCATGCGGGTCTCGTGTTCGAGACGTGGGATGTGCGCGAGCCCCCACATTCAAGCCGTGATGTTTGTCCAGCTTTTCCAGTCCACGCACAGATCCTCCTTATCATCGGGTCAGAGTCTGGTGGGGTTGGAGATGGGGAGCCCAGGAAACCCCGCCGCTTACGAGAACACTTCCCAGAGGCCTGCGGCTGCGAGCCCAGGGGGACGGCCAGGGGTCTGGGCGGCTGTGGCTGCCACAGAGCGGGCTTCCTCGCCTGAACCCGCGGCCTCCTGGGCAGAGTGCTCTTTGCTGTGTGGGCTGTCCTCTGCACCCTGATGCCAAACACGCTCACCCCACTTGTGACGACCAGAGGTGTCTCTGGACACTATCAAAGGCTGGGTACACTGCTCTGCAGCCTGGCAAAGTCTGCCTGGCTTAGAAGTGAGCAGGGAAAAATCCCCCATGGCTGAACCTGGTTCACGGTCACATCCCCTGAGTGGCCAGAGGCTGTGATCAGGAGAGCTTGCCCACCTACAGCAGGGGCTCCATGGGGAGTGGACACGCCCAGACCTTTCCAGCATACTGTGGGGTGAGAATCCTGGGGATGGTGAGCTTGTGAGGGCCCCTCTGGCCCCCTCTGTGCTCGGCTGTGGTCAGTGCCTGGCCGGGGCTCTGGGGGCAGTGAGCTTGGCCTAAGGGCTTCGGGGCACAGAGCAGAGAGAGGCCCAGGAGGCAGGGGCCTGGCTAAGCTCCTGTCAGGCCTCTGGTTAAGCTCCCGTCAACAGCGTTTCTTCCATCAGACACTGTTACAGTGGAAAGTTAGAGGGGCTGGCAATAACTTGTGAAATTTATCAGGTTAATACCCACATGAAAGCCTCGCCGGCAAAAAGACCCCCTCAGAGGCCCCTGAGTCCTGGCTGTCGTAGTCAGAAGGTCTCCAGAGGCCAGATGCTGAGGAGTCACCCCGTTTCCAGTCTGAGCAGCCCATCTTCATTAAATCTGCACCACACTGAGTCACTTTAAATATCATTTTCCAGCTGAAAGTATTGTAAAAATTGTTTACTCCCTTCGTATTTTAATCCCATTTCATAATGTCGGTGGATGTGCTGGGGTAAAGGCTCTGTTTGCTCAGACGTGGAGACAGGAGATGGGCGCGTCCAACGCCTTCCTTGACTCCAGTGAAGAACAGGGAGGGCGTCTTTAATAACGACACTGATCCACGCCATGGGCTGAAGGCCTATAATAAGCCAGAGTGGGCGGAAGGTGGTTGCAATACACAAAACAGCAGAGAATACAGACGGGCCAGTCAACAGTGAATACAGACGGCCCAGTGGGAAGCGGGCCGAATACCCAAGCAGGACAGGTCCGGGGCGGGTGAGGCTGTGGCAGGCCCCCAGCCCCACGCTGGCACTGAGGGCTTGTAACTGCGGCCAGCAGCCCCCAGCCCTGAGCCCCCTGGCTGCAGCCCGTGCTGGCCCGTACTCACAGGTGCCTGGAGGACTTCCTGAGGCCAAGCAGAGGCCTCGCCCTGGGGCCTGCTGGGGCGAGTGACTGGAGCGGGGAGGAGCGGCAGATGGGCGGGCCCTGTCTCTGGGTCGGGGGCAGCTCTGTGTGCAGGCGGCACCCTGGAGCGCCCGAGGATCCTCGGAGGGGCTTCCTGCAAGAGACGGGCTCGTCTTCCACCCCTCCTGCTTCCCGCGCTCCCCATTCCTGCAGCATCCCAAGAGCACCCACCCCAGGCTCTGCTTCAGGGATGCATGGCGTACCTTCAGCACACCCGTTAGGAGGGCTCAGATCCAGAAGCAGGAAGGAGGGCGTGGAGAGACGGGTGGGAACGGACGATGGCACAGCTGCTGTGGGAAACAGTCTGGAGGCTCCTCAGAAGCAAACGTGGACCCACCGCGGGACCGGCAACCCCACTGCCGGGCACTTGCCCAGGGGAGGGGAGAACGGGAGCCGACACTCACACCTGCTCGTCCACAGCAGCCCAAACGTGGAAGCGTCCATGTCCACGGACAGAAAAGCGGGTAGACAAGACAAGGCCATCCACATGAGGGGTATCACCCCATCTTTAAAAGGAAGGAAATCCTGACACCAGCTACGACATAGATGAGCCTCGCAGACGTTATGCCGAGTGACACAAGCCGGTCACGCAGGGACAAGCACGTATGACTCCACTTGTGTGAGGTCACTAGGGTTGTCGGACCCCGGAGGAGGGAATGGCAGCCCACCCCAGTTTTCTTGCCTGGAGAATTCCATGGACAGAGGGACTTGGCGGCGTTCAGTCTGTGGGGTTGCAGAGTCAGACACGACTGAGAGACTAAGCGCAGCGCAGCGCAGGGTTGTCAGAGTCTTAGAGACAGTAGAATGGGGTGTGGCAAGGGGAGTTGGTGGTTAACGGGAGAGAGTTCGTTCAGGGAAGGTGGATGGAACTCTGGAGATGGTGGTGGGAGTGACCGCACGAAGCGAGAAGGCTCCTAATACGACGGAACTGTACACTTAAAGGTGGTTGAAATGGTAAACTTTATGTTTTATATATATATATATATATACCATAAACTAACTTATCTCCTCCTGAATTCCTGTGTTCAAAGTCAGTCCTCAGTGTGATGGTGTTAGGCGGTGGGGTCTTCAGGGATGGGATCAGTGCCCTAATAACAGACAGATCCCCAGGCAGCTCCCTCGTCCCCCCCTCCACGTGAGGACCCTGGGGGGAAGATGGCCCCCATCCGGGGACCAGGAAGTGGGTCCAGCCCGGGGAGCCTTCTGTCTTCATCTCGGATGCCCAGCCTCAGAACCGTGACAAATGCTGTTGTTTATATGCCCGCAGGCTGCGCTGTTCCGTCACAGAAGCCAGGGCGGGCCAAGAGAGTGCGTGTTACCGCAGTTAGGGGTATTAGACATTAATAAAACCCCATCAGCCACCAGCAGTTTACAGGATGACAGCGTTGACATAAGGCTGTGGGGCAGAGGGGACCCAGATGCCTTGGGCGACCCTGACAGGGGGCTACCCACAGAGGGTGCTCACCTGGCAAGAAAAGACAGAAAAGGAGGAAAACAGGAAGCAGGTGGGCAAAGAGGCAGGGAGGAGGCTGCAGTCCCTGAGGGTCAGAGTCCCCCAGCCCTGGGCTGCGGAGACGGGGTGAGGACAGCCCAGTGAGGACGCGCCCCATTGGGGGCGGACAGGCAGGCAGGGGAGGGGCCTCCTCCTCCAGAAGCCTGTTCTCAGCCCTGCCGTCCCACGCCTTCGCCTGACTCCAGCTCTCAGCTTGGAGGTCGCTTCCTTGAAGGGTGCTCCTGGGTCGCTTGATTGGCGTGCTGACGTCCATCTTCCCCCTGCAGCTGCTGGGGAACCACTAATGACAGTCCCCGGCCTGACCCCGACTCTGTCCCCCTGTCTGTTAACAACCATCCCCAGCCTTGCCCCTGGCTCTGTCCTAACAGGCAGTGGTCTGCAGCTGTTGGCTGGATGAGTGAGCGTCCACCCAGGACACCATCAGCCTAGAAGCACTTGGTGACCCCAAATAGGAGAGCGCTGGTCCCAGACCCCCCATCCATCCCACCCCCAAACACCCTGACTTTGCGGGCTGGGTGAGGGCTCATAGGAGGGCAGAGGGTGGGATGACTGATTCGACATTATATTACATCCATGGATCAGAAGTTCTTAGGCCCTGTTTCAAAGACTCACCTGATATCTCTGGTTAACTTTTATCAGAAAACCTTCATAGATCTTGTTGTTCTCACTAGAATCACATCAAATAACCAAAACACAGGTCTTAAAGGTTAGCAGCTGCCGCTGTGTGACACGGAGCCATACGCAGGCGGCTGGGCAGCAGCATTCAGGCGGGAGACAGAGCCCCAGCTCCTGAGTCCTCGCCTGTGAGGCGTTGCCCGCGGCAGGCATCACGGGTCACGTCGGGCATCAGACACGAGGGGCCTCCTCTGGAGCCATCGTGGAAAGAAGACTCAGATCCACCAGAAAACGTTAACTCTCCAGAAAGATGTCTGAGAAGTGATGGGGCAGTGGAAGGGCAACAGGACCAGTAGAGTGTGACGCATCGCTTTTAGGACAAGGAGGGGGCAGCTCTGTACCCATCACCCGGCAGGACCGGCGCCACCCGGGAGGGAGGGGCAGGGCCGCCTGCGGAGGGGGGGAAACGGGTTTCCACAGGCCTTAGTCTCTAGAAAGGGCTCCCAGGTGGCTTGGCGGTAAAGAATCTCCTGCAGTGCAGGAGATGTGGGTTCAATCCCTGGTTAGGAAGATCCCCCTGGAGGAGGGCATGGCAGCTCACTCCAGTGTTCTTGCCTGGAGAATCCCATGGACAGAGGAGCCTGGCGGGCTGCAGTCCGTGGGGTTGCTACAGTCAGACACCACTTGGCAACTAAACCAAACCAGATTAGAAAGAAGTGTCTCTTGTGGTGTCATATTTTCTCCAGGCCTGGCCCTCAGGCCTTCACTTAAGCAAGTTGGAAATGCGTTTGTGTTTAAGCCGGCGGACTATCGCAGACTTGGGGAGCCGCACGAAGGTCTGTCTTTCTCCTTTTGTCTCACAGTTCCCCCTCCTCTCCCCACCCCCCAGGCTGGGCCGGATTCAGAGGCAGCATCCCTGATAAGATCTCCCTTTCTGCTCCCTCAGTGGCTAGATTTACTGCAATTCATTCTTCTACTTTTTTCCCTGCAAAACCCTGTGAGGTGAAAAATAAAATTACCAATTTTGTTCCAAGTAATTGTTTATTTCAGTATCCTTTACTACAGCATCATTTATTAACTAAATCTCTCCTCCTTGTCGATTTAGGGCGGCTTCTGCATCAGAGATTGAGTTTCCTGGGTACCAGTTTTGGTTTCAGGATCATCTGCTCTGCCCCGTTGCCCTAGAAGTGGACTTTCATGCCAGTTTCACACAAGGTTCCTTACTGCAGTATAATAGGCGCTAACATCTGCCTCGATGGATCCGAGTTTGAACAAGCTCTGGGAGCTGGTGATGGACAGGGGGGCTGCGTGCTGCAGTCCATGGGGTCGCAGAGTCAGACACAACTGAGAGACTGAACTGAACTGAACATCTGCTGGGGCCGGTCACTCCTCATGTGTCTTCCTGAAAAAGTAATTATTGTTTTAAAATACTAATTATAAATACGCTTATTTATAATTTACAGCATTGCTTTGAAGACCACTTGAAATTTCACTGAGATTATTGTAGAATTTTGCCGTTGTTGTTCAGTCGCTCGGTCGTGTCCGACTCTTTGTGACCTCATGGACTGCAGCGCGCCAGGCTTCCCTGCCCTTCACTGTCTCCCAGAGTTTGTTCAAACTCATGTCCATTGAGTCGGTGATGCCATCCTCTGTCTTCCCCTGCTCCTGCCCTCAATCTTTCCCAGCATCAGGGTCTTTCCCAGTGAGTCGGCTCTTGCCATCAGGTGGCCAAGACACTGGCCGCTGAGGGGTCAGGGGCACTGGTTAGGAGGCGAGGCACGTTGGCGTGAGGCCTCTTGGAGGAACGTGCTGTTAGCCCTACCATAGAGCCTGCATGGGCCTTAGGAAGCATCACTGCAAACAAAGCTAGCGGAGGTGATGGAATTCCAGTTGAGCTATTTCAAATCCTAAAAGATGATGCTGTGAAAGTGCTGCACTCAATGTGCCAGCAAGTTTGGAAAACTCAGCAGCGGCCACAGGACTGGAAAAGGTCAGTTTTCATTCCAATCCCAAAGAAAGGCAATGCCAAAGAATGCTCAAACTACTGCACAGTTGCACTCATCTCACCTGCTCAAAATTCTCCAAGCCAGGCTTCAGCAATACATGAAATGTGAACTTCCAGATGTTCAAGCTGGTTTTAGAAAAGGCAGAGGAACCAGAGATCAAATTGCCAACATCTGCTAGATCATCAAAAAAGCAAGAGAGTTCCAGAAAAACATATACTTCTGCCTTATTGACTCTGCCAAAGCCTTTGACTGTGTGGATCACAATAAACTGTGGGAAATTCTGAAAGAGATGGGAATACCAGACCACCTGACCTGCCTCTTGAGAAACCTGTACGCAGATCAGGAAGCAACAGTTAGAACTGGACATGGAACAACAGACTGGTTCCAAATAGGAAAAGGAGTACGTCAAGGCTGTATACTGTCACCCCGCTTATTTAACTTATATGCAGAGTATATCATGAGAAACACTGGGCTGGAGGAAGCACAAGCTGGAATCAAGATTGCAGGGAGAAATATCAATAATCTCAGATATGCAGATGATGCCACTCTTATGGCAGAAAGTGAAGAGGAACTGAAGAGCCTCTTGATAAAAGTGAAAGAGGAGAGTGAAACACTTTGCTTAAAACTCAACATTCAGAAAACTAAGATCATGGTATCCGGACCCATCACTTCACGGCAAATAGACGGGGAAACAGCGAAAGCAGTGGCAGACTTCATTTTTTTTTTTTGGCTTCAAAATCATTGCAGATGGTGACTGTAACCATGAAATTAAAAGATGCTTACTCCTTGGCAGGAAAGTTATGACCAACCTAGGCAGCATATGAAAAAGCAGAGACATTACTTTATCAACCAAGGTTGGTCTAGTCAAGGCTATGATTTTTCCAGGAGTCATGTATGGATGTGTGAGTTGGACTATAAAGAAATCTGAGAGCCGAAGAATCGATGCATTTGAACTGTGGTGCTGGAGAAGACTCTTGCGAGTCCCTTGGACTGCAAGGAGATCCAACCAGTCCATCCTAAAGGAAGTCAGTCCTGAATATTCATTGGAAGAACTGATGCTGAGGCTGAAACTCCAATTCTCTGGCCACTTGATGTGAAGAGTTGACTCATTTGAGAAGACCCTGATCCTGGGAAAGATTGAAAGCAGGAGGAGAAGGGGACGACAGAGGATGAGATGGTTGGACGGCATCACTGACTCGATGGACATGGTTTTGGGCAGGCTCTGGGAGTTGGTGATGGACAGGGAGGCCTGGCGTGCTGCAGTCCTTGGGGTCGTAAAGAATCGGACACGACTGAGCGCCTGAACTGAGCTGAGCTGAGAGTCTGTAGCCATAGAGACTGCAGAGTCCAGGACTGGTCTGCTTCAGGCCAAACTACAGGGAGGCAACACAGCCCCAACCAACAGCAGAAGATTGGATTAAAGATTTACTGAGTGTGGCCTTGCCTACCAGAGCAAGACCCAGTTTTCCCCACAGCCAGTCTCACCCACCAGGAAACTTGCACAAGCGTCTTATCCTCATCCATCAGAGGGCAGTCAGACTGAAAGAATTTCATTAAAAAGCTATAAATTAGTTTAGGGAAGAATTGGTGCTCACAGAACAAAACTGATTCTATTCATTTTGTCATTCCAGCCTCGAGCAGTGTATGTCTCTATGTCTAACAAAAACTTTTTTAACATCTCTAAGTTGTTCTGTATAAAGAAAGCTGAGTGCCGAAGAATTGATGCTTTTGAACTGTGGTGTTGGAGAAGACTCTTGAGAGTCCCTTGGACTGCAAGGAGATCCAACCAGTCCATCCTAAAGGAGATCAGTCCTGAATATTCGTTGGAAGGTCTGATGCTGAACTTGAAACTCCAATACTTTGACCACCTGATGCAAAGAGCTGACTCGTTGGAAAAGACCCTGAGGCAGGAAAGATTGAGGGCAGGAAGAGAAGGGGATGACAGAGGATGAGATGGTTGGATGGCATCACCGACTCAATGGACATGAGTTTGAGGAAGCTCTGGGAGCTGGTGATGGACAGGGAGGCCTGGCGTGCTTCGGTCCATGAGGTCCATGAGCCGGACATGACTGAGCGACTGAACTGAACTGAACTGCAGTTGCCCCATGCTTTTCCATCTCTGTCCCAGGATTTCCCCACACGGTCGTTCCAAGGAGCCCCTTGCTGCATCACGCACAGCAGGGGTTTGTCCAGCGCTGGCATGCGGAAGGCGGCCACTGCTCTTTGGGAGGCTGTCAGCACAGCAGAGGAAGGAAGTGATCCCCCTGGGATTCTGGATCATGCTGGGAGAGGGGACGTGTAGAGGTCAGATTGGATGGCCAGCTGAGACTAAGGCCCCTTCGCACTGCGTGGCCCACTCACAGCAGAGCCCCTTGCCTGTTCCCAGTCCTGTGTGGTGACCCAGAAGGTGCAGGAGACTCACCACCAGGCGCTCTGTGCCGCAGAGGGAGAGAAGGAGAAAGGGCAGCCCCCTGCCCAGCTGCCTTCTGGGCCCTGTGAGTGTGGCCCCCCCCCCGACCCCAAGCTGGGTGGCTCTGACGTTCCCACGTGCCCACCCCCCTCCCAGGGCCAGGTGCCCTGCTCACAGCTGCAACCCGTGGTCCCTCTGGGCTTGAGGGAGGGCAGGACAGACAAGCCGGGCTGGGCTCACAGTGGGCTTTGCTTGGGTTCACTCCCCCGCTGCTGATGGCCGGGCAAACGTTCCCAGGGAGAAGGGAGCAGGGTGGACAGGCTGCCCCCACCATGGTGGGACTGGCTTGTTCAGTGGGATGTCTGAGCAGCGAACAGGGCGCTGGGTCCTCCTAGCCTGGCCGGGTCTACACCCCCGGCTCTAAGGCAGGCGGGCAGTGCTTCCCAGGTGTAGGGCCCTTGCCACCCAGATCCGGGTCGTGGAGTCCTCACTGTGACCCCCTTGGAGCCGTCACCTCCCCTGGTCGCAGCTGGTCCGGTGCCCAGAGGGTGTCCTGTGTCCTGGGCCAAGACTGGTGAGCACCCTGCGCCTGCATCTGGGTCCTGAGACCCCGGGGGAGAGGGGGGCACGTCTCCAGTGTGCCCCAGGCCTGCCTCCTCTGCCTCCCCATGCTCCTCGTCAGCCCCCAGCCTCCCGGAAACAGACCCCAGGTCCAGACAAGGATCCTGAGCAAGATGCTAACCCATCCAGGGCTGCCTCTGCGGGGACAGAGAAGCAAGGGCATGGCCTCCTGCGACACCCGCATCCCTGCCTGGGGTCCTGGTTACGGTCCCCCTGGTCACACCTGAGTTCCTGCCCCGGGCGGTCCTCCCAGGCTGTGGACACTGCCCTTGGGCTTCCTAGGCGTTCTCACAGCCCTGGGGCATCTGTGTGGCAACTCAGTTTCAGCCGTTAGAGGCAGAAGCACCCAGGAGCTGGGCAGGGCTCCCTGACCCATGCCTCCATCCCAAGGTCCCAGGACCTGCTCATCTACTTCAGTACTGCAACTTAACACTGAGCAACGCCGGCTCCTTCTGCGACCAGGGCCCTGGACACCGCTCAGTGGGCGCTTCTGGCTCAGGATGGCTCCTGAGGCTGTGGTAGAATTGTTGGCAGGGCCGGGGTCTCCCTGAAGGCTCCACTGGATGTGGTCCACTTTCAGGCTCAGTCAGGTGGTCACTGCCCTGACATAGTCCCTGGCCGATTGTCCGTCCTTCCTTCCCCCACCGGACAGCTCACCGCAGGGCAGGCAGCTTCCCTAGAAAATTGAGCATCGGAGCTCCAGCGGGCAGGACAGGAGCTGGACTCCTTCACACTTTCTCTTGGAAGGACCGTCCCATCCCTTGCTCTGTCCTTTCTTGTTTAGAAGCAACTCATGGGCCCACATCACTCAGGGCAGGAATGACCCAAGGCTAATGGGGTGGGGTTATTGGGGGCTGCCCCCAAACTGCCTTCCTAGCAGCCTCATGAAGCTGGTGCTCCCCAGCCATGAACCCCAGGGTCCCAGTGACACCTCTGCCTCGAGGGAGACAGACACAGCCCCCTGTCTTGCTGGCACAGAGACCTCATCGTCCCTGGCCTCAAGTCCCCCGAGCTGCCGCCTGGGAAAGGCTGTTTGACAAGAGGCTGAATGGGTTCCAGGGCTCAGTCCTCATTACAGTGAAGCAGAAGGTGTGAAGATTTTCAATTTTCCTTTTAATCAGGAGGCTTCCACTGGGGAAACCTGCCAGGTTGTCCTGAAGAGCGCTTGACAAGTCCAAGGTCCCGAGGAGATTTAATTAAACCTGAGAAATCGGCGGGGCTACCCAAGCAACGGGGACCAGGCTAGCAGCTGCCAGCCACTCGGGCGCAGACAGGCCTGCACTCGCCATCCTGGGCCTGCGCACGCCTCGCCTGGTGGCCCTGGCCTTGGACCCAGCCCCATTTCCTCCTCACAGCACCCCCAGCCACCCCCCTGCCTTGCTGATCCGCTGACCCTCCCTTAAGCCCCATCCCACCGCTCCCAGGCTGGGCAGCCTCCCCACTGGACACATTGTCTTGGCTTGCCATCTGCCCGCTCGGGTCTCCTCTGGAGCCCCAGCGCGCTGTGCCAGGGGTCTCGTTCCTGGGCCGAGGCAGAGTTTAGGTTTAGGATGCAGCGGGGTGCAGAGGGAGGGGATGCACAGGGCAGGTGACCTGCTGGCTTGCCCAGGGCAGAAGCAGCCCAGGAAGCGGAGCTGGTAGAGGGAGAGACAAGGGAGCGCGCTGGAAAGGATCGACACGCACACACACCTTGTACAAAATGAAGTGAAAGTGGCTCAGTCGTGTCCGTGTCCGACTCTTTGCGACCCCATGGACTATATAGTCCATGGGATCCTCCAGGCCAGAATACTGATGTGGGTAGCCTTTCCCTTCTCCAAGGGATCTTCCCAACCCAGGGACAGAACCCAGGTCTCCTGCATTGCAGGAGTCTTTACCAGCTGAGCCACAAGGGAAGCCCACTATATAAAGGGTAGATAACTGATAAGGACCTGCGGTATGGTACAGGGGACCTACTCAACATTCTGTAATGACCTACAAAGGAAAAGAATCTAAAAAAGAGGGGACACATGTATCAGCACACGTGGGCTTCCCAGGTGGCTCAGTGGTGAAGAGTCTGCTTGCAATGCAGGAGACCAGGATTTGCTCCCTAGTGGGGAGATCCCTGGAGGAGGGCATGGCAACCCGCTCCAGTGTTCTTGCCTGGAGAGTCCCATGGAGAGAGGAGCCTGGCGGGCTGCAGTCTCTGGGATCACAGAGAGTCGGACACGACTGAGCGACTGAACAAGAGCGACGAGTATGCGTGACTCACACACTTTGCCGTTCACCTGAAACTAACACAACAGTGGAGATCAAATAAACCCCAATGGGAAGCTTTTAAAGCGAAAAAGGAAAGGCTGGCCTGGCTGGAGCACGTGGGGGAGGGCGGGATGGGGGTGGGGCAGGTGAGGACGCAGGGCGGCCCCGGCAGAGGCGGTCGGACAGGAGGGGGTGACCGCCTGGTGCTCCTGCTGCCGTGTCCCACGGCCCGATAGACCCAAACCCAGTCACAGCGCTGGGGCTCCTTGGTCACCAGAGAAGGCCTCTGAGGTGTCCCCAGTGAAACTGCACTCCTGAGGAGAGAGGAAGAGAGAGAAATCCCGTTGCCCAGCCTTTGCTGAGAGTGTTCCCTCTCCCCCGCTGCCCGGCTGGTAGGAGCTGAAGGAGCCGCTGTCCCCATGACTAAGGAGCTCAGGGCCTCCCTGGGACGTGGCGGAGTAGGACAGGCGGGCCAGGCTGGATGACCCGCCGGGACGGGCACGGATGCCCAGGTCGCGCTCTCGGCCCCCCAGAGCTCCTGACACTGAGCAGCTGCCTCCCTGAGTCCCCTCGTCGGGACCTTGGTGCAGCCCCCAGGGTCACCACAGACCCGAGCCCCCGACCGTGTGCCTGAGCCTACAAGCACAGCTCCAGTGCACACCGCTGCGAGTCCGCTGGAGACAGCGCACCGTGAAAACAGGCCGCTTCTGCAGAGGCCCCTGGCTGGGAGAAGCAGAGTCTCCGCTTCCTGGAGGACAGCGGCTACCACAGGAGGGCCACTCAGGTGAGGCTGCCACCCGAGGGCCCCAGCCCCGGCCCTGCTCCCAGGGCTGCAGGTCAGCATAGACAGGCGAGCCGCCTTTGCATCTCCTGGAGACAGCCAGCTGGAAGTCGAAATGTAAAGAAGACCGTTTATGATGGCATCAGGAAATGTGGAACGTTTAGGGACAGATCTGACACTGTCAATACCCGCTCCCTGAAAACCCTGGACACCGCTGAGGGAGACGAAAGAACTGAGAAGCGGAGCCACATCTCACGTTCCTGGGCCCGGGGATCAGGGTGGGCGCCATCCGACGTCTCCTCCTTCCGACCCACACCATCAATGCGATTCTCGTCGGAAACCCTGGCAGGATCTTCTGAAGAAAATGCCAGTCTAAGATTTGTATGGAACTGTAGAGGAATCAGAAGAGCCAAAACAAAGTAAGGGGACTCTCACTCCCAGTTTCAAGCCTTATAAAGCTGCTGTAACCAGATGCTGTGGAGTTGGCACAAAGACGGATACGCCAGGGCTGCAGGACAGGGATTCTGGAAGGAGACCCACACTCATGTGGGCAGCTGACTTCCAGCCAAGGTCCAGAGGTCGTTCAACGGTGAGAGGGAAGTTTTCACAAACGATCCTGGAATAATCCGACATACATTTTGAAAAGAAATATCTCTACCGCAGGAGGATCACTAGGGGCACAGGACATTTTTAACAGGGGTGGATGGGCATGTCCCCATCTTGATTGTGGCAATGATTTTACAAGTTAAACATGTAAAAAATTGTCAAGTTATACTCTTAATATGTGCTTGAAAGAGAATACTATGTGATCAAACTGCCGCACAATTGCACTCATCTCACACACTAGCACAGTGATGCTCAAAATCCTCCAAGCCAGGCTTCAGCAATACGTGAACCGTGAACTTCCAGGTGGTCAAGCTGGTTTTAGAAAAGGCAGAGGAACCAGAGATCAAATTGCCAACATCCGCTGGGTCATTGAAAAAGCGAGAGAATTCCAGAAAAACATATGCTTCTGCCTTATTGACTATGCCAAAGCCTTTAACTGTGTGGATCACAACAAACTGTGGAAAATTATTCAAGGGATGGGAATACCAGACCACTTGACTTGCCTCTTGAGAAACCTGTAGGAAGCAACAGTTAGAACTGGACATGGAACAACAGACTGGTTCCAAATAGGAAAAGGAGTACATCAAGGCTGTATGTTGTCACACTGCTTATTTAACTTATATACAGAGTACATCATGAGAAATGCTGGGCTGAAAGAAGAACCAGCTGGAATCAAGATTCCTGAAATATCAGTAACCTCAGACATGCAGATGACGCCACCCTTATGGCAGAAAGTGAAGAAGAACTAAAGAGCTTCTTGATGAAAGTGAAAGAGGAGAGTGAAACACTTTGCTTAAAGCTCAACATTCAGAAAACTAAGATCAAGGCATCTGGTCCCATCACTTCATGGCAAATAGATGGGGAAACAGTGGCAGACTTTATTCTTTTGGGCTCCAAAATCACTGCAGATGGTGACTGCAGCCATGAAATTAAAAGACGCTTACTCCTTGGAAGGAAAGTTATGACCAACCTAGACAGCATATTAAAAAGCAGAGACATTACTTTGCCAACAAAGGTCCGTCTAGTCAAGGCTATGGTTTTTCCAATAGTCATGTATGGATGTAAGAGTTGGACTATAAAGAAAGCTGAGAGCTGAAGAATTGATGCTTTTGAACTGTGGTGTTGGAGAAGACACTGGAGAATCCCTTGAACTGCAAGGAGATCCAACCAGTCCATCCTAAAGGAGATCAGTCCTGGGTGTTCATTGGAAGGACTGATATTGAAGCTGAAACTCCAATACTTTGGCCACCTGATGCGAAGAGCTGACTCATCTGAAAAGACCCTGATGCTGGGAAGGATTGAGGGCAGGAGGAGAAGGGGATGACAAAGGATGAGATGGCTAGATGGCATCACTGATTCAGTGGACGTGGGTTTGGGTAAACTCCGGGAGCTGGTGATGGACACACGCCTGGCGTTCTGCAGTCTGTGGGGTTGCAAAGAGTTGGGTATGACTGAGCGACTGAACTGAACTGAAAGTGAAAGTTGCTCAGTCGTGTCAGACTCTTTGCGACCCCATGGACTAAACAGCGCATGGAATTCTCCAGGCCAGAACACTGGAGTGGGTAGCCTTTCCCTTCTCCAGAGGATCTTCCCAACCCAGAGATTGAACCCAGGTCTCCTGCATTGCAGGCGGATTCTTTACCACTGGGGCCCAGGGACACCCTCACTGATCATTAGAGAAATGCAAATCAGAACCACAATAAGATTTCACCTCACACAGGTCAGAATAGACATCACTGAAAAGTCTATAAATAACAAATGTAGAAGAGGGTGTGGAAAAAAGGGAACCCTCCTACACTGTTGGTGAGAATGTATGGAAAACTGAGTGGAGGCTCCTCAGAAAACAAAAATTAGGATTACCAGGTGGTCCAGCAGTCCCAGGCCGGGGCATATACCCAGACAAAACTAAAACTCAAGCAGACCCAGGCACGCCTGTCTACAACAGCCAAAACGAAGCATGGAAACAACCCGAATGTCCACTGGCAGATGAATGGGTAAAGACGCCGTGGTTCATATGTGTAACAGAGTACCGCTTGGTCATAACAAAGAACAAAGTAACAGCCTTCGCAGCCACACGGGTGCAACTAGGGATTCTCACACCAAGCGAAGCCCGTCAGGAAGACCAGTGTATGACCTCATTGACATGCGTGATCTGAGATAGGGCACAAATGAGCTGACGTGCGATACAGAAGCCAACTCGGAGACGTAGAGAACAGACTTGTGACTGCCGAGGCTGGGGGCTGGGAGGAGACTGGTGGGCGGGGAGCCTGGGGTTAGCAGAGGCGGCTCGTTGTGTTTAGAAGCACACACAGCGAGGTACTGCTATATAGCACAGGGAGCTACCAGCTCCTGCACACGCTGGTACTAGAGAAACTGCAGTTTTGTACTGTTGAACTCTGCTGTTTGATACTGGCACACATTCGTAAATATGGCTAGGCTATATATCTTTTTAATGTGCATTTCTAGCTTTATGTATTTTTTGCTAACGACTTATGACTTGCTGTTTATTTTATACTTATTTTAGACTGGGAAATGACGTTAGACTAACAGCAAATTCAAGCAATTTTCTTATCTGAGTTCAAAATGGGTGGTAAAGCAGCAGAGACAACTCGCAACATCAACAACACGTTTGGCCCAGGATCTGCTAACGAACGTACAGTGCAGTGGTGGTTCGAGTTTTGCAAAAGAGAGGAGCGCCTTGAAGGTGAGGAGCCCAGTGGTGAGCCCTTGGAGGCTGACAGTGGCCAGCCGAGAGCTGTCATCGAGGCTGATCCTCTTACAGCTAGACGAGAGTTTGCCAAAGGTCTCAGTGTCAACCGTCCTACGGTCGTTCGGCTTTTGAAGCAAATTGGAAAGGTGCAAAAGCTCGGTAAGCGGACACCTCGTGAGCTGACCACAAAGCAAAAATATCAGCATTTTGAAGTGCCGTCTTCTCTTACTCTACTCAATAGCACAAATCATTTCTCAACTGGATTGTGATGGAGAGTGAATTTATACGACAACTGATGAAAACAAGTTCAGTGGTTGGACTGAAAAGAAGCTCCAAAACACTTCCCAAAGCCAAACTTGCACCAAAAAAAAATTAAAAAAGGTCATTGCTACTGTTTGGTGGTCTGCCGCTGGGCTGACCCACCATGTTGTGAATCCCCGCGACACCATAACATCTGAGAAGTACACTCAGCAAATTGATGAGACACACCAAAACCGCAACGTCTGCAGCCGGCATTGGTCAATGGAGAGGGCTCGATTCTTTTCCATGACAAGACCTGACCACATGTCTGTCGCCCAACCAATGCTTCAGAAGTTGAATGAAACGGGCTGGGAAGGTTTCCCTCATCCGCCATATTCACCTGACCTCTCGCCAACCAGCTACCACTTCTTTAAGCATCTCGACAACTTTTCACAGGGAAAGTGCTTCCACAAGCAGCAGGATGCAGAAAACACTTTCCAAGAGGTCACTGAACCCTGAAGGATGGATGTTTATGCTACATGAATAAACAAACCTGTATCTTGTGGGCAAAAATGTGTTGATTGAAATGGTTCCTATTTTGATCAATAATGATGTGTCTGAGTCTAGCTATAATGATTTAAAATTCATGGTCCAAAACTACAATTATTTTTTTCACTAACCTAATACATCCAATCTCTTGGGATAAACCATATTGGAAAAGAATTTTCAAGAGCAAGTGTACCTGAGCCACTTTCTACAGCAGAGATTGGCACAACACCATGAACCAACAGTACGTCAGCTTAAAAAAAGACCCCTTCTTTGGGGTCTGCCTGCTTTCCCCTGACCTCACCTCTCACCCCCTGCTCTGTCACCCTCCCACAGAGGACAGCTCACCGCTCCTTGGCCCCCCTCTCACCTCAGGGCCTTTGCACATGCTCTTCTCTATGTCTGGATACTTTTCCCCTAGAATATGCCTTCTCAGACTCACCACCATAGCCTCTGTAGGTCTTGGTTCAAATGTGACTACAGGGCTTTCCTTGGCCATCCTACTTAAAATCAACGCCTTACGCCTTGCGCAGCCATACACACAGTCCTGATCCTCTTTCCCATGGCACCGGCTAATACTCTTCGTTCTTCACGTCCTGTCACCCTCCCACATGCCATCACATGCACCTCCCAGAAGGACAAGCGCCTTGTCCCTCTTGCTCCCTGCTGAGTTCTCAAAGGTTGGAACATGGACGGTCACTTCTAAGATGCTCGGTAGACAGACTGTATCGATGAACAAGATGACTGACTGAACGCTCCTTGGTCAGATCCCCGAAGAAACGCTTGCGGAGTGGCACGCCGCGTGCTAAGTCACTACAGTCCTGCCTGACTCTCCGTGACCCCGTGGCTGCGGCCTGCCGGCCTCCTCTGTCATGGGATTCTCCAGACAAGATCACTGGAGTGGGTTGCCATGCCCTTCTCCAGGGTTCTCCAGGGCTTCTCCCCAACCCAGGGGTCAAGCCCGTGTCTCCTACGTCGCCTGCATTGGCAGGCAGTTTCTTTGCCACCTGTGCCAGCTGGGAAGACCCAGTGGGACGTCACTCAACTGTTAGAAGGATGGAGCGTGTTTATTCATGCTGCCTTCCGCTCCGCTAGATCCATCTCCAGGAGCCTCTACTTAAACAGCATCTCCTGGGTCTCCCGCGTGGGTTTCCCGGGTCCCCACCCCCAGAGGCCTCCAGACGTCCTGCCAGCAGCTCAGACCTGTCTCCACCGCAGCAGCTTGGCCCCATGCCCCACCC
Organism: Antilocapra americana; assembly: GCA_007570785.1. Taxonomy (NCBI): domain Eukaryota; kingdom Metazoa; phylum Chordata; class Mammalia; order Artiodactyla; family Antilocapridae; genus Antilocapra; species Antilocapra americana. The sequence continues at coordinate 1,136,408 of ML663034.1, forward strand.
TGAGCTCTGGGGCTGCCTCTTCAGCCAGGGAGCTGACCCCACCCATCACCCCTTCCTCCCTCCCATTGCCCTGAAAATATCAGATCAGAAATGAAGGGAGTGAGGGGAAAGTGGGAAGTGGGCCTATTTATCATTTCCAGCTCCTTTTTTTTTTAAATTTTAATTAGGCAGAAAAATTTATACAGACCAGAAAATTCTGGCTTATTTGTGATGCATTTTTGAGTCAAACTGTGTTCTCTCGTTCTCCGAACATTAGCAAGAGGTAATAAAATCTAAAGAAAAAACTCCCCAAATCAGATAAACATCCACCTCCCTAATTTTTATTTCAACTCTAAGTTAGCTAATGCCAAAATAGAACCTTAAAATGCTGTCCCTGCATGTATTAAGATGTCCAAGGTATAGTGAGTGAGCTGAGCAGTTTGCAGAGCAAATATGGAGAGGATTTCAGTCACACAAAATGAACTGTGCGTGCATACGTGCGTGCTCAGTCGTGTCCGACTCTTGGTGACCCCAGGGACTGTAGCCCACCAGGCTCCGCAGTCCGTGGGGATCCTCTCGGCAAGAGAACTGGAGGGAGCTGCCGTTTCCTACTCCAGGGGATCTTCCTACCCAGGGATCGAACCCTGGTCTCCTGTGTCTCCCGGGGATTCTTTACCGCTGGTGCCACCCACCTACTCAAAAGAATGTATCAACAGGTTATCAGTACAGTTAACTAGATAATGGCGGAGCCGTGGAGGATTTGCAGCTTCTTACTGTTTATGCTTCTGCAGAGTTCAACCATTTTCAGTCAAACATGAGTTATATTTATCATCACTGAATAAAATAACAATATTTCCATTTTTTCTGAGGGGGGGACACAAATGAAATAGAGCAAGGAAATGTCTTCTAAACATTCCAAGAAGGCAATTCTTAAGAATAAACAAAAGACTAGAAGGTTCTTTGTATTTGGTTTGTTCCTAAAACCTCTTTGTGATTTAAGAATGCTTGAAAAATAAGCACTGGAATCATCTTGGTTTCCCCACCTCTCCCATTTGCTATGCATTCTTTCCCTCTTGGCAAAGGCTAGCTTGCAGTTGGCTGGCCTGCGGACAAACATGTGTGTGGAAGATAAGCTCCACATCAGGCAGAAAGCCTGTCTTCTTCCCACCGGGGGCCCGGGGGGAATGACCGAAAACGCTAGAGCCTCATGCAAGGGCGTCTCTCTGCGGCAGGCGTGTTTGGTTGATGCCAGTTGTCCTTTAAGCGATGCCTGTGGTGGGGGCGGGCGGTGAGGGGAGCAGAGAGCCCCAGGCAGTAGACCACATGTGACTGTGGTTCCTGGAAGCGCTGTGAGCCCAAGCACCCCACGGCAGGATGGATGCCTCACTCAGGTGAGCGGCAGAGCCCTGCCCCGGGGTGGGGGCAGGGAGGAGCAGAACGTTCAGCAGCCAGAGTCGAATTAGCTCACTTCCCTAAGGTTCGGGCTTCCCTGGTGGCTCAGCGGTAAAGGATTCATCTGCTAATGCAGGAGACCTGGGTTCGGTCCCTGGGTCGGGAAGAACCCCTGGAGAAGGAAATGGCAACTCACTCCGGTATTCTTGCCTGAGAAATCCTGTGAACAGAGAAGCCTGGTGGGCTGCAGTCCGTGGGGTCGCAGAGTTGGAAACGACCTAGCAACTAAACGACAGTAGAACCCTGAGGTGTGGATGACCGGGGAGGTACTTCGAAGCCGCGGGCTCTGCCTAACCTGACCCCTGTGAGAACGCGGCCAGGACAGGACAGTAGCGGGGATGGTCAGGACACCTGGGCCAGCTGGACGCCATGGGTGGGGTGGGGGGCTCCCTCCTCAGAGGTCCCACAACCCAAGGAAGTCAGCTTTTGGGCCCAGTTCTGTTACCGAGGCCAAGCTCACACTGCTCACCTCAAGACAGGCTCATAAGTCAGGAGATGAGTTGTTGGGGCAAAGAATACTGACTTTACTCAGAAAGCCAGCAGACTGAAAGGGTGGTGGACTTGTATCCCAAAGACCCATTTTGCCAGAGTTAGAATCCAGGCTTCTTCTGTACTATTAGTAAAAGAAGAGGAAGTAAAGTCAAACATTTCCTGGTCCCCATCAGGGCGGTGTTGATTTCTTCCTTCCTGCAGTCAGTCACAGGTGGGCCTGGTCAGGATGTCGTTCCCTGTGAGCTAAACAAAGGTATTTTAGCTTAAAGCTCACGGCCTGGGGGAAGGGTTCCCAGAGATGGGTCGCTGTGTATTATTTCAGTACACAGACAACATCCCTTTAGTTGAGCTTGTAATTGAACAAAGGTTCTTCCCTAGAACAATCCCATTGTGACTGTCTACCTTCACACTAACTTTAAAGAGCAGTAACTGGTCCCTCCTGGTTCTGAAATGGTGTCAGGATTCCCCCACCTGGCATGGCTGAGCCGCTAGCTCTTTGTTTTTATGTAATTAAAGGAACTACTACCAGAAACCAACCCAGCAAACAAAGCAGTCAAATCATGTGTCCGTGCTAAGTCGCTGAGTCGTGTCTGACTATGTGATCCCATGGACTGTAGCCTGCCAGGCTCTTCTGTCCATGGGGATGCTCCAGGCAAGAATCCTGGAGAGCGTTGCCAGGCCCTCCTCCAGGGCATCTTCCCAACCCAGGGATTCAACCCAGGTCTCTCGCGTTGCAGGCAGATTCTTTACCGTCTGAGCCACCAGGGAAGCCCACCCAGGTCATAATTGAATCTTTAGTCTATTAACCAAAATTAAGTGAATGATGATATGCGAACAACTGGTCCACCTTTGTCACTATTATTATATAAACAAGCTTCTACCTCAGCCTGGAAAATAAAATTCTCGGTGGACCCGACGATGTTGACTTAATAAAGCAGCGAGATAAATCTCAGTAAACACGCCTGTAATCACATTCTCCACCACTTGCCACTCGAGACTGCAGAAAGCTGGGCGTCCTGCTTCTTCAGAAAACCTCTAATCTCAGAGCTGCTTCTTGGAGCAGAAGGCACGTGGTCCCTGGCAGACACTCTACAGACAGAGCTCGGCTGGGGGACTCCAGACCCTCTGCTGCCCGTGTGGAGCCGGCGGGCCCTTTGGAGAAATCAGAGCTTGGCTCGGGTGGTGGAGTTTCTGACTCTGGGCTCGAGGGGAGGCAGGGAGGGTGTGCAGGCTTGGGGCTGTGGCCGGGTCTACCTCCTGGCCTCTCAGCAGGTCCCCGGGGCCATCAGGGTTCAAGTCACATCCCAGCTGCCCAGTCTCAGGACCCACACCCTTCCCCACTGACCAGAGCACTTTTGTGATCTTGACATGACTGAGCGTGCGCGCACACACACACATGCACACACACACACACACACTCACACACACACTCACACACACACACACACGACAGCAGATGTGCATAGGCCGTTCCGGGGAGGCCGGGGTGACCGTTCCCAAGCCAACCCAGGGCCCCCACCCATGGGTCTCCCGCCGCTCAGCCCTGTCGTGTGACAAGTCAGCTCCCTGCAGGGACTGGGGGCTGACGGCGGGAGGAGGCCTCCCTGATGGACTGGCCTGGGCCCTGGGGTGTTTGTGGGACCGTCCAGGCAGAGGGCGCAGCAGGGACGCACCCTTGACAGCAAACCGAGCTCTGTTTCTCCAGGTCATAGCGGGCATCCCAGGCACACAGGCGGGGAGAGTGCTCAAGGCCTGGCGGCCCAACTCACAGGACAGGACGGGCTAGACGGCCCGCTCTCGCGGCCACAGCCTGTACCCAGAGGGCTCGCGATGTGCTGGCAGCGGCCTGAGTCTCTCCAGGCCGGGAAGTCGCCCCGGGTGGTAGGCTGCCTTGGACTCTCGCAGTGGAAGCCACGTGGAATCTCCAACCACGAGGGCCATTCACAGCTGTGTCTAGACCCAGTGGCTAGAAACCCAGAGACAAGGCTGGAGGTGAGGGCGGCGGGCCCCGGAGAGGACGGGGAACAGAGACAGAGGGAGGAGGAGGGGGGGGGGGGGGCCTGGAGAAGGAGGGACAGACGGAGGGGGCGCACTCTGATGTGGGCTGCCCTCCCGGTGGGGGGCCCACGCCCTGGTCCGTGAGCAGCCCCGCCCTGCACGCCCCTCCCCTGCCAGCCCGCCCCTGGCCAGTCCCATCACGGCCAGCTTCCCCTGCGCCCCGCCCAGGCCAGGGAGTCCGAAGGCCCCACAAGCCGCGTGTCCACCTTGGGCCCCTGTCAGAGGTGCTGTCTGGACCATGCCCAGAATCCCACACGGGACGCTGCCTAAGTGGGAGGCCGTTTTGCTGTTCCTCCTTGCCAGGCGGTGAGTCCCTCTGGGCTTGTGACCACATTCTATTTTATTTTACCTTATATTTTTTGGTATATGCTTAGTTTTGTTTGTTTGTTTGTTTAATTATTCTTTATTGAAGTATAGTTGATTTACAGGCTTCGCAGAGAGCGCAGTTGGTAAATAATCCACCTGCAATGCAGAAAACTCCGGTTCGATTCCTGGGTCAGGAAGATCTGCTGGCGAAGGGATAGGCTACCCACTCCAGTGTTCTTGGGCTTCCCTTCAGGTGTCCTGAAGCAGTTGGAATTTAGCAGGTGAGACAGGGAGGGAGGAGGCAAGGGGGAAGAGACTGTGGGGCTGGAATGTCTGGACGCAGGGAGGCTGAGGAGGGTCCTGTGGGTACCCCTCCCCTCAGAGCAGGGGCAGCATCGTCTGGGGGCAGCCTGCTCCACCCCTGATTGGTGGACATGCTCCGTTACCATGGTGACGGCCCAGCACACACCCCATCAGCCACCTGGGAGAACTTGGTCCCTCTCAGGAAAGAATTCAGTACCCTTGAGGGTTCCTCCAAAGCCCATAGAACCTCCTGTATGCGGGACACACCCGGGGTACAGTAGTCTCTCGGGGCCACCACCGACAAAGCACCGCAAAACAGGGGACTTAAAAGAACAGAAAGCTGTTGTCTCAAAGTTCTGAGGCCAAAAGTATGAAACCAAGGTGTTGGCAAGACCAGGCTTACTGCAAAGGCTCCAGGGACGACACTTCCTGCCTCTCCCAGCTTCTGGCAGCCCACACTTTCCACTCTGGCTTCCATCTCCCCATGTGTCTGAGTTCCAGTGTCCTTCTTCCTACAAGGACACTTGTCACAGCCCCTGGGGGCCCACCCTCCTCCAGGGGACCTCGTCTTCCCTCCACTGACCGCACCTGTGATGATCTTATTCCCAATAAAGCCCCGCGCTGGGGGCGGGACTTCCACACATCTCTCTGGGGGTGCTCCCGATGCCTGGGGGTCTCTGGGGCAGGTTCCCCCATGGGTCAGGCTGGTGATGGCCCTGCTAGCAGAGAGAGCCCTGAGCCCTGCCCCCTGCGCCCCCTTCCACCGGGGTCTTCTGGCCCCTCGCCCTCTGAGGCTGGCCCCCGCCTTACAGACCTGGGTCTCCCAATAGCAGACAGACCCTTCTCTGCTCCTCCCCCCATGGCCTTGCCTGCATCTTTGACCTCCGAAGCCTTATACCCATTTGCCATCTCTGCAAACCCTCTCCTGTCTCCAGCGCCCCCTCCCCCTGCCTGGCAGCCTCTCTGGGGCCCAGCCTTGGCCCTCATCAGGCCCCTCCACTTCCACTCTCTGGGCCGGATTCTAGGCTGACTGTCTGACTCACATCAGGGCAGATGTCCAGGGTCCCCAAGTGGGTGTGGGCACGGGGTCCTCCAGGCTGCCAGGCAGGGGATCTCCGGCCATGGGGACTCCACCCCAGACGCTCCTTCCACCCCTCACGGTCACTCCTGGAGGAAGGCCAGGCTCACGCTGTCAGGAAATGAGGCTATCCGTCACCATGCCACTGGCCACTTTAGGGAAATTCACTGAAAATCAATTTCCTGAAAGGCAATTTGCAGATGGCCAAGTGAGTAATTGATCACTGAGCACCCCGAGGCTCGTGACCGTGTGCGCTGGGTGGAGGGGCACTTGGCGCTGAGGAAGCACAGACCCAGCGCTCTCGGGGTGGGGGGCAGCACCTGGAATCAGGGAGCCCCCCCCTGGGGAAGGTGCTGCCCTGAGCCACACACCCGCCTCTCTCTCCTCCTGCAGGCGGCCCACCCCGGCCTGCACCTCTCCCAGAGACTGCATCCTAGCCCCCCAATGTGGTCCCCAGAGGAGCCCCCCCGAACATGTCCCTCCTGAGCCCACTGACCCCAAACCCCCATCTCCGGGTGGTCTGTGCACGGTGTCCAGCCCCAGCTCCCACCTTCTCCTCCTTTCTGACACCCTCCTGAGCCCTCCTGAGAGCCCCCCGCTTGGGGAAGCCTGCCTCCCCCCTAGCACCCACCCTCGCTATCTCCCCAGAAACCTCACCAGGGAGGCAGCCCCCCTCGTGAGGCCCCTTAGGGTGGCCAGGTGCTCCTCCTCTGATTCTCCCTCCCCTCCCTAGGGCTGGGCGCCCCACTGCCACACCCTCGGGGTCCTCGCCTGCTCCGGCCTGCTCTGCTCCCCCTCCCCCCTCCTCCCTATATGCTGATGCCCCCCACCCCCAAGTCAGGGACCCAGCGTCTCCCTCAGGTGCCCCCACTGCCCAGTGCAGAGAGAGCCTCACACCCTGCAGAGGCCCAGGACCAGTGGTATCACCCGAATCACAGGGCCGGCCTGGGGCTACCTGCTCTGCTCAGGACTCAGGAGTGGTGCGTCTGCCTCCATCTGTCTGTCTGTCTGTTCACCCATCTGCAGCAAGGGCTAGAGACCCAGGCTGGCACACCACCAGGCAGGTGGACACAAGGCACAGAGGGCGAGCAGAGGCCTCGGTGCCCTGATCCTGAGCATCCCTGGGCGTAGTAACATCCACTCCAAGAGGACACCGTGGGCCTCGGCTGCATGGGGAAAGGTTTTCTGGAACAGCTGCTGGAGGATGTGGGGCCCTGAGCACCGCTGTGGGGGACGCCTCTGTGAGCCTAGAACAGCTCCCCGGAGCCCCAGCCACCAGCCACGGGCAGGGAGGGGTGGGGAGACACAGTCCCGGAGGAGGGCTGGCCTCCCGGGGCAGCCTGACCGCCCCGCGTTGCCCCCAGCCCGGCGGTCAGAGCCATCTGACCGGGCGCCTCCGGTTCCTCTCCAGAAACACCCCCACTCCCCGGCTGAGACCCTCGGATCTCCAGTCTCAGGAAGGCCCCTGTCCACCTCGTCTTTGAATTAGAGTCTTTCGGCTTCCTGGGCAAAGGGCTGGGCCTTTGGAGGGACATCCACAGCCCCACAGAGGTCCACGTCCCAATCCCAGAGCTGAGACCCAGCAGGTCGCGTGGCTAAAGGGGCTTCGAGGCTGGGGTGAAGGCAAGGCCCCCGAAGGAGAGGTGGGCCCAGCGTCCTCTCAAGGGTCCCTAGAGTGGAAGTGGGGGAGGGGGGTTGACAGGAGTGAATGTCAGAGCAGATGGGACAAGGCAGAGAGTGGACGGACATCACTGCCTCTGGAAGGTTCCGTCCTTACAAAACGGTCGGTAATTAGCTCCGGGGCCTCTGATTCTCAAGGACTGGCCTGCCTCGATAATTTCTGCATCTGAGGGACTGAGGAGGATGGGAGTCTCCTGAGTCTGGGAGGCAGGAGGGGACAGGACAGAGGTCAGGGGGCTCAGGGTGGGGCAAGAGTGTTTGCTGCACTGGTGGGGGAGTGAAGTCAAAGAGGGGCGCTCTCTGGAGTGCAGAAGAAGGGGGTGCACTGTGGGGGGAGGGGTGGGGGAGTCTTCTGGGCTGGGTTAAGAGCCTGCCTCCGAGACCCTTCACCAGGCTTCCCATGATGGCCCGACCAGCGGTCCCACTGCGTCCTGGACTTCTCGTCCTCTGTCTGTGTCGGGAGCCCCCGGGCTCACTCAGGACAGAGGCTGTCAGGCAGGCGAGGTGCGTTGCCTTGAGGTGCTCACTGCTCGGCCTTTCGCACCCCAGCACCACAACCTATAACCTTGCCCAAAAGACAGGGGTGCTGAGGCTCTACTTTGCACGTTTCTGTTTAAGGAAAGCAAGGAGAGTCTCTCATTGTGCACCCAGGGTTTAACTGGTCAGTCCAGTCTGAGTCTGAAGACCTAGAGCCAGGAGCACGGGTGTCCTCTCAGCTGGAGCAGAGAGCAAGCAACCCTTCCCCCGCCGTTTGTCTTACAGGGGCCTTGGAGGACAGGGTGCCGGCCCACGTGTCCTCAGCCCACAGGCTCAAAGGCTGGTCTCCTCTGACACCCCCACAGACGCACCCAGAAAGCACACGTACCTGACCTGGGCATCCCTCGCTCAGGCAGGCCGACACTTGCGTCCTACGTCCTACGAGCTTCGAACATTGCTGAGAACTGCCTCTGCACACCTTGCCCCACCTCCCCTCCCCCACCCCTTTCGCTTCTGTACCAGGCGCTGTAGGAAGTGACCTCTGGCCCTGCCCCTCCCCACCACGATTCCAGGCGAGCCAGCAGGGTAGGTGCAGGACCACTCCTTCAAGCCCACCCATCCCAGGCTGGCTAATCATGACTGGCCTTCGCCCAGAGGGACTGTAGACCCTCTGAATGGGTCCAATAAGGCCCAGGCTGGAGATCCCCTCCACAGCCCCCGGGTGCCCGTGACCAGCCTGCCTCCAAGGACATGGAGACCCGAGCAAAGGCAACAGGCTGAGCCAGTTGTCGGTAAAACATCAGGGTTTGGTTTGTTTTCTGTTCTTTGCAAAACTTTCAAAACCATGGGACTGTGAACTCCATGCTGGGACTTCCCAGAGCCCTGGAGCAGGTTCCCACAGGTCCTGGCGCTACAGCTGCACACGTTCAAGCAGGCCCGCCTTTGTGGGGAGCCCCGTGGGGGGATCAATCGCACACACCCAGTGAGCCCGTGAGAACAAGGCGCAGCTCAAGGCGCCTGTGTGGCTGGGGCATTGGGGGGTGCGGGGTGGCAGGTTCTGGGGCCACAGGGCACCGTCTGCACAGCAGTGGCTTTGGGAGATGGTAGGCAAGGGTCTCACCCTGAGTCTGCCCCCAGGGACAGGTGACAGCGTCCAGATGGCTGGGCCGTCCTGACCAGGGACCCTCCTGGCATCGGGGGTGGAGGCCGGGGTCCTGCTGAACAGCCCTTGGCACGCCAGCCGGCCGGACGACGGGCGTCGTCCCCTCCCAGTCCATGGGGTGAGCTCCACCCTGGAGTCTCGGCAGCTGCTACAGAAGACGGGTGAGTTTAACATCCGGAGGCCTGGCAGAGATCCAGTGTATCATGCGAGGAGGAAACGCAGCCGTGGGGGGGCTGCCTGCAGGGCGGGACACACACCGGGCCCCTGTGGGTGCGCACCATGCTGGGCCAGGCTGGCTGGGAACGAGGGAATGGGAGGGCTCGGTCCGGCCAGGCCCTGAACCCCCAGGAGGGGCCCTGAACCCCCAGGAGGCGCTCGGAGCAGGGCCGTGCAGAGGGGTGGTAACCGGCTTGCCTCTCTGTTTCTCGGGAAAGATCGCGTCTGTGCGCAGCCTGTTCCCATTGTTTGGCCAGCTTAGGGGGCCGGCGGCTGACGTCTCCCCGGAGAGAGGCCGGAGGCTCAGCTTGGCTTTCAAGGTCCGCGCTTGCCTCCCGGCCATCCAAGGAGGAGCTGGATTTAGCACTGCTTCAAAAGGCATTTCTAGCCTTTAATTCCCGAGGCCGCTCTGGCCCTCCGGCTCCCTGCGTCGCAGGCTCACAACACCTGCCTCTCGGTGAATCAACGAATCTAGGGCGACCTCTCGGTGAATCAACGAATCTAGGGCGACCGGCGAGAAGCCAGCCAGGCAACCTGCCCTGTTATCACCCTGTTCCCACCGTCACCAGCGAAGGGAGAGCCAGGAGGGCTGGCCCCCAGCTCCCAGCAGAAACCCTCAAAGGCAGGAGGGCAGGGAGCCCCCCAACAGCGCGGGACAGGGCCCCGCTGCCCGGACGCCTCGCTCGGGCTGAGAAACACGCCGAGCCCCAGTTCCCATAAATCCGGCTTTTATGTGGCGCTGAATAGGGGCAGACAATGGATCTATTTTAGGCTGCGGAGAAACTGGCCCGGCCTGGGTCTCCCTCCTGCAATTAGGAGCCTCGACATGGCGGGGCCTGGAGTCCCCGGCCAGCATGGAGGCCTCACAAAGGCGGAGGCCTGCCCGGCTTGGGGGAGGAGATTCCACCCTCCCCGGGGTCTGTTGCTGGCAGGCCCCTCTCCCACCATGGGAGGAAGTGCTGTTGGCAGACCCGGCTGCCAGCAGGGCCCAGCAGGTGGTGACCGCCCCATCTCCCCGTCTCCTTGGGCACAGGGCTGGCCCTGGGCCTCGCCTGGTGTCCGCCCTAGCTGCTCCTAGAACGGGAAACTCCCCCCTCCTCCAGGGTCCCCTCCCCCGCGGTGACCAGCCTCTGCTGGACACCCCACTCCTGCAAGCCCACCTCGAAGACGTCTGAGAAGTGATGTCAGCTTCCTCCAGCCCCTCACTGCCTGCAGACACTCAGCCCGCCTGTGGGGTGGGCACTGTGTGTGCCCGGTGGAACACATTGGCCACGGCTACACGGCAGCCCTCCCAGCCTGCACCTTGGTCCAGTCTGTACAGGACTCCCGACCCCAGACTGTCCTCCTCCGGGCAAGTGTCCCTGAAGTGTGCGTCCTCCAGACCCTCATCACCTGGGCCCCCAGCCTGCCCCCTGGTGGGGCAGAGGGAGGGACGGGTGTGGCAAAGGGACCTAGGTGCCATGCTGCCCTTGCCAGCCCCCGGCGTCCTGGCGCCTTCGTGCTGGGCTACACCCCCCACCTGGGGGTAGAGAGGCTGCCAGCCCGCGTCTCCTGGGAGCAGCCACGTTCGCCTCTGCCAGCTGTTCTTCTGGCCTTCACCTACTTAGGTCCGAAGAACAGGGTCACACCTGTGATGGCTAAGTCCGTGTATGTACTTGGCCGGGCCGCAGAGCCCAGGTATTTGCTCAAGCACCATCTAGGTGCTGCTGGAAAGGTGCTTTTTAAATGGAGGCAGATGACCCTCCACAATGCAGATGAGCCTCGTTCAGTGGGTTGAACGCCTCGAGGGAAAAGGTCAAGGTCCCCCAGGAAGGAGGAATCCGCCTCCAGGCTGTCGCTGCTCTCCGGATTGCAGCCCCGACTCTCTCTCAGGCTCCCGTCTGCCCACCTGCTCTGTAGCTTTCCGGTTTGGCAGCCCCATGATTGCATGGACCGGTTCCGTAAGCTAAACCTCTCTCCCTCTGTCCTTATACACCCATTCCATTGGTTCTGGTTCGCTGGAGGCCTTGACTAACCCACACCCTGAGGTGGGCAGCCTCTGAGATGGTCCCTGGCGACCCCGGCCCGCTGGTGTCCGCGTCCTCCTGTGAGCGTGGGCGGGGCCTGGTGATGGGCCCTGACACAGAGAGCCTGGCAGCTGTGACGGGCAAGCGCACCTCTGGGGTGCAGGCCCAGAAACACCCACTGTGCTCACCTTCTCTTACTCTCTCTCTCTGGAGTCAGAACCTTCCCTCTAGGGGAACCCAGTGGTCGGAGGGGAACCACCCCATGGAGAGGCCCTTCTGGCATGGAACTCACAGCCAACAGGACCTCAAATCCTGGCAACAGCCTTGCTGAAGCTGAGGCTGCGATCCTTTGGCCACCTGATGTGAAGAGCAGACTCACTGAAAAAGACGCTGTTGCTGGGAAAGGCTGAAGGCGGGAGGAGAAGGGGACGACAGAGGGTGGGATGGCTGGATGGCGTCACCGACTCGATGGACATGAGTTTGAGCAAGCTCCGGGAGTTGGTGATGGACAGGGAGGCCTGGCGTGCTGCAGTCCATGGGGTCTCAGAGTCAGACACGACTGAGCGACTGAATAGCAACAACAGTCCTGTGAGTGAGGGGGCGCCTTCTCCAGCCAGGCCTCCACGCGATACCTGGAGACCCTGAGGTGGAAGAACCTGCTGCCCCCTGCGCCTGGGCTCCTCACCCCTCAGCCTGGGTCTGCCAGGCGGGGGCCGTCGTCAGGAGTGGCTGGAGCAGGTAGGGCACCCACGCCTCCCTCTTTATCACCTTAGACCTGGTCTGTTGAGGGCTTCCTGTCTCACTCTGATCCTCTCTTTCCCCGTCTCACAACAAACCTCAAAGTTTGGGTAGAATAATAATCAGGCCTCAAAGGATTACGACGAGGTAAAGAAAGTGTTTTGGGTTGGCCAAAACATTTGTTCAAGTTTTCCGTAAGATCTTATGAAAAACCCAACTGAATTTTTTGGCTAATACAGTACTACGACACGAAGTTGCAAATTCTGATGGTATTTATTTCCTTCCCTTTAAATTCCACCCCCAACCCAAGTTAGTTGTTATCTTGCTTTTACTGGGGGAAAAAAAAAAGGAGGTGGGGAGAGGAAGGGTAGTTTTCCACGCAAGGGAGTGAGTAAGGTCTCTCAGTCCGACTCTGTGCGACCCCCTGGACTGCAGCCCGCCAGGCTCCTCTGTCCAAGGGATTCTCCAGGAAGAATACTGGAGTGGGTTACCAGGCCCTCCTCCAGGGCATTTTCCCGACCCAGGGATCAAACCTAGGTCTCCTGCATTAAGCCAGCAGGGAAGCCCCATTTTCCAAGAACCCATTTATGATTCCAGCGCTCTCTCAGAGTTTTCAAACGCCATCCATATCTGCACAAGCACTCAAAGGCTCAGACGGTCTGCTGGTTCCACCTTCCTTTTCCACTGACAATCTCGCGCATCCCTGGGGTCCCTGGGCCTGCAGGACACAGGTCACTCGGGGACTTCCCCCACCTCTGTTTGGAAGTGCTCGACCCACAGCTGCTCAGTGTCGGAGACATGTGAGACAGGGAGCCTGGGAGTTAAAGTGCTGAGTCCGTGTGGGCCCAAACGTGCCCTGCTCTCTTCCAGTGGTGACCGATCAATCTTTCAGGCACAGTGCCCTGGGCCCGGTCCAAGGACTGGAGCACCTTCCTGAGTCCCCCAGCTTCCACGGTGGCTTGAGAGATCCAGTGACACTGGAATTCCCATTCTTTTCACGTGATCTGCCTCTGCAGCTTGGAAACGCGTAGGCTCCCTTTTTCGTGTCTGGGGTCCTGCAAGCTCCACAGCCGTGTCTCCGGGGGCCTCCCTCCTCCCCGGGCAGGGCGGAGCCCTGTGTCTCTGGAGGCGCAGGCCTTACACCCCGCGTGCACGCCGCGGGCACGGTCATTGCTGTCGTTCACGTCAGATCTCCTGAACTCATCCTCTGCTGTTCCTGTCTTTCCTGTGAGTCTCTGCTTGTGTCTTTTTGCTGTATTTTTATGATTTTCGTCGCTCTACCCTCCTATCTTCCTGTTGACTTTTTAAATTTTAAATTATTCTATGAATATTTTCAATCTCCAATAATGTTTCTTGCTTTCAGGATGTTGTGTCACCTCTGTTGTGACATCCCGTTCTGTTTCGTGGAGACAGTATCTTTTCCAACACTGGTAATTTTAGTGTTTTAAGCCTCTTCCTTCCTGCTCCCTGAAGTTTATGTGCAGACCTTTCATCTTGTTAATATTCAGAAGAGCTGCGGCCAGACTCCAGGAGCCTCCAGGATGTTATCCCGTGACTGTGCCCATTTCTTAGGTGAGAAACTGAGGCCTGGAGAGGGAGTGTGTCCTGCCCAGTCTCACAGCCTCTCAGAGGTCGGGCCCGACCCAAGGCAGTAGGAGCCCAGCCCAGGCTCTGGTGGCTGGGCCAGTCTGCCTCAGGCGCCTCACTCCCGCAGGTCCGGCTGGCGGGATGGATGGTCCTCTCGGTCCACCCTGAGCTCGTCCCTGCCCCAGGCTCAGGCCCCACCTCTGCAGAGCGCGAGTCCTTGCAGCCAGCCTGGAGGGGCAGGGGCTGAGACGTGGGGCTGCAGAGAAGCTGCGGGCCTCCGGGGTGGAGGGGGGTGCTCAGCCGTCCTTCCTGGCTCTGCGATGCCCTCCCCGCCCACCCCTGCATGGCGCTGTCAGTCACCGGTCAGAGGCTGGCCCAGAGGCTCAGGTGAGGGCACTGACATGGACTGGGGGCCCCCTGTGTGTGGGGACCCTCCCCTCCGGTCCCCTCACAGCCCTTTGACCTCATTGCCCGAGGCCCCATTTCACAGGTGAGCGGACTGAGGCACACAGGTGCTGGGTGACTAGCTCACGGTCCCACGGATGGTAGGGGCAGGAAGGGGGTGCAGGAAGGCCCAGAAGCCCAAGGTGCCCTCCCCGTCAGGAGCCGACTGTGATCTGGGGCGAGCGGCGGGGTGTCCGGGGCCTGGCCAGGGTGGGAGGGTGCACATGGCTGCGCCTCTGGTGAAGGCCCCATCCCAGGGACCCTCCCCCTCTCCCGGGTCTTGGAAGGAGGTGCAGCTTTCCAGGGGGCAGCCCTGGGGGGCCGGCCAGGCACCCTGGGCAGGGGTGACCCTGAGAGCTGGGCTTGGACGCTCCCCCAGGCTCACCCCAAGACCCTGAACGGGAAAGGCCTGGAAAGGAGCAGACCAGCGACTCTCTGGGGGCTGATGAGTCGCCCTGAGAGAGAGGGGCCTCGGGGAGCCAGTCCGAAGTGTGTGGTCAGAGCGGAACGGGCGCCTCGTGGGGCTGAGGGACGGCGAGGCTCGGGCCCAGCTCTCCTCCCGGGCCGGGGGCTTCTCATTCTGTTTCCCGCTTCAAAGCAGAAGCAGGCCAAGTGGGCCCCTGGGCAACTCAGGACACCTGCCTCGAGGGCCTGGAGCCTGCGACGAGGGGACCGGGCCGTCCCACGCACGCACCCCCGGGCTGGCACTGCCTCCCCGACCTCACCTGCCCACCCCACTTTCCAGGGAGACGAAGGGGAGGGCGGAGGAGTCTTGCTCAGCCGGGGGCCCAGTGGTTGAGGATGCTGGCCCACCCCGGACGCAGAAGGCAGACCCACGAAAGCAAAGGGAGGCTGTGCCCTAGGGGTGTTTGGTGACAAGCGAGGGCGCTGGTGTGAGGGCTGGGGCGGCGGGGTGCTGGGACCAACCTGCCAGGTAGGTGGTGACCAGGGCAGAGCACGCATGGTCAGCGAGCTGTGCCACCCCCCCACCATGTGCCTCCCCCGTGACCTCAGTGAATGTGGAGAAAACAGCAGCAAAGCTCTGAAACCCTCCACTTTGTAACGTGCCCTCAGCCCTTCCCACAGTCCCCCCGCCTCCCCCAGCTCCCCTCAGTCCCCCACAGCCTGCCAGCCCTGGAGGAGGGCCAGACGCCCTCACACCTGGCAAAGAAGCAGGCCAGTTTCCACATCATGCCAGTTTCCCCCTCACTGTATTACTGGAAACGCGTCGGGGACTTAGGGCTCATGGGCGTAGGTGAAGGGCTCGGATATGCTCTCTGTACCCTCCAGTGAGCTGGTAGACCCAGTGGGCACTGGGGGCCCCGTAAACGAGGAGCACGCGCCATGTGAGCCAGGTCCTCTGTCACCTCCCTGGGGACAGTATCTGTGGGAAGGACAGAGCCTGGGAGAGGACCCCACGGCGGCCGGCTTCTCCTGGGGCCCCACCCGCTGGGCTCCCACCCACCCCCACCCCTACCTGGATGACAGCCCTGTGTGCCCGCCTGGTCCCACCCTCCCCTGCTGGGCACACCTTTCCAGGCCCCAGGGCCCAGCCAGGCACCCCCGTGGGGCAAGAGGTCTGGTGAGCAGCGATCCAGGGCAAGCTGTGGAAGTGACCCCAGCCCCCAGTGACCCAAGGCAACAAGGCAGAGCCCACTCCCTGGGGAGGGGCTGGCCAGGGGCCTGTCCACGGACCCTGATGCTCCCCACTCCGCAAACGCAGGGTGCCCTGAGTGTGATCCCGGGGGTCCCCTCTGTCCCTTTACTCTCCCCAGCTTTGTACATGGACCCCTAGCCTGGCCTGGACCCCCTCCTCTCCACCCACCCTGCCCAGCTACCTTCTCCTGCCCAACTCTCACCTGGGTCCCAGGAAAACCCCTCTGTCCTGCAGCCTTGGGGAGGCAGGACTTCCCCCCATCCTGCACCCTTTGCCTGCAGAGAGCAGGTGGGCCAGCAGTGCAAGCTGTGGGCCCGGGGGGCGCTAGATGGGGGGCACACGTGGCCATAGAGGGCTGGAGCGTGCCTGCCCGACGCCCCCCAAACCCCTCCCTCCAGGATGCTCAGTGGACGGACACTCGCACCTCTGATGCTGGATCTACCTGAGGGCCGCGAGCCAGCCTCTGCCGGAGGCTCTGTGACTGTGAAGGGCCGAGAGCCGGGAGAAGAGGGGCTGGGGGTGGGCAGGGGCATTGAGCCAGGCCAGCGGGGGGGCCCCTTCCCTGCCAGAGGACCTTGCGGGCTCCTCCCCACCCCTGGGGGAGGCAGGGCGGGACCCAGCAGTGCTGGGCCTGGCTGATGGTGAGTAACTGCCCGGGAAGCTGCTGTCCTTCTGCTCCGGTCAGTCTCAGGAATGTTTTGGCTGTCCTCCCAAAGCCCGGGGTGAAAAAACCCTCTGGGCTCCTTGTGGACACAGCCCACGGACACTGGGCCCCAGAGCCACTGCAGCGGGTCATGAGCCGCACCTAAAGGGCCAACGGGCCGAACGGTTCCGTCAGGGCAGCAGCTCCCCGATGCCCAGGGGCCTCAGAAGACCAGTGGCATTGTGACCCCCGGGAGCATGCTTGAAAGGTGGAGGCTCATAGCCACACTTCTGAAGGAGACTGTCGGGGGGACGGTGTGGCCCACGGTCAGGGTGAGGGCCGGCGGGGGAAGGACAGCGTTCTGACCCTCACAGGGGCTGCCCTGGGCCCACCATTCACAGTCAGCCCGGGTGGTCCACCAGGGGCTGCCCTGGGCCCACCATTCACAGTCGGCCCCGGTGGTCCCCAAGGGGCTTCCCTGGGCCCCAGCATTCACAGTCGGCCCCGGTGGTCCCCAAGGGGCTGCCCTGGGCCCACCATTCACAGTTGGCCCCGGTGGTCCCCAAGTCTGAGCGCCTCGGTTTTCTCCCCAGTAAGTGGACAGCTCTGACTGCACCGGGAGGTGAGGATCTCTGTGAACGGTCTGCAGACGGGCCTGGCACAGAGAACGGCAAAAGACGCCAGACCCCTAGCAGGTGCCCGGGCTCTGTGCCACCCTCCCCCAGGGATGGGGTCACCTGAGTGAGCGTCCTGTTATCACGCTATGCAGTGGCTGGGAGCCCTAGAGGCTCACCGTGCCCTCCGGCACACAGACCGCTGCCCAACTTGCCACGAGGGCAGTGTAGACCTGATTGCCTCTGGTCCAGCCCCGAGGGCTGCACTGTGCCCTCTGGGGGCATGTGTGCTGGGAGGGTGAGGAGCACACGGGCCGGGCAGCCCCCGCCCACCCACTCAGCTGCAGCCAGAGCACCCAGTGGCACCCAGGCCTCACCTGCCGCTAACCCCCCACCGCCCTGTGCTTCTCAGAGACCCCAGGAACCCAGCAGACACCTGGCACTCGGAGTCTGGGGTTAGCTCCAGGGGCGGCCCCAATCCACAAGTTACAAGACCCCAGTCAGGGCTTCCTCTGATCTGAGGTCTTGGGAGCCCCGGGCGGGCAGCAGGTCGATGTCTTGGGATCTGGGCGGGCAGCAGGTTGTCCTTGTTCCAGCTTCAACCCTTCTGTTCACAGCTCCCCCCAGATGCCCGCCTCTGCCCCCGGGACCACAACCCCGGGGAGTTCCAGGCAGGGCGTGCCAGCCACGCCCACTTTAGGGTGATGCTGGCAGGGCTCTTGGTGTGGGGGAGACCCTCAGGCTCTCTCGGCACCCTGGCAGGAGCAGTGGGCAGCCCTTTGTCCGGCGTCTCCCGTCACTCCCGCGGGTGGGGACCAGGGGCCTCTGTCTCCAGGCCCTTTCCTCCCACGCAACCAGGGCCACACCTCCGGCCTGGACACGAGTCCACCCCCACCACGGAGCGGAGGCCCTGAGGCCTTCCCAGGGAGCATCTCCAGGAGGACAGCCCTGGTGCCCAGGGGCCTCGGAGGCCTGGGACACAGCCTGTCCAGCGCGCGGGCGTCAAAGGCCCCTGTCACGGCTCACTCCTAATGCGGACGCTTCTCCTTCTCTGAGTCCTGGGACCCTGAAGCACGCCCCCCGGGTCCCCATCCTGGCCCCGCGGTCCCTCAGCTCCTGTGAGAAGGGGGCTCTTCCAGCACGGTCCAGCCCACCTCTGGCTCCATCAGGTTCTCTCCATGGCGAAGCGAGCTGGGCCAGCCCCAGACAGCTGCAGAGACCCCGGGTGTCCAGGGCCCAGAGCTCAGGGCTGCGGGCCAGCTGTCGTCCTGTGTGCCGTCCTTGTGACCCTCCAGGAGGAAGCATCTCAGAAAGACCCTCTGGTGTCTGCTCCTCCTCCAGGGCTGGAGTCCCTTCCCACTGCCTGCCTGAACCCAGAGTCCTGGCTCCTGGGCTTGGCGCTGTGGGCCAGGCAGGGCCTGAGCTTGGCGGGATTGTCATTTCCACAGATACAAATACAGGCCCAGGTAGACCAGAATCTCAAATGATCAATGAATGCCTTTTAGTATATTGGGGCGTCCTGCATTTTCCTGCCCACCCTGTGCTACTGCAGGGTCCCCACCGCCCGGCCTCCGTCCACCCCAGGCCGGGGTCCCCTGGGCTCAGGAGAAGGCTTCTCACGGAGCGAACTGGGACCTGGCCAGAAATGCTCACAGACCCCTCTTAGGCAGGAATGACTTTCAGGGAGAGCCACGTGGGCCTCTCAGGCCTTTAACTTGCAAATCTCGGCTGGGCCCTGCTCTCCTCGGACCCCAGTGGGCCTGGCGCCCCCTGCAGCCCACTCCCGGGACGCGTCCTCCTCCGCGGTGCCCGCCGTGGGATCCCTCGCAGCCCATGGACAGTCCAGGTTCCAGCCTTCCTGCATCATGGGTCCACGTCCGCTTGAACGTAGTTTCCGGCAGTGTCCACCTCGAGTGGGCCCGTCCAAGGCAACTGAGTCCTCAGTCCCCTAAACTCTGTCCCCGTTCACCGGATGTCATGTTGAATTATAAATCCTTGTTTTTTTTTAAAAAAAAAATTGTATCTTTATTTTTATCTGCAATATTCCATACTTCAATCTGGGCCTCGCGGGTTTTTGATTTGAAGATTGGAAGTCTTTTTAACTGCATTACCTTTTTGACGAACCACCTTAATGCTGGATTGGCAATTAAAATGCAGGTGTAATTTTCCTCTGATGCCATCGCTATTGTTTAGGTAACAAGAAAAATCGTAGGTAATTGGCTTTGCAGAGTGCAATCCTGTATCTGTCTTCTGTCTCTGATACAAAACACATTTGATTTTTAATGTGCATAGATAATCTCTTCATTTTTTATTTATTATTATTTTTAATTAATTTATTTTTAAAATTTTCTTTACATTATCGTGTTGGTTTTGCCATACATTGACATGACTCCATTATGGGTATACATGTGTTCCCCTTCCAGAACCTCCCTCCCACTTCCTTTTCTTAGAATGAACGGTACTGAGGGCGCAGGAACGCATAAGTGAGGCTGAGAGGCACCCCCTCCCCTCGCAGGAGTGTGCTTCTGGAGGGGCCCTGGGGCGGAGTGACGGAGGCGTGGGGCCCGCCAGGTGAGTGGCCGGCAGGACCAGGCTCCCAGGCTGACCCGGTGAGCCTGGCCCCCAGGTACTGAACCCTTGCCCTCCCCCACCCTCGCCCCCCGGACGCTCGGAGACTCGGGAGCCACTGGCTCAGAAAGGAAGTCCGCCTAGCAGGGTGCCCGAGTCACCTGCTGGGACAGAGCGACTGGGCTGTGAGCGAGCCCCCCCTCCCCGCCCATCGCTGAGGCAGAGGGCACACTCCTGGGGTCCCGGGAGGTGGGCTGTCCACAGGGGCCCTGCGAGCCCCTGAGTAGCCAGGGCTGAGGCTCCCCGAAGCAGATCAAGACCTCGACTGCGGGTGGGGGGTGTCTTGACCACTCTGAGCTGAGGGTGGTCCTGGGAGGGCCTTGGGGAGGAGGAGCCTCCAGGAAGCAAGAGCAGGAGGCCCGTGTCCAGGGGTCCTGTGGCTTTAGGGCTCCGTAATGAACCAGGGTCTAGCTTGCGTGGGTTCAGCTGAAAGGACCATGACCCGGGCACCATCGGGTCCTTCCCAGAGACCCAGGTGGGTGGCCGCGCCCGGTGTGCCCGAGTTGGGCGGCAGGGGGCACCCTAAGACCGCCTGATGGCAGCGACCGGCCAGCCTCACCTGGTTGCAGGTGGAGTGGGGAGGAGGAAGGCTCCCAGGTGAGACCCCTGAACACCCAGCCCCTCATCCCTCACCTCACAGATGGGCGGCTTCTGTCTACTTCCTCCAGGAGGGCCTGCAACCAGAGCTGCTTCCCAAGGGAGCCACGGGGGACCTTCAGAGGGCTCCAGGGTGACCACAGGGAGGGTTCTGTGTGGGGCGTGCCAGGCTTCAGAGGTTTCACTGCCGCGACCTGGGCCCCATCCCTGGCAAGTTACACGAGCATCAGCCCCAGGAGAATGGGGGCTGGAAATGCTGCTTATCTACAAGTCTGCAGGTGGTCCCCCGTGTCCCGGGGTCAAGGACTTCTTTGGACAGCAGCTCTCAAGTCTGGCCCTGGAGCTGCTCGGCACCCCTGAGCTGGGCCCACCCCTGAGCTCTAGAATCAGAACTCTGAGAGGCAGGGCCCGGGAATGTGCATTCTGCCAAGTCCCCTGGGTGATTCTGACCCTGTCTGGGTGGACAGCCTGCTCGGGCCTCCCTCCCTCCATGTGCTCTGGAGCCCTAGCCCAGACACCTCGTGGGGAGTCCCAGGCTCCGCCCCCACCTGCTGAATCACAGCTGCGTTCCGTTTTGTCAGGGTCCCTGGCCGTGTGAGAACTAGGGCTCTGGTCCCACCAAACAAGAGCCGAAAACGGCTGGGTGAGCACAGCCCCCACAAGGGTCACTGCAGGAAGGCTACTGGGTGAGGGGGCAGAGGGCCCCAGTGGGGTTCTGCAGATGCAGTTCTCCAGGTGGGGCCCTCCAGGTGGGGCCCTCCAGGTGAGACCCTCCAGGTGGGACCCTCCAGGTAGAGCCCTCCAGGTGGGACCCTCCAGGTTGAGCCCTCCAGGTGGGACCCTCCAGGTTGAGCCCTCCAGGTGGGACCCTCCAGGTGGGGCCCTCGAGGTAGAGCCCTCCAGGTGGGGCCCTCCAGGTGGGACCCTCCAGGTCAAACCCTCCAGGTGGGACCCTCCAGGTCGAGCCCTCCAGGTGGGCCCAGGAGCATCTGTGCCCAGGCCAGCAAGGGAGAGTAGCTTGAAGAACTCTGGAGGTGATAAAAGGTGTGAGGAGGACCTGGGGGTGGTTATGTGAGACCTGGACGGTTGACCCAGGCCAGTAGGTCAGAATGCTAAGCAACAGGGAGTGACTGGTGGTGTTTTTTATTTTTTTTTAAGATTCTTTTTCCCCTTTATAAAAGTAAACAAATGTATAGTTATCAAAGGGGAAAGAGTAGAAGAGAGATAAATTAGGAGTCTGGGATGAACATATATACACTACTGTATATAAAATAGACAATCAACAAGGACCTGCCGTATAGCACAGGGGACTCTACTCAATACTCTGCAATAACCTAAATGGAAAAATAATCTGAAAAAGATAAATGCACAACTGAATGACTTTGCTGAACACCTGAAATTAACACAACATTGTGATCAACTCTGTTGTTTTTGTTGAGTCGCCAAGCCATGTCTGACTCTTTTGCAACCCTGGGGACTGTAGCTACCAGGCTCCTCCGTCCATGGGGTTCTCCAGGCAAGAATACTGGAGCAGGTTGCCATTTTCCCAGGGCGGCAGCTCCTGGGAAGGTCCTGGGGAGGGCCTTGCTGTCTCTAAACAGTGAGTGAGGCTCCTGCCAGCTGAGCGCTTCCTCTGGGGGAACCGCCCCCACCCACCCAGTAAAAGCCCCGGGTTCTGGTGTCTACTGGGCTCCCGGGAGATGGCACCTGCTGGCTGCTGGCAGGGATGGGGGGTGTCGTGCACACGCACGTGTCAGGGAGGCTCTGGAAGCTCACGCCTGCTCCCCGCCCATTCCTCTCATTGACGCTGCTTTGCACCCTCTCTCTGTCCTGAATCTGTGCCGAGTCCTGGGCCCCCGGCCCCCTCCCCCCTGCTAGCCAATGTGAGAGTGGTCCTGGGGACCCTGATACAGTGACAGAGGGCCCAGCTGACGACCCCAGCACGGCCCTAAGAGAATTCCTCTCCTGTAGGCACAACAAGACCCGGATTTCTAAGAACAAAACCCAGGGTCCCGTCTGGAGTGTGGCTTTGTGGCAGGAAGTTTGAGCAGACCACCTCTTCTGGTGAAGCTGGGACCAGAACCCCTAAACTCTGCTGGGTCTTCTTTGCCAGAAAACACCCCGTTGCAGAGAAGAGGCCAATTCTGACTCCACGGTGGAACTGTTTGACATCCTTTCCGTCGCTTTTGTTATTACGAATCCTGCCACCGCCTGAGTACACCAAAGTGCCTTTGTTCAGAACCCGGTCCACTGGTAGATGGCAGGAAGGAAGAAATCAACACGTCCCCTGCCTGAGGCTTGCCATTCTAGGAGAAGTTTGCAAGATTAATGGCCTGTTTACGTTGCTTCTCACCTCCCTCCATCTCTGATCTATTAAAGAACCTGGCATCTGGACCCCGAAAAGATGGTTATTTTGAGGGGCTAGCCTGCTGTCTTCTTGGTCAGCTGGCTTTCGGAATAAAGTCATTTTCCTTGCCTCAACACCTGTCTCTCGGCGAGCAGAGTGGGTGTGGACTTGGTAACAATCATCCCTCCCTGTCTGGGGCTTAGTACTCCACACCTGGGGAACCTGTGATGGTCACCCGCTAAGTAGCTGTCTTGCCTGGAGACACTTCATCACTGCAGGGAAGCTGGAAGGCGCTGGTCTGGAGATGCCCTCCCTTCCTGCCATCTCTCGGCTCAACTGTGATCTGTGGGCAGGGGCTGCTGGTGGCTCCCCAGGGGTCTCGTCCTGCCTGCCTGTCCCTGGGGCAGCCCTGTGATTGCCCTGTTCCTGCAACCCCGTCAGACTTAGACTATCTCTCTCCTGTTAGAAAGGAAGCGGTTTATTTTGGGAAACGATATTGAATTCAGTCCTAAACATCTTAGTTCTGTGCAAAGCCAACTTTCCCCC
Source organism: Antilocapra americana (assembly GCA_007570785.1). NCBI lineage: Eukaryota > Metazoa > Chordata > Mammalia > Artiodactyla > Antilocapridae > Antilocapra > Antilocapra americana. Next base: position 1,159,418 of record ML663034.1, read on the forward strand.
ATTTGATCTCTGGCCCAGACTCCCAGAAGTGGACGGACTCCTGGCAGTCTGCCTGGGTCACCTCAGTCCTCTGGGCGGGGATGAAGCGCTCAGGGTGACGGTTCACAGAGGTGATGTCTTGTCCCCGGCCCTTTATAAAGAGGGGCCTGAGCGCCTGCAGCGGGCATCCCTCAGACTGCAGGGCCAGGCGAGAGCAGCTGCAAGGTAACTACAGGAGGGCCGCTGCGGGTCAGTCCTTAAGTAGTTCAGAGAGATAAGGCCACCGCTTCTGACCACTGAATCGAAGTTGCCACGAGAACACTGAGAACTTGTCTTTTTACTGGAGTGTTTTCCTGGGAGGTGCCTGCCTGGGGGTGGTGGAGAGAAACAGGGGTTTGGGGTTGTGGGGGGAAGTGGGGGTTTGGGGGTGGCAGGGGGAAGGTGGGGGGTGGGGGTGGGGGGGGGGGAGCGGGGGTGTGGGGGGGGGGGGGAGGAGTAGGGGTTGG
>ML663034.1:1160302-1218547 GCA_007570785.1 Antilocapra americana
TTTGGGGGGAAGCGGGTGTTTGGGGGTGGGGGGAAGCGGGGGTTTGGGGTTGTGGGGGGAAGTGGGGGTTTGGGGGTGGTAGGGGGAAGCGGGGGTTTGGGGTGGTGGGGGGAAGTGGGGGTTTGGGGTTGTGGGGGGAAGTGGGGGTTTGGGGGTGGTGGGGGAAGCAGGGGTTTGGGGTTGGGGGAAGCTGGGGTTTGGGGTGGCAGGGGGAAGCGGGGATCTGGGGCCTGGGTGCTCTCACCCATCTGGCTTCCTCTGGCTGCAGGTGGACCTGAGCACTTCGGTCGCTGGGGACAGCCTGGGGGAGATGCTGGCCCGCCTGCTGCCCGGGCTGGCCCTCTGTCTCCTGCTGGCACCTCTGGCAGGTGGGGGCCGCCTGTCCTCCTGTGCTGTCCCGGTGCGCAGTGGGGTCCACCCCGGGGCCTTGGGGTGACTGCTCTCTCTTCCTTCGCAGGGGCCAAGCCGGTGCAGGAGGAGGGAGGTACCGTCTTGCTCTCGTCTCTGGTCTTGTGGGTGGTGTGGGTCCTGTTTGTGGTCTTGGGTGTCTGGTCCCTGCAGAAGCAGTGGCCGGGCGGGAGTCGGCCTCTGGCCCAAGCTGGTCAAGCGGAAGCCCTGGGTCAGCTGGAGGTCGAGCCCCACAGGGAGAGGGACTGGAGCCTCTTCCCTGGGGACACAGGGGGCAGGGGAGACCCCCTGAGCCTCCCAGGACCAGGCATTTCCATCTCAGACTCCAGGCCCCCTGGCCTGGGGGCCAGGGTCTCCTCTTGTCGCCCCCTTGGATGCCCCTACATCCCACCACGGTGTTTCTACCCTGCTCAGAGTCTCCAGGAGGACGGGGCCAGATACCCCTGCTCCCCTCTTCTGCCCCTAGCCAGGGGCTCTGAGGGGCAGGGCCGAGTCAGCCTGCTCCCCAGATGGCCAGGTGCTGCATCCCCGGGCACCGCGGGCTGGCCCAGCCCCTGAGCCATGTGCCTCCCTCCAGACCCCTACGCCGAGCTGCCTGCCATGCCCTACTGGCCTTTCTCCACGTCTGACTTCTGGAACTACGTGCAGCACTTCCAGGCCCTAGGGGCCTACCCCCAGCTGGAGGACATGGCCCGCACCTTCTTTGCCCACTTCCCCCTGGGGCCCACCCTGGGCTTCCACGTCCCCTACAAGGAGGAGTGAGCATCCGGGCCTGGGGGCCCCCACCCCACGGGAGTTGGGTGGCCTTGTCCTTAATAAACTTCTGACTTGACTGAACCGTGTCTGTGGCGGGTCTCGGTTTTCTTGGGAGAAGCTGCTCCACTCAGCCCCTCTTCCTCTCACTTGATGAGCCAGCTGGCCCCCCTTTTCCAGCATGGAGCTCAGACAATAGGCTCTGTCTGCCAAACACCAGCTGCAATTCTCCCGCATCTTCCCGCTGAACCTAGGAGGGGCCCTGGAATGCAGGTGGGGAAACTGAGGCACACAGACACCAGGCAATTGCCTGGCTTGCTGACAGAACCCGGATCCTGTCCAGGCAGCCTTGCCCTAGGGCCCCCACCCTTGGCCACCGACCTGGGCAGTGAGCAGACCTGCCGTGGCCACACTGGGCTGGAGGCCTTGCCCAGGCAACCACCCGTCACGCTGAGCTCACCCTGGGGCAGCTGGTCTTTGAGGATCTCCAGGGGCTTGGACGCTGGGTCTGCAAGGAGAAGGCCCCCAGAATGTGACCGCCGGCCCTGCAGACTCAGGGGCTCGGGGGTGGGGGTGGGGTGCTGCCCATCCTGGGCACTGAGGAGCACAAGGCCACACAGGTAGCACAGACAAGGTGTCGGGGACTGTCCTCCGGCCCTGGGCCAGCTGCTCTATAGTGGGGACCCCACCACCCAGGTGCGAGAGATGCAGATCACACTTGGTCAGATGGCGAAGAAACTGGTTTCATGGGCTGCAACCAGCTTTTCTTTTACAGTAAAATAACAGAAAGTGCTTCCTACCTAACTTTTGTTGCTGTTGTTCAGTTGCTAAGTCGTGTCTCTTTGCGACCCCATGGACTGCAGCCCGCCAGACTCCTCTGCCCATGGGATTTCCCAGGCAAGAATACTGGAGTGGACTGCCATTTCCTTCTCCAGGGGAGCTTCCCGACCCAGGAACTGAATCTGCGCCTCCTGCAGATGGTTTTGCCCCTGAGCCACCTGGGAAGCCCATTTAACTTTGGACCGTAGTTTTTGTGCTAGCATTTAACCACAGAAACTAGCGCATGTAACAAGACTTGTGTAAGGTCTCCTGAAACGTGTGTGGTGCCATCATGTTCGGTGGAAATACGTGATGGAAATGAATCTATCCATGTGCAGTTTCAGGGTCTGCAGGCTGCCTTGTGCAGTTTCAAGGTCTGCCCTTTAGGGCGTGCAGCAGGAAGGCCACTCTGAGAGCTGTCTCCCCGCCTCTGGCAGAGACATCCAGGCCAGGCGGGGAGGGGCCCCGGAAGGGTGAAGGGGGAGGTGGCCACGGTGCCCAGGTGGTGGCCTCGGGAGCCGCCCACCCGCTCCAGGTGTCCAGCAAGGCTGCTTGCCCTTCCCTCTGCTCCACCTCCTGTGATCAGGGGCAGTGCCCCTTTCCGTGCCCCAGCTTAAAATCTCACGAGAAAGAGTCTGTTTTCCTAGCTAGTCAACTGGGGAGAAACCAATGTACGCTTTGTTTCTTTCTCCCCTGAGCTAGTTTGAGTTTGGCTTCTGTAAATTAACTGCAGACACACAAAAAACTCCTGGTTCCTGTGATAGCCCACCTGTGGCAACTGGGCCTCAGCCAAACATACTAGACAAAAGGCACCTTCACCCCCCTGGACAGCAGGCTTCCCGTGGCATTGACCTGTGTGTTAATTCATAAATGTGTACATGTGTGTGCGTGGCCATTTACACGCCACCCAGATGTTCATGAGCCCAGTTACACCGAGCATTGGAGAGTGATGGCCCCAGATGCCCCTGTAGGCTGCTCCAAGGACCCCATCCTGTGTGCCTCCCGAGGAAGACCCTGGGGTGCCCTGGCTGGACCTGTGTCCCCTCTCAGACACACCCACAGCGGCTCAGGACACACAGCTGCAGTCCACGTCTTCAAGGCCTAGCTACCCTCCTTCTGTTCTCAGAAGAAGAAACTCCCATCCCCAAGCCATCCTCGGCAGACACCCTACCCGCCTGCCCATGGCCCCGGGAGCACCTCACTCCCCGTTCAGGACTCAGACTTGGCCGTGACCCTCCCCATTCACCTGAGCACACACACAGCCTCATCTCTCCTCTGCGCACCCCTCCAGTCTCCCTCACAGTCGGAGCCCCCACTTCTTGCCCCCAGCCCGCTTCACCGACAGCACCACCCACGGCCACTGTCTCCTCGTCCCTGCCCCGGTCAGTGGTGGCTGGGGGACCCCATGCCCACGATGCCGAGGAGTCAGTGCCCATGCTGACTGAGAAAGACGCACAACTAAAGGTCCACAGCTGCATTTTATTTGGCACACGTGTTGCTGTTGTTGTTCAGTTGCTAAGTTGTGTCTGACTCTTTGCAACCCCTTGGACTGCTGCACGCCAGGCTTCCCGGTCCATCACCAGCTCCCTGAGCTTGCTCAAACTCATGTCCATCGAGTCAGTGATGCTCCCTTCTCATCCTGCCCTCAATCTTTCCCAGAATTAGGGTCTTATCCAGTGAGTCAGCTCTTCTCCTCAGGTGGCCAAAGTATTGGTGTTTCAGCTTCAGCATCAATCCTTCCAGTGAATATCCAGAGTTGATCTCCTTCATGATGGACTGGTTGGATCTCCTTGCAGTCCAAGGGACTCTCAAGTGTCTTCCGCAACACCACGGTTTGAAAGCAGCAATTTCTGGGCATTGAGCCTTCTTTATGGTCCAACTCTCACATCTATATATGACTACTGGAAAAACATAGCTTTGACTATATGGACCTTTATCAACAAAGTGATATCTCTGCTTTTTAATACGCTGTCTAGGTTGGTCATAGCTTTCCTTCCAAGGAGCAAGTGCCTTTTAAAAACCATTGTGATTTCCGAACCCAAGAAAAGAAAATCTGTCACCACTTCCACTTTTTCCCTGTCTATGTAAACAAAGCGATGGGACCAGCTGCCACGATCTTAGTTCGACAGACATAGCCGCGGCCTTAAGCCGGGGAGACAGCCTCTCAGAATCACTTTGATGGGCTGTCCTGAAGAGGTAGGGGAGGAGCCAGAATATATAGGAGTTTTTGCCAAAAAAGACTATGTAGTTGGAACATAAAAAAGAGTACTGCTAATTAAAGAGAACCGGACATCGTGAGTGAGTGAGTGTGGTGCTTCTCTATGTTTGGAGAGATGCAAGAGTCTGGGCTTCTTGAATCCATCGCTCTGACACACACCTCGGCTATGTGGGGCCAGCACCCTGCCTTTCTTCCTTCTGAATCCCCTCTGGGTGCAGGGTCGGGGCAGCTGCAGAGGCCAATGGCCTCATGGCGTTTATTTACTGATATGACGCCGCATTCTTCGTCCACACCTCTGTCCTGGAGCACTCACGAATAGGGCCCTTTGCCTCTCAGAGGACTGGGCTGATGTGATCACCAGCCCCCATGCCCTTGGGGTCCCTAGTCTGCCCCCGTCCTTGCTCCACCTCTGTGACATCACCATGCTGGTTCTGCCCATCTGTAAACATTAGCTTCCCTGCACCCAGCTCTCCTGGAGACCTCTCCCCTCCACGGGAATGGAGTCTCCCCACTTTAAAACCCCTTGGGGGGGGCTGTTGGTGCCATGGATCCCATTGTCCCTGGTCTGACTTTCACGCAGGCACTCGAGGTGATGCGTGTCTCAGTGGCACAGAGGCTCACCCACATGCCCACTCGCTGCTCCCTTCTCCCTGGTCCACCCACGCCCAACCCAGGCAACAGTCCCAGCTCAATCCCTGATCAATCTCTGCCTCCCTAGAGCCACCCTCCCCTCCTCCACCCCCACTGCTCCTGCAGCCCAGGCCCCCAAGCCCACCCACTTCTAAACCTGTCACTCAAACATCTCCAGCTCCCCTTCCCCACCCCTTTCCCTCTCCCTTTTGCCCTCCCTTCTCATTCATATTTTTTAAAAACTTATGACAAAATAAAGATAACATAAGATTTATAATCATAGCTATTTTTGAAAGGCATTAAGGGCATCCACACTGTTATGCAACAGTCCTCACTCTCCACCTCCAGACTAGCTCCTCTTCCCAAACTGAAACTCTGTCCCCAGTAAACACTAACTGCTCTTCCCCTAGCCCTGTCCTACTTTCTGTCTCTATTCATTTGATTACTCTACAAGCCTTATATAAGTGGAATCATATATTTGCTTCTTGGTGATTTCACTGAGCATGGTGTCTTCAAGGTTCTTGCGCATTGCAGAAGCAGTCAGAATTTCCTTCCTTTTAAAGGCTGAATAATAGTCCATTGCATGGATGCACCACATTTGGGTCAACTATTCAAATGTTGACTCATACCTATTTGAGTTGCTTCCACATTTTAGCCATCCTGAAGAACCACATTTTAACCATTGTGATGACTGTTGCTGTGAACTTAGGTGTACAAATACTATCTCTTTGAGACCCTGCATTCAATTCTTCTGGATATATGTCCAGAAGGGGAACTGTTGGACCATGAAAGCGCTGCTCTCAATGTGTCAACAAATTTGGAAAACTCAGCAGTGGCCACAGGACTGGAAAAGGTCAGTTTTCATTTCAATCCCAAAGAAAGGCAATGCCAAAGAATGTTCAAACTATTGCACAATTGCACTCAGCTCACACGCTAGAAAAGTAATGCTCAAAATTCTCCAAGCCAGGCTTCAACAGTACTGTGAACCGTGAACTTCCAGATGTTCAAGCTGGTTTTAGAAAAGGCAGAGGAATCAGAGATCAAATTTCCAACATCCTCTGGATCATTGAAAAAGCAAGAGAGTTCCAGAAAAACATCTATTTCTGCTTTATTGACTATGCCAGACCCTTTGACTGTGTGGATCACAACAAACTGTGGAAAATTCTGAAAGAGATGGGAATACCAGACCATCTCACCTGCCTCTTGAGAAATCTCTATGCACGTCAGGAAGTAACAGTTAGAACTAGACATGGAACAACAAACCGGTTCCAAATAGGAAAAGGAGTATGTCAGGACTGTATATTGTCACCCTGCTTATTTAACTTATGTGCAGAGTACATCATGAGAAACACTGGGCTGGAAGAAGCACAAGCTGGAATCAAGATTGCCAGGAGAAATATCAATAACCTCAGATATGCAGATGACACCACCCTTATGGCAGAAAGTGAAGAAGAAGTAAAGAGCCTCTTGTTGAAAGTGAAAGAAGAGAGTGAAAAGGCTGGCTTAAAGCTCAACATTCAGAAAACTAATATCATGGCATCCAGTCCCATCACTTCATGGCAAATAGATGGGGAAACAGTGGCAGACTTTATTTTTTTGGACTCCAAAATCACTGCAGATGGTGATTGCAGCCATGAAATTAAAAGACACTTATTCTTGGAAGAAAAGTTATGAGCATCTTAGATAGCATATTAAAAAGCAGAGACATCACTTTGCCAATAAAGGTCCATCTAGTCAAGGTTATGTTTTTTCCAGTAGTCATGTATGGATGTGAGTTGGACTATAAAGAAAGCTGAGTGCTGAAGAATTGATGCTTTTGAACTGTGGTGCTGGAGAAGACTCTTGAGAGCCCCTTGGACTGCAAGGAGATCCAACCCGTCCATCCTAAGGGAGATCAGTCCTGAATACTCATTGGAAGGACTGATGTTGAAGCTGAAACTGCAATACTTTGTCCACCTGATGAGAAGAACTGACTCATTTGAAAAGATTCTGGTGCTGGGAAAGATCGAAGGTGAGAGGAGAAAGGCTCGGCAGAGGATGAGATGGTTGGATGGCATCACCAACTCAATGGACATGAGTTTGAGTAAACTCCTGGAGATGGTGATGGACAGGGAGGCCTGGCGTGCTGCAGTCTATGGGGTCACAAAGAGTTGGACATGACTGAGTGACTGAACCGAACTGAACTGATGGCAAATCTGGCTTCCCAGGTGGTGCTAGTGGTCAAGAACCCACCTGCCAACACCAGAGATGTAAGAGATTTGGGTTTGATTCCTGGGTTGTGAAGATACCCTGGAGGAGGGCATGGCAACCTACTCCAGTATTCCTGCCTGGAGAATCCCATGGACTGAGGAGCCTGGTGGGCTAATGCCTGGCAAATCTGTTTAATCTCTGAGGACCCTCCTTACTGTTTTTAAGAACAGCTGCACCATTTTACATCCCAAGCAGCAGTGCAGAAGGTTTCCTATTTCCCCACATTCCCAGCAACACTTGTTATTTTCTGGGGTGCTGATAGTAGCCATCCCGATGGGTGTGACGTGGTATCTCATGGTTTGGCTTGCATTCTGCTGATGAACAGTGATGCGGAGCATCTTTTCGAGGGTTTATCGGTCATTTATAAACCTGCTTTGGAGAAATGCTTACTGGAGACCTTCGCTGACTTTTTCAATGAGCCACTTTGCTTTTTGGCGCTGCCTTTTAGGAGGTCTCTGCACACTCTGGACATCAGCCTTTTATCAGCTATGTGGTTTGTAAATATTTTCTCCATTCTCTGGTTGCCCTTCACTCTGTTCAACGCTCGCCTTCTTTAATGGGTAAGTTCTTGGGCACCTCTCTGTGCCAGCCCATCAGGGCCAAGTTGTCTGTGGTGGCGGGTCACCGTGAAGTCATCAAGCCGCTTCTCTCCTGCGCTGACAGGCCGGCGAGAGCCTCTCCCCACCCCAGCCCAGCGCAGCCCAGGCCGGCCCTCCCCGGCCCGCAGTCCGGACGCAGGCCGGGAGGGACCATAGAGTTGGAGGTCCTCCGGAGCCTAGACTCGCCCAATGGTGTGGCGGGGTGGGCGGGAGCACCATAGAGTCGGCCGCCCTCCCGCGTCTAGACGCGCCACGCCGGGGCACGCGCCGGAAGAGGCGGTCAGCGGGCCGGAAGTGAGCCGCGGACGCCGGCGCTGCGGGCGGAGATGAAGCCGGCGGTGGACGAGATGTTTCCCGAGGGCGCCGGGCCGTACGTGGACCTGGACGAGGTGAGGCGGGCCGGGCCGAGGGCGGCGTCGTGCCCGATGCCGGAGCGGTGCTGCGCGGGGTGCGGGCGGGGAGGGCGTCTGAGGGAAGGCAGGCTCTCGGGTGGGACGGGCCGGCCAGGCCTTCGTGCCTGAGGGAGAGCGCGGAGCACGGAGCCGGGGCGGGGACAGGCGGGTCTTGAGGCGCTCCCCGCCGCCCCGGGGTGGGCGGGCTCTCCTTTCCCGCTCCGCTAACCCTGCCTCTCAGCCCTCCCTCCAGGCGCTGCCTGGGGCAGGTGTGGGGTCCCTGGAGGGCTCCGCTGTGGGGGTGATGGGCTCCAAGTGGGCACCGGGTTGGGGGCGAGAGAGTGGGCTGCTGTGAACCAAGGAGCGGGAGACCGGAAGAGGGTCTGCACGAAGGCCGGGCCTCCAGGGACCAGGCCCGCACCGATGTCGCTGCAGGGCTGGCTAACTGAGCAGGAGGAGGCCTCTGAGAACGCGGATTGTTGCGAGCAGCCGCCTGCAGCTCTGTGGGGCACTCAGGAGGCTCTCAGCTGTCTGAGCCGGAAGAGGTGGACAGCGGCTTGGGGGGTGTTGGGAGTCAGGGTGCAGAGGGACCGGGGGGCCGCCTGGCCGGGGTGCTGCCCCAGAGGCCTCTGCTGTAGTGTCACCATGTGACCTGAGAGACTCAAGAGTCCTCGTGATGTTGCCCAGCTTTGGTCCTGATGTTGTCTTACTGACCACATTGAGGGGTGGCCCGTGATGACACTCCCACCGGAAGAACCCCAGGTGAGCAGGTCAGTTTCTCAGGGGAAGTGGCTTAATTCTCAGAAGAAGCAGGGGGCATCGAGAGCAGAGGGATCTCTAGGCTCAGTTGGGGCCTCTGTGGCCAGGCCAGTGGGGACAGGAGCCCCCTCCTGCAGTGTGTGCAGGAGAGCTGATGTCCAGGCAGGATTCTCTGTAAAAGGCAGAGAGGAGCCTAGGAACCCAAGACCTAAGGGGACCTTCCTGTCATTCCTCCAAATGCTGCCTCCCTCACCCCTGCTCCAGCCACTTCCTTCCCTGGACTGAATTTTGTCCCTGACCTGGACACTCTCTGCCCAGCAGTGGTATGGAGCCTGCGAGACATTTATCCTTCTTTCTGTCTGAAAACCCTGCTAATATAACCTTTCCTTCTCCCCCAGGCAGGAGGCAGCACCGGGCTCCTGATGGACTTGGCAGCCAATGAAAAGGCAGTTCACGCAGACTTTTTTAACGGTAAGGACCCTGGGGTTGGCTTTCCAATTTCAGCCTGTGTTTCTTCTGTAGGTTATGGGGTGGAGCGGCTTTGCGAGATGAGTGACGTGGGTCGTGGCCAGGTCCTCTGTCGTTCTTGGACCGTGGTGCAGCTGTGGGAAATGGGCAGCCCTGTTTTTCAGGAGGGAGAGGAACTCCCGTCCCGCATGCCAGGTGTGGAGTCTGAGCCTGGGATGCGCATCTGACACCCGAGAGTGGCGGTGTCCGCCCGCCGGGCTCTGCGCGCTCCTGCCGGCTGTGCTCTGGGCTCCTGTCCGCTCGTCCGGGCACTCGTCCCTGGTGCCTGTGCAGAGTGGCAGCCACCCTCCTAATCTCCCGGTGCCTCTTCTCTGACTAGCTGCTGTTCTTGTTCACGTTCAGGCTAGTTTGAGAAACATGGGTGGAGTTTCACAAAATAACAGTGAAAAATGAACTTTATAGGAAGTCTTCACCCACGTTTGAGGGGGTATTTCTCTTGTTTCCTTCTGATTTCTTAGGGCGTTGTTTCTAAAGACTTGTTAATCCTTACCGAGGGCTAAATCGTGGGTAGACACACAAGACTGCTTTCTCAGGAGAGTTCGGGGCTGTCTTCTCTCTCGTCTTCCTTCTTTCCTGCAGGGTGCCTGTCACTACAAAGGACGTTGGTCACGGTCAGTGGCAGCTAGGATGTTATCTTGCCCGGTTGGTTTTTGCTGGCCCCAGACCCCTCTAATGCCCGAGCCCATTTTCTCTGGCTTCTGTTCATGCTGTTGGCTCAACAGAGAAGCCAGGCTGCTTCATGAGGACAGGAGGTGACATTTGGGCCCCGGAACTGAGTAGCATTTAAGTTCTCTAGGGGAGCGGTGTGGGGGTCACGGGGTGCAGTGGTCTGAGCGTTCTCCGGAGCTGCCCATGAGCCTCACCCGGGCAGGGGTGTGTGCTCGCCAACCCGGCACGACCCGGCCCCACTCCTCCTGCCAGCCTGGGGGCTTAGAGGCAGTTGTCTGTACCTGGGCTCAGGCTCACAGGATTTCCAGCAGCCCTTTAGTTCTGACAGAAGCTTCTGTGGGAGGGACCCAGCCCGCCCTGCCGGTGAGCACAGGAGCAGTTGAGGGCCTTTCTCCCCCAGAGGCCGATTCCGGCAGAGAAGGGAAGGAGCTCGGGCTTGGGCTTGTGCACGCCGCCTGGCAGGTCGTGACGGCCCCAGTGTGCGGGAGGCGCTTCCCTGCAGGAAGCCAGTGGCCTGTGGAGGGCCTTGCCCCGAGCCCTTTGCACTCACCGAGCAGACAGGCTTTGATGGTCTCTTGTCCCAGAGGCAGTGGGTTCTAGCCCTAAATCGGGTCCGCTGGCCTCACTCACCATCTTACAAAACAGCGGTTTGAGGAGGGGTGGGCCAGGACAGCTCGGGGATGGAGCCCGACGGGTGGCACAGTGCCTCCAGGGCGGGTCTCGGGACGGCACCTGCAGGGGGTGCCTGGGTGCTGCCGTCCCCGGAAAACGGCTGTGTGGGGGCTGGTGGCCCTCTTTCTGGTTCGTTCACGCTGCGCATCTTCAGTGCACGGTAGGCGTGAATGGGATTTTAGTGTTTTCCCCCCTTGTTGTGAAAGTAACACGTGCCCGTGGTGGGAGTTTAGAAGGTTTACACAGAAGTACACAGAAGGACAAAATAACCCCGAACTAGGTTTTATGCCTCGCAGATGCAGTGCGCCCTGAATCTGCGGCGTTTCTTCTAGTGTGAATGGGCTCGAGCTGTGATTGTCAAGCTAACTATAGGTCCGACTCTTTTCGCTGAGTTCTCACAGCGCTCCGTCCCTCCACCGCCTTCCTCCCGCCCCACTTCTGCGTTTCCACTCCCAGGCTGAGAGCCTCCGGGGGCTTCCGCCAGCCGCCCCGTCACCTCCACACGGCGTCAGCACGAGTGCAGCCCTGGCCATGCGGGCGCTGCCCTGCACAGTCCTGGCTGTGAGGGCCGCCCTCAGGGTCCAGAGCACGCCGTGTGTGTTTTCTCGAGGTTGTCGTCCAGATGGAAACAAGACCAAAGGTGCATGCTGGGCCACTGTCCTCGTGGGCCACGTCAGCCCCGGTGGTAAAACGGAGAGCCCATCACGGGGAAGCCGTGTACCAGGTGGCCTTCTGTCCTCTCCCTGGTTTGAACGGCCGCACAGCCCCTTGTCGTTATGTCCTCACTTATTGACCTCGTGTGACCGTCAATTTGTGGTTTTGTTTGTTTTGTAGATTTTGAAGATCTCTTTGACGATGATGATGTCCAGTGAGGCATGTCCAGCGGTGCATTTGCTCACGCTTCGCCACGTGATGGTGGGGTGGGTCTCCTCAAAGGACAGTTCCAGGTGGTTCCAGAAAACTTGTGGGACTCGCTTGAAATTAGGAGGCGATTAGTCAAGAAAGAGAAGAAGGTTTTAACCGTCTGGAGGACACCTGTTAAACTCTGAACATGGCCAGCTTTTGTCCTTAACTTCAGTTAAAATAAAGTGATGTGGTTACTTGCAGGTAACTTTGATTCTTGGGTTTTGAGTGAATGTTACAACCCCTGTAACGTTCACATGGACGTATGTGTGGGCATCTTGTGCGTATACTCGCCCCTGTGTGTGTTCCACGCTGAGAGAGACAGGTCTCCACAGAAAGAGACACTCTGCGCTTTTTACATTGTGACCCTGAGTGAGTCTGACAGCCTACGGTTGCTGAGGTGGCATTGTGGGAGACCCTGGTCCTGGCCCATGGGCTCCCCCGGTGGGCCCCGGGTTCTCCGGCTCTGACATCGCAGCAGCTGCTGCCCCCAGACCCGAGGCTTGAGAAAACAGGCAGCCTGGTGGTGACTGAAGGGGACGCCTGCTACTGAGCTGTGTGTGCCTTGGTCCATTTCAAGGGAGAGCTGGCACCTCTGGGGGCAGTTTCCTGCTGGTCCAGCTTAGCAGTTGGTGATGACTGTGAACACTAGGGTCTCACATCAGTCTGAAGGATGTTTTTTTGATCAGGGACGCCCCAGGGCACATGGCTTAGTGGTTCCCACAGCTCCGAGCAGAGCAGAGCCACTTAAGAGGTGAGTCGGGCTCTCCCCCTCCCCGTGAGAGCCACCAAACGGAGCAGCTTCACGGCCTGGCTGTGAAAGAGCTGTGTTTACTGAGATCCAGGTGAGATTTTAAACAGAGCGAAGCATCATCTCGTGAGTGCTGAGTGGGCTTCTGCTCTTCGCATGCCCCTCCAGGTGGAGCTCGGCCCCCGGGAGGGAGGACCACTTGTCCAGGGCGGCTCAAAGGGCTGACATGAGGGCAGCATCCCGGGGAAACGCCAGGTTAGGGGGCCCTGCCCTGGGACCCGAGGCTGCTTCCACGTCAGACTCAACGGTCTCGGGGCCTGTTCTTGAGGTCACGTACCGGGCAGTCCGGTTTCCTCGGTGGGCTGCTTGAGCAGGCCCGGAAGGCTCTGGGGAACGACGGGGCATTTGGCCAATCAGCAGTGGCTGTGCTTCGGTCTGTGAGCCACCAGGGCAGCGTCCGTTCAGACCTCAGGATTGAGAGGGATCTTTTGGATGAGGGGAGGTGCTCAGAGGAGGACCCCCGCTTGTGGCTGTGGCAGGGACTTCTTGGAGAATGTTGTCTGCGAAGGTGGGGTGTCTGGATCCTTGTTGAGTTGCAGGTTCTCGGAAGTGAGAGCTCCAATGCAGGGGCCTGTCAAACCACGTGAACAAGCGTGTGGGTTACTGGGGTTGGGCTCTTGTGAATTTGGGTTTGGGGAGGAGGTTGGAGAAGGAGCTGCTCTGATGCTCTGAGCTGCGAGGACTAGTCGAGTCCTTTGGAGAAAACGCCTGCTCTCCCTGCCCATAGAGTTCTCTGTCTTCCCGGGTAGAGGGAAACCCTTTGTCCCTCAGCCTCTGCCCCGGCCACTTGTTTGAGTGGAAGGAGGCTTATGCACTTTATCAGGGCTCAGGAGACCACCGGGAGAGGAGGCTGGCCTCCACGCAAGCAGCTAGGGTAGGGACACTTCCAAAGCAAGTGACACTGTCAGGAAGCAGCGTTATGGACTTCAGAAAATTGAGGGCTGTGTGTTCTGCTTGATGTCGAAATGAGAAAAAAAGTGCTGAAATGAAAAGCCCCTTGGTCCCTCGAGAGGCCAGAGGCCAGGGCTCCTCCCCCTTGAGTTCCTGTCCTGTGGAAACGCTGTCTTCTTGTCGCACACTTGACTTGCCCCAGGTCACCCAGCGTTTCGGGGGCAGAGATGTGCCAGCCCTTAGTCGAGGGCTGCATCCTCTCACCGAGACCTAAAGCAAAGCCAGGAGATGCTCAGCAGATTAGGAAGGAAGACAGGAAACCTGGTCCCAGAGGGCTGCACTGTTAACGTTTGCTGACGCAGAGAACTGTTGCAGACTGGCTCGAAGGAGGCGCGCGTGGAAGACTGATGGGCACCGAGCGGTCAGTCCATGGAAGAACCAGTCAGACGGCCGGGGAGCACTTAGGGTGCTCAGGGCCCCCGGAAGTTGGCAAAACGTCCATCAAGGCAGCAGGACACCACTTTGCTCGCTGGAGGGCAAAAGCTTTGAGTGACGAGGGATGCCCATGCGGTGGGACTAGGGGGGTTGTGGTCTCTTTGGAAGAGATGCATTGGCCGTGTTGAACCCTGGAGACCCCATACAACCCACAAACGATGTTGAGTCTAGCGTTTGTGCTCCGGGAAACAATATGGAAACAGAATGAATGATCATGGATGAGGAAGTCATAGCGCAGGCACACCTCGGGGAGCCCTGCATCCCCTACAGAGTGGCCTTGAGCCTGGAGGGGGTTACATGGGCCCCTGTGGGTGGGGAAACAGGCAGGAGAGGGGCTGTCACCTGGCACGTTTATACCTGTTCATCTGACGTACAGACTGTTTTGGGGGCTCCAAAATCACTGCAGATGGTGACTGCAGCCTTGGAATTAAAAGACACTTAGTCTTTGGAACGAAAGTTATGACCAACCTAGACAGCATATTAAAAAGCAGAAACATTACTTTGCCAACAAAGGTCTGTCTAGTGAAGGCTATGGTTTTTCCAGCGGTCATGTATGGATGTGAGAGATGGACGAAGAAAGCTGAGAGCTGAAGAATTGATGCTTTTGAACTGTGGTGTTGGAGAAGACTCTTGAGCGTCCCTTGGACTGCAAGGAGATCCAACCAGTCCATCCTAAAGGAGGTCAGTCCTGGGTGTTCATTGGAAGGACTGATGCTGAAGCTGAAACTCCAATACTTTGCCACATGATGCGAAGAGCTGACTCACTGGAAAAGACCCTGATGCTGGGAAAGATTGGGGGCAGGAGGAGAAGGGGATGACAGAGGATGAGATGGCTGGATGGCATCACTGACTTGATGGACATGGGTTTCAGTAAACTCCGGGAGTTGGTGATGGACAGGGAGGCCTGGCGTGCTGCAGTCCATGGGGTTGCAAAGAGACAGACACGACTGAGCGCCTGAACTGAGCTGAGCTGACGTGCAGGACTTGCCTTCCCTTGGGTGTGTAAAAGTGTATTTAGAGTGAGTATGCAGTGCAGGGCGCCCCTGTGGCTCAGACGGTAAAGAAGCTGCCGGTAGTACAGGAGACCAGGGTCTGATGCCAGGGTCGGGAAGATGCCCTGGGGAAGGGAACTGCCATCCACTCCAGTGTTCTTGCCTGGAGAATCCCATGGACAGAGGAGCCTGGTAGGCAATAGTCCATGGGGTTGCAGAGAGTCAGACACGAGTCAGTGACTAAACAACAACACATGTGTGTGTGTGCAGGGACAGCTCCTGTGCGCCCGCCTTAGCCTGCAGGCTGAGACGGCACAGGCGCGCGCGCGCGCGCGCGCGTGTGTGTGTGTGTGTGTGTGTGTGTGTGTGTGTGTGTGTGTGTGAATGTTTCAGAAAAGACGGAGCTCCCAGCCCTGAGGGGAAGGGTGAAAAATGAAAAGCCGGTGAAAACACAGTGTACAGGTGGGAGGGGCAGGTGAGTGGTTGTGGGGGCAGGTATGGGGTAGTGGGGGCCAGTGAGGGGTTTGTGGGGGCAGGTGAGCGGTTGTGGGGGCAGGTGTGGGGTTGTGGGGGCAGGTGTGGGGTTTGTGGGGACACGGGTTTGTGGGGGCAGGTGAGCAGTTGTGGGGGCAGGTGGGGGGTTGTGGGGCAGGTAGGGGGATTTTGGGAGTAGGTGTGAGGTCAGGCAGTCAGGGGCCAGCTCCTCTCTGGAGGAGGCCCTTGTGGGGAACGGGGACCTTGAGGTGAGTGGGAGAAGAAGCCTTGGGAGAGGGCTCAGAGCGGCCCAGGTGTGTGCAGGGCCTCACGGTGGGAGAGTGGGTGGCCAGCAGGGCGGGAGAGGGGCCGAGAGCCACGCAGGGCGCTGGGGTGGAGGGTAGTGCTCGGGAGGCTTTTCTTCCTGTCTCCTGCGTCTGCCCCAACCTGGTTCCCGGTCTGCAGCTGAAGCGGAGCTGGAAGGCCTGGCCTTTGTAGTCAAGGACCAGCAGCTGTAAAGGAGAGACTGATTTCCTGGCTGGATCCCTGAGCCTGGGGCCTGGAGAGACGGCGCTGGGGCCTGGCTGAGCCATGCAGGTGGGGTGGGGTTTGTCTGGGGGGTGTGTTCAGCTGGAGTCTGCCCAGCACCGTGGTGTTTTCTGCTCCGCTGAGACCTGGCCCGCATCCTGGCAGCACAAAGCTGGCTCTGTACCCCTCAAGGGCACTTGGGGTCGGCAGGCAGGTGGAGGCTTCCTGTCGGAAGGGGCCTGTGTGGGGACCCAGGAGACGGCTCCAGTCAGCAGCCCTTGGCCAGGGCTGTAGGTTTTGCTTGTTTTTATTAAATTTCCTTTGACTCAACTTTAGCATTTATTTTGCTGAGACTTAGTTTATCCTGTCACTTGGAGGCCTCGGTTCTGTCTCCAGCTGTGTCCAGAGCAGTTAAGTAAATGTTGAAGGAACCTGCTGGAGCCTCTGCTGAAACAGGAAAACCACCAGCCGGCTATGAAAGGACATTTGGAGCAGTTTGCTGGATTTTCTCTTTACTTAGCGTCTCGCCGATGATCATAATAATGCCCCAAGGACGCCTTTCATTGAGAGCCAGCTTTGAGCACAGCGTCTGTATTCCACCGAGTCCTCTGAACATTCCAGAGAGGAGGGTCACATGTTCAGTTGCCGGTAAATACACCGAGGCTCATGGAGGTGACAGGCCCTCCCTGGGCTGGCCCTCCAAGTGGGGTGGAGTGGTCTTCGCCCCAGAACCGTGGAGAATCCCTACTTCAGACATTCAGGCAGGGGCCCTGGTTCTGCCCTCGAAGACATGGGAGCTGCAGGAAACTGGTTAATGCCCCTGCCTCCGTGCTTCTCATCTACACAAATGAGGCTACAAAGCCACCCGTCTCAAGACAAAGGGAAAAGTTTCTTCTCGGCAAAAGACAGTCAAGCTGTAGATGGGGGAGCACAGCAGTACAGGTCCTAACAAAGGGCTCGTTTAAGATGGATGAAGAGCTCCTGCAAACCAGTGGTAAAGCCCAGACAGCCCACGCGAATGTGGGCAAGAGACGGGAAGGGAGATTCACACACGGGGAGGTGCGCAGGGCCTCTGAGCGTCGGAAGTGACGCTCGGCGCTCAGGGTGGTGACGGAGCAACGTTCCTTTCCCTGACCAGAGTGAAAACTAACGCGTTAATGGATCAAGTGCCCCCTGCCCCTGTCCTGTCCCGCCTCCACACCCAGGCGACTTCACTGCAGTGTGAACTGTGTTCTCGCGTCGTGGGTGTTAGTCCCAGAGTGTGTAGTCAGCACGCCCGCCCTGCAGCGCAGACTGTGAGCATGGATCAGCGCCGGCTACTCTTTACTGTGGATTGCGGGGTTGGGGGCTCCCTGCTCAGATCTTTACCTCATTTTATCCCTCATCCTACAACCATTCTACAAGGTAGCTATTATCATTTTTTCTTTTTTTAAGACTCTTTGTGTTAGGCTCTGGAATTTGCCCCCCATTTGTATGTGATGTCTGCGTCTGGTTTCTGTATTAGGAGAACACTGGCCTCATAGAATGAGCTGAGAATTATTCGCTCTGCGTTTGTCCTCTGAAAGAAACGGTAGAGAACTGGCATGATTTCTTTCTTAAGTGTCTGGTAGGACCCACCCGTTTACCCATCTGGGCTTGGTGCTTTCTGTTTTGGAAGGCTGTTCATCACTGTCTCGAGTTCCTTGAAAAGATGCGGCCAGAACAAGGTTGTCAGTTTCTTCTTGTGTGAATTTTGGCGGATGGTGTCTTTCAAGAAGTGAGTCCGTTTCACTGAAGTTATCAAACTATTGGGCATAGAGTTTTAGTATTATTTCATTACCCTTTTCTTTTTTCTTTTTTTTACTTTTTTATTGGAATATAGTTGCTTTACAACGTCATGTGAGTTTCTGGTATATAGTGAAGTAAGTCATCTTATATGCGTCCACGTGTCTCCTCCCTTTTGGACCTTCCTTCGTCCCTGCCCCATCCTACTCTAGGTCAACACAAGAGCACTGAGCTGGGCTCCCAGCGCTTTATTGCAGGCTCCTACTAGCTATCTGCTTTACACAAGAGTGTGAGTGAGTGAAAGTTGCTCAGTCGTGTCCAACTCTTGGCGACCCCATGGACTGTATAGTTCATGGAGTTCTCCAGGCTACTGGAGTGGGTAGCCTCTCCCTTCTCCAGGGGATCTTCCCAACCCAGGGATCAAACGCAGGTCTCCTGCATTGCAGGCGGATTCTTCACCAGCTGAGCCACCGGGAAGCCTGTTTCACACACAGCGGTGTATGTATGTCAGCCCCAGTCTCCCGATTCATCCCAGCCCCTCTTTCCCTCACTGCTGCCCACACGTCCATTTCTCTACATCTGTGTCTGTTCTTGCAGATGAATGGACAAAGAAGATGTGGTCAGTGAGTCCAGTCACTCCGTCCTGTCCGACTTTTAGTGACCCCAAGGACTGCAGCACGCCAGGCCTCCCTGTCCGTCACCAACTCCGGAGCTTGCTCAGACTCATGTCCATTGAGTCGGTGATGCCATCCAACCATCTTAACTTCTGTCATCCCCTCTCCTCCTGCCTTTAATCTTTCCCAGCACCAGGATCTTTTTCCAGTGAGTCAGTTCTTTGCATCAGGTGGCCAAAGTATTGGAGCTTCAACTTCAGCATCAGTCCTTCCAATGAATATTCAGGACTGATTTCCTTTAGGATTGACTGGTTGGATCTCCTTGCACTCCAAGGGACTCTCAAGACTCTTCCCCAACACCACAGTTCAAAAGCATCAGTTCCTTGATGCTCAGCTTTTTTTAATAGTCCAACTCTCACATCTATACATGACTACTGGAAAAACCGTGGCTTTGACTAGACGGACCTTTGTTGACAAAGTAATGTCTCTGCTTTTGAATGTGCTGTCTCGGTTGGTCATAGCTTTTCTTCCAAGGACCAAAGGTCTTTTCATTTCATGGCTGCAGTCACCGTCTGCAGTGCTTTTGGAGCCCAAGGAAATAAAGTCTCTCACCGTCTCCATGTGGCACATATGTACAATGGAGTGTCATGCAGCTACTAAAAGGAACAAGACAGGGCGATCTGTGAGATGTGGGTGGACCTAGAGCCTGTCACGCCGAGTAAAGGAGGCGAGAAAGAGAGGGACAGACGTCTGTTAACACGCTTGTGGAGTCCAGAAAAACAGCCCAGATGAGCCTTATGGTCCTTGGACTGTCCGTGGCGTCTGTAGTTACAGTCTGTTCTCAGTTTCTGACAGTAGTCGTTTTTGTCCTTTTTCCTTTTTTCTGTTTTTCTTAGCTCCGCAGTGGCTCAGCCGTGAAGAATCCTCCTGGCGATGCAGGAGATGCCAGAGATGTGTATTGGATCCCTGGGTCGGGAAGCTCCCCTGGGGAGGGGCATGGCAACCCCCTCGAGTAGGCTTGCCGGGAGGATCCCAGGGCCAGAGGAGCCTGACGGGCTACAGTCTGCGGGCTCACAGAAGAGTCAGATACGACCTAGCCTTAGCGGCTAAACGGCAGCCGCAGGGTTTTACATGTGTCTGCTTATTCTCGGTCTCCCAGTCTATGGTTCGTGTGGTGGGCTGGCGACGGCCAGGGTGGCCTGAGCCCTCTGCCTCCTGTTTCATGCTGCTGTCTAGTTCTCTGTCTTGAGGACCCGCTACTTCCTTCTAATGAGTAGAACGCAGCAGAAGCGATGCTGTGATCAGTCATATGGAGACTGTAGCTTCTCCTCTGACGTCTTTGTCCCGCTCTCCTCTCTGTCTCTCTCATCCTTTCCTCTGCGGGACAATAGCTCTCATGCTGTCAGGACGCCGGGCACCGTGAAGTGAGGTCGGGGTGTATCTCGGCATTTACTCAGTGCTCCTTTTATGTGTTTCAGTAACAGTTAAAATGTTATTTCTAAGCATAGTGTATATCCTTTGTTAAATTTATTCATACATGCCAAAGAGTTTTTATTATGTTTTACTTTTTTAAACATTTAATAATTACAATCTAAAAAAACATAAGAATAAACAAGTAGCCCAGTGGTACAGAATAAGACCTAGAAACAGACCCACATATACAGAGGCACTTGGTTTGTGATGAAGATGACATTCTACAGCAGTGGGGAAAACACATGTAAAAAGTGATCAGTGGGATAACCATATGGAAAACTAAAGCCATTCCTACATTAAAAAAACACGAATTCAATAACATGTGAATTATAAGTTTTAACATAAAAGACTAAGCAAAGAAAAAGTTCTACAGGAAACATAAAAGAGATACTTTTGGATCTTGCCTGGATAATATTTCTTTAAACATTCTGCAAAATGAAGTAGCCATGGAAGAAGTGCCTGATGATCTCATTAAATTGAAGAACTTCTGTTCATCAAAAATAATTTTAAAGGTCAATACAAGTATAAGTATGGAAGCTGCAAAGAGAAGATACTTGGAAATCATGTAACCGATGAAGGGCTCATATCAAAAATACATTAAGAATTTCTATGATATTTGTGAAAAAGAAAAAACTGACAAAACACATATACTTCCTCAAAAAGAGCATTCAGTTTGCTGCTAGATATATGACAATATGGTCAAGCTCATTAGAGAAGGGGAAAATTTTCTCCTTAAAAAGAATTGCAACTTTTCTCATTGGTAGACTTGTATTACAAAAAACAGTGTTCAATTGTTATTATACTTTGAGTTTTGTCAAAAAAATATATAAATTTATTTTCTCTCCTGTTATGTATAAGTAAGTATGAGATTTATTTAGGCCACAGATGCCTAGAAGACAGTTTTGTAAATTTCATTGGCGTATAGCTGATTCACATCTGTGGTGTCAGTTTCAGCCAAGCTGTGTTTCAGGTGTGCAGCAAGATGACTCCGCTGTACACACACTCTGTCCTGTCCTCACAGACCGTTACACTGCGCGGAGCAGAGTTCCCTGTGCTGCACAGCAGGTCCTCGCTCGCTGTCTGATTTATGTATCGTAGTGTGTGTGTGTCGATCCCGGGCTCCCAGCTTATCCCTGCCCCCTTACCCCCTGGTGACCCTAAGCCTTTCCATGTCTGCCGTGGCCGGCACAGCGGGTCGGGATCGAAAGTGGTCGACACACAGTTTGGGAAAAAGAAGCTAGAGACAGAGTTGAAGTTTCAAAGATGGGACCGGGGGACTCCAGACCTCTTGGGTCAGGAGCCTCGTTCCCTGGAGCCACGGGACTTTATGTAGTGTCCTGGCAGCAGAAAGCATCCACTGTGCTACGATGAAGTGGGCCTCCTGTGTCCCCCGTCACGACTCCCATTTTGTTGATTACTTTAAACTACCTTTGTTATTTTCTTGTACAAGGTCTGTCACCTAGCAGGCGGTCATAGACCCGCATACGACTTGGGAAAACTTGGTGTGTGCCCAAGCAGTGATCTGGACGTGCGCTGACCAGGTGTTCCAAGGCCCACACTGTGTTCTTCCTTAGCTTAGGAGGGCATGACAACCCCAAGTGTTCAACCTGATGTGCTTTTATTTGGGTTATGCTGTATTGCTATATTTTGCTTTTATTCTTTTCCCATGGTGACTTTCCCATGCTTAGCTAGAGCAACAGGCAGCTGACTGTTAACTCCTGCATATGTTCATGAGTCTATTTTTGTTTTTTTAAGTGTTCTAAATTATTTATTTAAAAAATAAAAGTGAAAGTTGGAATGGCATATGACCACATACCCCGCAGAATGGCTAAAACTGATAAAGCAGACGATATGGCTTGTCCGTATTAGACAATGGGCTTCCCTGCTGGCTCAGCTGGTAAAGAGTCTCCCTGTGATGAGGGAGACCTGGGGTTGATTCCCTGGGCTGGGAAGATCTGGAGAAGGGAGGGGTTACCCACTCTGTTATTCTGGCCTGGAGAATTCCATGGACTGTATAGACAATAAAGCTTGTCCATGTTAGATAGCATCACTGAATCAATGGACATGAATTTGAGCAAACTCCAGGAGATAGTGAAGGACAGGGAAGCCTTGTCACACTGCAGTCCCTGGGGCCAGAAGGAGCTGGACACAACTTAATGACTGAACAACAGCAAATGGCTTGTCCATGATGGTGCACAGCAACAGGGACTCTCTTGCACTTATTTGTGGGGACAAAAATTGCTTTTCCATTTTGGTAGAGCTTTAGAATTAATCAAAAGTGTGAGCATTCAGCTCCTAAGAATGCCAATAGTAATTCTCTCACAGGAAAAGACATGTAAAAATTTTTTGTAGAAGCAAGGAGATCCAGTAGGACCAGTCTATCCTAAAGGAAATCAGTCCTGAATATTCATTGGAAGGACTGATGTTGAAGCTGAAACTCCAATACTTTGGCCACCTGATGAGAAGAACTGACTCATTGGAAAAGACCCTGATGCTGGGAAAGATTGAAGGCAGGAGGAGAAGGGGACGACAGAAGATGGGATGGTTGGATGGCATCACTGACTCCCTGGACATGAGTCTGAGTAAACTCCGGGAGTTGGTGATGGACAGGGAGGCCTGGCGTGCTGCAGTCCATGGGGTCGCAAAGAGTTGGACACAACTGAGCGACTGAACTGAGCTAAGTAAACTCAAATGGCCATCGATAGTAGAGTGGATACAGTATGGTATTTTCATATGGTGGAATCTTATGTAGTAATGAAAAATGAAAACTACCATTATGGGCAGTCACATGGGTTAATCTCATAAAGATGTGAGCCAAAAATAAAAAAAAAAGACACAGAAGGTAAACTGGGTGATTGTGTTCACTGAAAGTGCATGTCAGGCAAAACTAACCTGTGTGTTAGAAGCAGGGTTCCCGTTGACCCTGGCAGCCAGTGACCGTAACGAGGGAAGAAGATCTTGTGGAGGTCGGGCGGATTTCTCATTCTCCACCTGGGTGGAGGTGAACTCCCTGAATGGATATGATTTGAGGGTTTTTTCTGAAGATACATCAAAATTGTACGTAAGTTTAAGCGTCATGTCTTCCATCCTATGACTTGGAAGGTGGTGCTGTGGCTGGGGTCATCGCCCCAAACGAGTGTCATCCGTGCCCTTGGTGTGGTGGAGCAGGAGCCCAGGGGTGCTTCTGTCCCCGAGTGGAGCCTCCGTGTTCACATCAGACCACTGACCTGGCTCCTCCCCGAGAGGCCCTGCGTGTCAGCCCTGAGCCGCTGAAGCCAGGCCTGTTCCTACTCACCCCTACTGACCATGGGGAGCAGCTTGGTTAAACCGATCTCCATGGTGGTGGTGTTGAGAGTGGGCTGAAGAAAGGCCAGCTGGAGGCAGAGGCCCTCAGTGGACAGTCATGTCCTGCCAGTGGATGGTGGCGAAGTCCTCCATCACAGATGGGGCTGGGAGATGGAGGTGTGTCGCTGCAAATACCTTCCCTCCAAGTATGAACAATGTGCATTTGACTGACTCCTTTCCTACCAAAACCTGTGGAATGACCCAGAGAACCACGGTACACAAAGGGGGCAAGACCCGCCCCCGCCTCCTGCTCTGTTCATTCAGTCTTCATGTGACTTGAGTCACTGCTCCTTCTGGCAACATGTAGAGTTCTGGGTGCAGAGCATCCGTGTTCATCTCTGCATCTCACACACAGTGACTGTCTGGTTCATAAATGCCTTCAAGCAATGTGATTGAATAAATGGATCAGTGAGTCCTCAACACATCCCATTCCATTTGGAAGCGGAAGAGGTTTCAGGGGCTCCTCATGGTTCACTGTCTCTCTGAATTCTCCACCCAGCCCTCAGGACACTGGATGTCCCCCTCTGATCACACTCCTTCACGTGGCTGTGTGCTTCCGCCCCAGTCTCCACAGGGCATCCTTCACATCCTTGTTTCTCAGACTGTAGATGAGGGGGTTGAGCATCGGGATGACCAGGGTGTAGAAGACAGAGACCACCTTTCCCTGCTTCATGGACTGCACAGCTCCCGGCTGGGCATACATGACAAACAGCGTCCCATAAAAGAGGGACACGGCTGTCATGTGGGAGCCGCAGGTGGAGAAGAGCTTGTGTCTCCCTCCTCCTGAGCGCATCCTCAGGATGGTCACTGTGATGTAGCCATAGGAGACCAGGACAACGAGTGTGGTGCCCACAATGATGAGACCACAGATTCCAAACATGACCAGCTCATTGAGGGTCGTGTCAGCACAGGCAAGCTGGAGCAGAGGCGGCACATCACAGAAGAAGTGGTCGATGTGGGTGGAGCTGCAGAATGGGAGGCTGAACGTGAAGCTGGTCTGCAGGATGGAGTTGAGGCAGCCCCCACTGTAGGAGCCCAGTACCAGGCGGGCACAGACTGGTGGGCGCATGGAGATGGGGTAGAGCAGGGGGCTGCATATGGCCATGAAGCGGTCATAGGCCATCATGGCCAAGAGGAAAGCTTCAGAGGTAGCTAGCAGGGAGAAGAAGAAGAACTGGGTGGCACAGCCCCCAAAGGTGATGACCTTGGAGGAGGACAGGAAGTTGACCAGGGTCTTGGGGTAGATGACAGACGAGTAACACAGGTCTAAGAAGGAGAGGTTCTTGAGGAAGAAGTACATTGGGGAGTGCAGACGGGCGTCCAGGGTGATGACCACGATCATGGTGAGGTTCCCCAGGACGGCCACCATGTATAGGACAAGGAACAGAGCAAAGAGCAGGGCCTGGGTCTGCAGACCACCCTCAAAGCCCTCCAGCATGAACTCCTTCAGAGGCATCACTGAGAGGTTTCCATTTCTGTGGGGTGCCATGGTCTTGACCCTTGGATGACTCACTGCCCACTGACCAAGAGGCCACCAGCTGCCCAACTTTCCTTCCAGATGAGCTCAGGCTGACCTGAAAGGGCAGTATTGCCTATGACTCACAAATCCATAGATGTGCATGGGGTACTCACTCTGTGGAACCCTCTGAGTTGTTACCACAGGGGTGGGGTGAGTGCCAGGAGGGTTACAGAGCCAAGAGTCTCCAGGGCAAGAGTGGGGTTACAGCCCCCTGTTTCCTCTTGTGAAGTAAATGCTCTCCTCCCTCAGGGATGCTCCTGAGTTTTGCCATTTCCACTCTTTGCTCCCATAGCTAATCCTATACTTTCTGTACCTTGTAAACTCATTCACTGATTTCAGATATGTTTACTGAGGACCCCTGGCCCACCAAGACTTGACCTAGTGATGGTCCCATCTCCAGGCCAAACTGGAAGGAGAGCAAAGACCCGCCTTTGCCAAGCTAGTGTGGGTATTTTCTGTCTCCCCTGCAGATTCTAAGCCCCATCTCAGCATCATGGCCTCCGAGCCTGGACCACAGAGGCATTTCATCTGCAGAGCTCTCTGCACCCTTGAGGTTCTCATGGGGCTTCCTGCTCATGTGCGGATGTTTGCCAAATCATGGAAAGGGAGCAGCCCAACTTTCAAGAGATGGGCATGTCCTCCCTATCATTGTCACTGGTGACTCACGTCTCATGCTCTGCAAATCACTTCAGGACTGAGCCCTTTAGTCAGGACAGCCTTTTCCATTTGGAACTAGAAAGATCTGGGCTTCTGTCTGTTCTCTGGACTCCTCTGTGGTCTTTCTGCTCCCTGCCTTTGTCACAGCACAGACCGTTCAGGTCAGAGCAGGGCTGTGCTGCAGATATCGGCTGGCCACCGTGCTGATTCACGGAGCTGCAGTGCCGACAGGGGCACGGGTGGAGGGGCAGAAGGGGGTCTGCTCTGTATCCTGCTGGTACCAACTGATGGACCCCTGCTGCCCACCCCAGGGGTCATTCACACGCAGTGGGGACAGATGGCTGGTGTGGCACTCCTGTTCACGCCCACGCCCCAAGAAGCAGGTGCTTCTGTGGTGAAATCAAAGATTCTGAGTTCATGGTTTTGTGCTCAGTATTGACCATTTCTCTTGACCAGCTCTTAGCATCATAAAATAGTGACTCCTCCTGGTAAGCTGAAAACAATAGAAATTTCCATTTCCACAGCCAGGCTCTTTGTCTGTTTTTTTTGAACAACAAACAAGCAGGGGTCTCCAGCCTGCTGAGGTCACCCAGGGTCATCCCTGGGCATCAGTGACATGAGGAGGCCTTTAGTCTGAGCCTAACAGATGTACTGATGAGGTGAAGGCGGCTGGACTCTTGTCTGCAGGGGACCATAACCTGTACTCGCATTTGGTGCTAACCCTCCTAGCTGACACTGTGGTCCAGGGACCAGGAGCATCACCGCCACCTATGAGGTGGTCAGACGTGCAGACACTCCAGTCAAACTCACCTGTGGAATCAGAGCCTGCTTCTGAACAAGTTGCTCGGAGGACTCATTCACTGGCTAAAGAGGCACTGCTTCCACAACCTGGACGCTGAGGTCGGGGTAGGGAGGCAGGAGAGTGGACATCACTCTGGCAGCTGAGAACAAGGCCTGGGGGCTTCCTGTAGACAGAACCCTGCAGCCCTAAGGGGTGGCTGCCTTGACTATGTCATTTCCAGCTGAGTGTCGTGATACACCCGAGTCACACAGCCAGGATTCACTTTCCCAGGGTCTCCCAAGCTCCTGATCCAGGTCTGTGCTGATGAAGACCAGTGGACACTGAGGACTCCTGCCTTTGCTGCCTCTGGCTTCCTGAGCAGTGAAACAAGGGTGGGAGGGGGCACTGGGGGTCCCCCCGAGAGTCTGGCTGCAGGAGGTCCCTGGGACGTGGTGCATGCAGAGAAGTGGATGAACTAGGCTCGCCTGCCTCCCCCTAACATCTTGCCCCATCGTCTGTGAGGCATGTTAAGGTACCTCGACCCTGGGGCTACCTGCGAGGGAAGATTCTCTCCACCTCCCACAGCTGGGACTTGAGGCCACAAATGGCCAATTAGGTGAGACTTGGGCTCTGAGTGCACTGGGACTCTCAACTCCCTGGGTCCCAGGAAGCTGCAGTCCTGAGGCCAATCTTCCCCTGATCCCCCTCGGCCCAAGGCCAGGGAGGCAGGAAACCTGAGGTCCTCATGAAGCAATGGGGGCCAACAGGAGATGAACACAGGTTAGAGGGACCCGGTGCCCCTCCTTAGAAAAGCCCCCCCAGGCAGCCTGTGTGACGTCCTGGCCCACAGCCCTGCTCCCCTCCACCTCCACCCTCCTGTAGTGATGAGAAGAGCGACGTGCAGGAAATACTTCCCTGGGATAGCAGCACAGAGGTTTCTATGCTTCAAGTGGTCACACACTCAATCCAAGAAGAGTAAAGGCCTCTGTTTAAAAAATATTTTGATTTGGAATAGAAATGAAAACCACAGACAGTACAAAGGTGGTGTGTGTTTAGTATAAAAAGACAGAGAGTATATAAACAAAAGCCTGAGAAAGTTCTATTACAAACATTCTAAGAATGCTGATGTGGCTCAATAATTATTACACAAAGTAGGGCTCAGGGAGAAAAGTTGATAAAGAGCCATTTCACAAAGAAAATGAAATTCAACTGGATAATGTGAAAGTTAAAAAAATCTGTATATGACTAATATAAAATGTAAATGTATAAAGACGAATTAGAATTAAAGTCAAACGCATATATCCAAGTTGTAGCTGGTATTTGTGTACCTCCCTTAGTAACTAATAAAACAAGCAGGTAATAGGACCTTAGAATGGAATTAAAATATCAACCATACGGAACTGCTTGACATAGGTAGGACAATACACTCAGCACTTGTAGAGTATAAATCCCCCTTGAAGCACATGGAAGATCACTGTACAAAGTGAATAATATCTTCTCCCCCAAAATCATCTACTTTGGAATGCAAAATGTGACCTAATTTGGAAATAAGGTCCTTCCAAATAAGTTGGCATGAAATCATGCTGTATTAAGTGGGCCTTAAATCCAATGACTGGTGTCCTTTTACGAAGAGGAAATGATACAAAGACACACGGATGAAGGACATTTAAGAGTGGGCAGAGGCTGGAATGGTGCAGCAACAGAGGAAGGAAGGAATGCCAAGGGTATCAACAGCCTCCAGGAAGAGGCGAGAGTGTATGTTTTCCTAGAACTGTCAAGGGCAGCAGACACTGCCGACAGCTTGGTTTTGAACCTCTAGCCTCCAGGCCTGTGAGGGTGTAAATTCCTGCTGTCGTAAGTCACCGAGTCCGTGTTACCTAGTTGTGGTGGCCCTGGTGGCTGACACAGGAGGCTGGCAAGGGGCTTTGCCCGGCGAGGTCAGCAGTACACCTTCACTCTCCTGTCTCAGGGCTATGTCACCTCTCCAGCTCTGCATCAAAGTGCACTCTGCAGGGGTCTTGATCACGTTCCCCAATCCTTCCATGTTCTAGTTCACTTATTTCAATTGTTTGTAAAAGTGAAATTATGCCCCCAACTACTTGTGGAATTTTCTTTACAGAGGCTTTCAGATTACTTCCACTTCCTTTTTTTATTTGGTTTTTCAATAATGAGAATTATGCAACAGACGTTATTTCCCCCCTCCAAAGTGTACATCTGGAAGTGGATTCCTGAGTAGAAAGACATATTTTTTCTCAGCCTCATTAACTTTCGTATTAATCTTCATTATGGAGGTTATTTTTCTGGCATCTTTCTTTTTGTTAACCAATTGCTTTACTCAAAGGCTAGGGGTCTTCCCTTTTAAGAGGCTCTGGTTGCCTGGGCCTGAAGCAGTCTCTCAGGTGCTCTAGCGACACAGCATTGGCTAAGGGTCCGCAGGGAGGTCATCCATGACAAACCCTCTCCTCTGCTGCAGTTTCTTCCCCAAGTCTCCATGTGTCTGGACTGTCAACATCCATAGCTTCCACGAGGACAGGACTGTGAATTGTTCTTGCTATAAATCATTCTGTCCTTACACTGTTCTTGGTGAGCAGTTGCATCATATGAAATCTTCCTTCTTTATTCACTCATCAGGCCAATTTTCTCTC
Organism: Antilocapra americana; assembly: GCA_007570785.1. Lineage (NCBI taxonomy): Eukaryota > Metazoa > Chordata > Mammalia > Artiodactyla > Antilocapridae > Antilocapra > Antilocapra americana. The sequence continues at coordinate 1,188,892 of ML663034.1, forward strand.
AAAATGATTGTACCAATGAAGACCATCCAGCAGTGTGGGAGTCCCTGTCCTCCTCATCCTTCCTCATTCTGACGGATAGGTTAATCTCTCCTCTTTTACTTTAATTTGATTTCCTAACTGCAAATGAGTTCCAGCAATTTATCAAAGTATTTTCATTCCAGCTTCCTTCTTTTTCTATCATATTTCTTTGCCAATGGCGTTGAAAACGGGCTGACAAGAGTCAAAGTGGAGGCAAGGGGCCCATCAGTCAAGGCTGATGAGTGGCCAAGAGGAGATGGCAAAGCTCTGCAGCGTGGTGGGTCGGGGGGATGGATGTAAACTGTGTTTGGAAATTATTATGGATTTTACTCTTTAAATTTGTGTCGGTGTGATACAACATGCCCAATTCCACCTTCTCTACAGAAATACCTCTTGAGTGACAACACATTCACATTGAGAGAGAGAGAGGGATGGGGAAGAGCCGAAAAGAGGCAGGATAGAAGGTCATTTCAGAGCTAGAAGGAAGCAAACACTATCAAAAGATATGCTTTTAGAAAATTACTGTCTATACCCCGTTAACAGAATGAAGGATAACGCCCCCCAACCCCACACCCACATGATCATTCAACTGCTTCAAAAATAGCATTTGACAGAATTCAATACCCCGACATAAAAAACACTCAATGAAGTAGTACTAGAAGGAACATACCTAAACATAATAAAAGTCATACATGAAAAGCCCACAGCTAACTTCATACTTGATGAAAACCCGAAAGCTTTCCCAGTAAGATCAGAAACAAGGCAGGATGTCCACTTTCACCATGCCTATTCAACACAGTACTGGAAGTCCTAACCAGAGCAGGGAGGCAAGACTACAACGGTTAATTTCATGTTATATATATTTTCGACCTCAAAGAAATCTTTAAAATTGTAAATAATTTTCAGTGTACCATTCAGTGCCTGCTCAGTCACTTCAGTCATGTCCAACTGTTTGCAATCCCATGGACTGATTCTCCAGGCAAGGATGCTGGAGTGGGTTGCCATGCCCTCCTTCAGGGGATCTTCCTGACCTAGGGTTCAAACCTGTGTCTTGTGCCTCCTGCACTGGCAGGTGGGTTCTTTACAGCTAGCACTACCTGGGAACCCCACATAGTTTGGTAATGATTCCTACATCCACATTTCGGTACAACAGATCTCCAGAGCTGTTTATCTTGGACTCCATCCCCCACTTAAAAACTGTTCTCTATCCACTCCTGCCTCTCTTACCTCACCACCGAGAGCTGCCTTTCTACCTTCCGTCTCTGTGAATGTGACTGCTTTGCTTCACGTTAGTAGGGTCCTACAGCTTTCGTCTTTTTGAGTCTGGCTTATTTCACGAGTACAATGTCCTAGGCATCATCTGCACTGCATCTGGTGGCAGGATTTTCATCCCTTTTAAGGCAGTTGCCTTTCCATCCTGTGTGTGTGCATCATTTGGTTTATCAGCTCATCCACAAGCAACATGCAGCTTGCTTCTACCTTTTGGCCACGACCAATAATGCTGCTATGTACTCAGGTTCACAAATATCCCTTAGAGAACAGTCTGTAATTGTTTTGGATACATCCTCAGACATGGATCATGTGGTAATCCTTTTTTAATTTTTGGAGGAAATTCCATACTGTTCCCCATAATGGTTGCATCATTTTACTGTCCACCAACAGTGCATAAGGGTTCCAATTGGTCTGCATCCTTTCCAACACTGGTTATTTTTTTTTCCTGTGTTTTGGCTTTTTGTTTCTAATACTAGCCATTCTATCGGGTGTGAGGGTTATCTCTTTGTGTTTTTACTTACGTTTCCCCAGTAAGCGATGAGCGTCTTCTCATATGTTTGCTGCCCATTTGTATATTATCTTTGGAGAAATGATTACTCAAATCCTCTGCCCATTTGTAATAGGGTTATTTGTCTTAAGTGGTAGGAATTCTTCATACATTCTGGATATTACATAAGAGTTGCAATCATTTTCTGCCATCAAACAGGCCCCTTTTCTGTCATCTAAGTCTTTAACGCACAGATTTCTAAGTTTGATGTAATGCTTGTGTCTGTTGGCTGTTTGTTTCCTGTGCTTTTTGATTATAGCCAAGAAATTACTGCCAAATCCAAGCGCATATCTATAATGCTATGCCAGGTATATTTTAGAGTTCTGTGACTAGTTAACAAGGAACTCAAATTGTAATCATCCAGTAGATATGCGCCACTGAGAATCTACTCTGTGGAGCTAGCATACGAAACATGTATACGATGAACAAAGGAAAATGAATCGCCTCTAACATGGTACTGTGTTCATCACTACAATCTGAAATGTAGGTAATTTAGGAAGAAACAATCTGCAATTTTCTGGTTTTTTTTTTTTTTGCTCATTCTACATATCTCCTGCAGACTATTGTCAAGTTTTTGTTCCATCTAAAGTCAGACCTTTTATTTATCCCTAATTCAGGATAAATGCTGTTTTACTAGGAACGCTTAACTTAGTTCTTACTATGTATAACTTTAAATTCTACAGAATTAAGGTAAATTCACACTTGTAGTGTTGACCCTACCAAATATTAGTGAATTCTAGTTATCCATATGTAAATGTAGTTATCTTTATGTAAATATTCTCTTATTTAGATAAAACATTTTTATAAGAAAGAAAAAATCTATACTTGTGCGTGGAATGAATATTTATTATATATATGCATATTCCAAATGTGGATCAAGTAGAAGACCCAAGAATAGTCCTCTAACATTCCATGGAATGACAAAAACACAGCAGAGGGAGACGGAGGGTAGCGCGTGTGAGAGGGCACAGCTGTAGCGTGAGAGGACAGCAAGGCCTGTCATTGTGAGGCAGAATATTTGGGGAATCCCTACGTACAAATTTGTTATCAGATGAATACAAAGATCTATGGCGGACTGAGAACTAGTTTTGGAGCCCAGAGTGCATATGACTCCAGCAGGAAGCTTGGAGGAGGTTCCACTTGAGTAATGGGAGCAGCAGTCTGATAACCTAGCCTTCAGCACCCCCACCGTCCCCCGGAGCAGGGAGAGAGAGGGATTAGAGCTGTGATCAGAGGGGCAGGGCACGTCCCCCTGCCCCTACAGGGAACAGACCAACCTCATGTCCAGAGGACCAACCCTGGTAGTGACCATGGGAGTGGGTGACTCTCCCACAGGGAGACACGAGAGGGCCTGGGTCCAGGCTGTGTGTTGGGTCCATGGAGCAGGGGGCTGGAGCTCTGAATGGGGAGGTCAAGACTCCCAGTTCCCCAGGGTGTGTGGGACGGAGGGACAGGGAGCTGTGCTCACCACCAAGAAAGTACATCTTCTCCCTCCTCCCTACTCTCCGCAGCAGCACCAGGACCTCCATCCTTATTCAAAGATGTCTGTGCTGATAAGACTCCATCTGTTAGGGTCACAAGCAGTCAGGACAGTGTCACCTGTCAGGTTGGGTGGTGAACTTTGGGGGTAAGGCATCCATGCGGACTCCCTGGGGGATCCCAGCTGCTGTCTGAGGGGAGAACCCAGGACAGGGAGCACTAGGAGCCTCTGAAGCAGGAGCACAGGTGCTCCCTGCTGCCTTGCTGGGTGGCGGCATCAGGGAACAGAGTGGGAGGAGGGGGAGCAGCCCGGCTGCAGGGTTGTGGGGAAGCATGATCTTCCTAACTCCTCTAAATGGCCCTGGTGACCCAGGCTATCACCAAGGAAGGGGCCAGGCTGAGTGTCCTGATGCCCCCCTTTCTATGTGCTCCAGGGGAGGAGATTGCTAAGCACACACATTAGATTCATAGATGAGGTGAAGAGAGAGGCCGAGGACTGTTGGTTTCATACCTTCCCTGGAGGACGTTGCACCTGGAATTTCAATACTCTGCTCATTACTCTGCCTGCTGTATTGTTCAGACTTCGAGGTTACAATCTTGCCCTATCGTGGGCCATAATTTTTCCAGTGGCATTATCCATCTCTGCACCTCAGACTTGCATGTTTGGTCCAATATGTGCTTCCACAAAGGACTGAGTGAAATGGGTGAAAAAAATGAATTGCATGAAGGAAGCATATATTCCTCAAACAAAACCCAGTGCCTCCCCCCAAACCCTCTTGTTACATTCTCAGGACACTGTTTCTCTGTCCACCCTCCTTCACGTGGCTGTGTGTTTCCACCGCAGTCTCTGCAGGGCATCCTGCACATCCTTGTTTCTTAGGCTGTAGATGAGGGGGTTGAGCATTGGGATGACCAGGGTGTAGAAGACAGAGACCACCTTGCCCTGCTCCATGGACTGCACAGCTCCTGGCTGGGCATACACGACAAAGACAGTCCCATAAAAAAGGGACACGGCTGTCATGTGGGAGCCGCAGGTGGAGAAGAGCTTGTGTCTCCCTGCTACTAAACCCATCTTCAGGATGGTCACCGTGATGTAGCCATAGGAGACCAGGACCACGAGTGTGGTGCTCACAATGATGAGGCCACAGCTTCCAAACATGACCAGCTCATTGAGGGTCGTGTCAGCACAGGCAAGCTCGAGCAGAGGCGGCACATGACAGAAGAAGTGGTCGATGTGGTTGGAGCTGCAGAACGGGAGGTTGAATGTGAAGCTGGTCTGCAGGATGGAGTTGATGCAGCCCCCACAGTAGGAGCCCAGCACCAGGCAGGCACAGACTGAAGGGCGCATGGTGATGGGGTAGAGCAGGGGGCTGCAGATGGCCATGAAGCGGTCATAGGCCATCACGGCCAAGAGGAATCCCTCAGTGGAAGCCAGTAAGGAGAAGAAGAACAGCTGTGTGGCACAGCCTGCAAAGGTGATGACCTTGGAGGAGGACAGGAAGTTGACCAGGGCCTTGGGGGCGATGACAGATGTGTAACAGAGGTCTAAGAAGGAGAGGTTCTTGAGGAAGAAGTACATTGGGGAGTGCAGACGGGCGTCCAGGGTGATGACCACGATCATGGTGAGGTTCCCCAGGATGGCCACCACGTACAGGACAAGAAACAGAGCAAAGAGCAGGGCCTGGGTCTGCAGACCACCTGCAAAGCCCTCCAGCATGAATTCCTGCAGAGGCATCCCTGAGAGGTTTCCATATTTGGGGGTTGACATGGCCCTGAGCTGGGCACACGGGACAGAGAGCAGAGAGCTGGTGGGAGGCAGGGGGAAGGAGCAGGTCAAGGCCACATGGTCAAACTCTCTTGGAAAACAGGAGCCCTTCAGTGCCTCACTGCCCACTGACCAAGGGGCCACCAGGTGCCCCGCTCTGCTTTCAGATGAGCTCAGACTGGCCTGAATTGGCAAACATCCCTCTGATTCACATCTTCATATACTTGCCTGGAGCCCTTCCTCCGTGAGAAGCTGAGAGCTGCTGAGGATCCGAGGGCATCGCAGGTGTCTTTCTGAGCTGAGAGCCTTCCGTGTAAAACAGAAATGAAGCTGTTTCACTCCTTCAAGGAAATATTGCTTCACCTCAAGGATGCTCCTAAGCTGTTGCATTTACACATCTTGCTCAAGGATGGAGTCTTGTGTTTTCTGCACCTTATTTTACTGATTAATTAATTTCAGAAGTATTATTAAGCACTTTCTGTTTCAGGACTGACCTAGTAACTGTTCCACCGCTACACTAAGCTGGCAGCAGAGCAGGGACCAGTCCTCTCCGGGCTAATTCTGTCTGTCTCCCCTGTGGATGCTCAGCCCCGACTCAGCATTGTTTTTTTTAGCCTGGACCAGTTCTCTGCATCATTGAGGGCCTCAGTGTGCTTCTTGCCAATGTCCAGATGTTGGACAACTCATAGAAAGGGGACAGCCCGACTCTATGGTCTGAGAAGCAGTGGGATAGGGCTGTGACACATTTAGCACCTGAGCATGTCCTCCCCTTTCTTTACTTCCATGCCCCTGGCTCCTCTACACCCTGTGTAGTGATTGCTTGGAGCCATGGGAGCCTCCAACACTGTCACATCTGCTCAGTGCCTGGATCCTCCTGCTGGGTGCTGCTTCCTGTCCCTGCCACAGCCCAGCCCTCCCTTGTCTGTCTTGCGCAGGGCTGACCACCACCCTCCCATGGGACATGGGGACCCACTGTGTGATGGCCAGAGGAATGGTCAGAGGAGATTGAGTCTAAAGTGGCAGGAGTGGGAAGGAGGGCGGGCACAGAGCCACTGTGCCTCCCAGGGAAGGCAAGGGGATCATCAAGAGGGCAGAGGCTGATTTCAGAGAGATTCCATATTTTCTAGGGATCAGAGCTGTAGCATCATGGATCTGGCTTTCTTTACAGGGAGCAAGCTCCATGCGAGGGGGGCTGTGCAGGCAGAGGCTGGATGGTCTGTGAGCAGGGAAGAAGGGATGATCCTCACGTTCCCTCTGGTCCTGAAGTTCTCTTGGAGGGTGGTCTGTGAGAGCCATGGCATTTTAACAACAGAGGGTGTGGTGAAAGAGGGGGTGGTCCTGAGCTCCTCTCCTGGGCTACTTGACCCCACCCTCATGTGACAGCAGAGGGGATGCTGGTAGACCCCCTCAAATTCAGGATTGGACCTGGTGCTCAGGGTGAAGTTGAGGCTCTGCCCCATACACCTTAGCCATGCGCCCGGCCAGGTCCTGTGCCCACACACTCATATCTGAGGGGGCCACGTTCTCGCCCTCCGCTCTGCTCACCGACATAAGGATGTTAAATGTGACCAGAGGGACTATCTCCCACCCACCACCCTAGGCTGGGTGACCCTGCTTCTGTTTCCCCTGCGGTTTCCGGCTTCATATTTGAGACTGTTTCCCAGAACAATTTATCCACCTCATGGGCCCTTGAGACATCACAACGGTGACCCTAGGATGCCTGGGGGAGTACATGAGAAGCAGTTGGTGTTTTCATCTGGGAAGCCAAGCACCAAGTTTTGTTTTTGATAAAAACAAACTCACATTCCTTCAGCTTTTGAGATGACCCAAGTGGGGCTGTGGTGGTGGGTTCAGTAAACCTGCTTTTGAGTTGAGCCTGAGAAGTACTTTCCCAGGCGAAGCAGAAGAATCCATGCCGTATATGAGCGTCTAACTGTAGTGAGAGTGTCCTGAGCCCTTTCCTTGCAAACTCTCCTTAGTCATGTGGTCTAAGCTCCCGCAGCATCAGCTGGACAAGCCAAGAGCTTGTCAGAAATGCAGAATCTTGAGCACCAAAGTAGAACCCACATATACTGTAGAACTCCTGATTGTTTCCACTCTCATTAAGCTCAGACCCGCTGCCCTAACTGGCCCTGCCCAGGGCAGTGGGGAGTGGGGGACCATGTTGTCCAGGATCCTGGTCCCCAGGACTCACGTGTCAGGGATGCTGACCGTGCCCTGCTGAGTGATGACCACACCACTTCTGCGATGTCAGGAGGGGCATGGCTCACCCAGCGCCCTGTGCTCCCTGGGAGGACAGGACTCCTGACCCAGGTCTGTGCTGATGATCATGACGTGGTGCTGAGGACCCCTCTCTCGTCCACCTCTGGCCTCCTGTGCAGGGAGGTGAGAGTGGGGAGCGGCAGAGGAGGGCAGCAGGCTCTGGCTGCAGGAACTCCTGGGTCTTGATGGGAGCGGAGCAGGGGGCGGACTCAGTTCCCCTGCCCCTCCACAGTCTGTCAGCTGGGAAGCCCGTCGAGGCGCATGCCCCTCGGGACACTCTGCTGGGAAAGTCTCCACCGCACAGCAGGTCTTGGGGCCTCAAACGCCCAATTATGTGAAGTTGTTTGTGTTCTGGCCTCCGCCGTGCCCTGGGACTTCCGCTTCTACTGTGTCCCCTGTGGCCACCCTTTTTCTGACCCCTCTCACCTGCAGGGCTGGCAACTGAACCCAGAAATTCCTCTGAACCCCAGAGCAATGAACAGGAGGTAATCCGTGACTCTGACAGCAGACCACATGGCCTCCCCTCAGGGGCAGGAGGTGTGAACCCCTGGGTCCAGAGCCCCTCCTCCTAGCCAAGCCCCTGGCTACATTCCCACTGTGTTGGTTGAGGAAAGGTGACCTGGTGTGAAAGAGCCTGCCTGGAGGAACTGGGTCCCTCCCTCCTAACACGGTTCTCCTCCCTCCTATCATGGTTCCCCCCCCTCAAGCCCCATGATCTTGTGCAAATCACTCTGTCCTTATCACATGCATAAGTTAATTTATGAGCATCCTTTTTCCATTTTTTATTTCTAACTTACATGTTTAAAATTATTGATTTAAAAAAATTCAAAATGAACATCTGCTTGCAGAAATCTAAACAATGAAGACATGGCAAAGGAAAAAGAAACTTTAACCCACCTAAAACCTCAGTCCTCTTTAGAACCAGGTGGATTCCCTACAGACTTGTGTGCATGCTGGTGGGTTTTATTTTATTGGTTTTAACTTTTCTAAAATATGGATCATGGCATTCATTAATTCTACACAATGATCTTCACTCAACCCATGAACATCTAAGTCAGTTTTTTGCCTTTAATGGGTGTGTTAACTAATTTATTTATCCATCATATTAGTGGACCACGAGACTACTTTTTCCGTTATAGACAATATGGCAAAGAAGGCTCCCTCTGTCCTCCTGGTGACATTGCTGGGGACTGGCAGCTGATCTCTATGCCAATTCCCTACTGTAGTCCGAGACCTGGTGCAATTTCTGCCTCTGGCATCAGCACATGGAAAACGCGCACGGGTCTCCCCTCGCCATACTTAACGTCTTTCATCTTCTTAATATCTGTGCCTCTCACACGGTGTGATGACCAGCTGCATCAATTTGACTGGGCCAGGGGGTGTCCAGGTGTCTGGTCAAACATGATCCTAGGTGTTTGGGTGAGGGTGTTTGGGGTGGATTTTAAATTGGTGCACAGGGCAAAGCAGATCGCAGTCCCTAGTGTAGGTGGGCCTCGACCACTCAGTTGATGGCTTGAATGTGAGAAGACCTTGACCTGCCTCCAAATAAGAAGGAGTTCCTTCTGCCTGACTGCCTTTTAAGCTGGGACATCCGGGCTTTCCTGTTCTGGTGCTGGAAACTGAAAACAGCAGCTTTTCCTGAAACCTGAGCCTGCCAGCCACAGATCTGGGGGCCTGCTGGCGTTCATAATGGTGTGGGGATGACTCCCTATAGCGACTCTCTTTCTCTATAGGTCTATGTTGTTGTTTACTTGCTAGGTCGTATCTGGCTCTTTGTAACCCCATGGGCTGTAACCTGCCAGGCTCTTCTGTCCATGGGTCTTCCCAGGCAAGACTACTGCCGTGGGCTGCCCTTTCTTTCTCCAGGGCATCACCCCGACCCAGGGACTAAACCCACGTCTCCTGCCTTGGCAGGTGGGTTCTTTACCACTGAGCCACAGGGGAGCTCTATGTGTGTCTGTACGTGTCCTTGGGCTCTGGGTCTCTGGGGAATCCCGCCTGACCCACTGACACCAGTGTCTGCTTTTAACGCACACAACTGCCACTGTGGACAAGCATCTTTGTGTACAGTTGTTGGCCGTTTGTGTTTCTAATTCTGTTAACTGCCCCTTTCCAAGCACATTACAGTGAAACAGTCCTGCCGGGGGCTGTGGCCCAAATTAGACAAGCGGGGGAGGCTGAGCCTGGACTCACCCCTTCTCTGCAGACCGCAGCCCTGGGACACTGACCCGACAGCCCATGTCACTGGGTTCAGTGGCTCCCCCACTTGCTGTTCCATGTGAGGCAGAGCTCTTCCCATCTACTTCAGTCTTTGGCCTTAGGAATCCTACCCAACCTCATCCTAGACCAAGCTCTGGTCCCCTTCCCTGCTGGGAGGAAATCTTCCCACACAACAGTCAGTCTTTGCTCTCTCAGTCTCTGCTTTCTGTTTTACAAAAATTATTTTCATGGATTCTGAGCTCTTTACATATTCAGTTCGGTTCAGGTCAGTTCAGTCACTCAGTCGTGTCCAGCTGTTTGTAACCCCAAAGTCTGCAGCACATCGGGCTTCCCTGTCCATCAACAACTCCTGAAGTTTACTCAGACCCATGTCCACTGAGTTGATGATGCCATCCAATTGTCGTACAGACCCTGTGCATCTTACGTTTGTTCGGTGTGCTGGTGGCTTCTGAGTGGTCTCCTTGGCTCTCATATGACTTTCTCCAGGGATACTCCCATCTCCCCTCAGCCTCTTCCTGAGTAAAATGGAGTAAACTGGGGTTTCCTAGGGGCCGACTACCCTCTTGACTACACATCAGACTAACACCCTCAATGAAGACTCTTTCATGTTCTTCTCATAAACTCGGAGTTTTTACTTTTTTCAACAATGACATTGTTAGTACATCCAGAGTCTATGTTGGTGTGTTCTGTGATACTGATACTAATTTTTTCCCACAGAAACAGTTTACTGAATACTTTGACCTTTCCATAGCTACTGAAATCACTGTGATTTTACTGTTATTTCTTCAAACCATATAAAACTGTCTCTGTTTTCCACATTCTCACTGACAACTGATGTTACAAAACTTATAATTTTTTTTATTTGATAGGTAAAAAATCATTATTATTTTGATTTGCATTTTAAAATTTTAAGTGAAGTTAAATGAAGACTATCATATGTGTTGGTCATCTCTGTTTCTTATTAATGCAACTGAAAGGGAAAATTTTAAAAATTCAATATTGTATCTAATAGCATTATATTAATGCATATTAGTAACAAAATCCTATATTCAAAAACTTTATTGAAATATAATTGATTTATAATGCTGTGTTAGGTTCAGGTTACAGTAAAGCATTTCAGGTGTATATATATATTCTTTCTTATATTTTCTACCATTATAACTTATTAAAAGGTATTGCCAGAAGAAATATCAATAATCTCAGATATGCAGATGACATTACACTTATGATAGAAAGTGAAGAGGAACTAAAGAGCCTCTTGATGAAAGTGAAAGATGAGAGTGAAAAGCTGGCTTAAAGCTCAGCATTTAAAAAACAAAAATCATGCAATCTTGTCCCATCACTTCATGGCAAAGAGATGGGGAAACAACAGAAACAGTGAGAGACTTTATTTTGGGGTCTCCAAAATCATCGCAGATGGTGACTCCAGCCATGAAATTCAAAGACGCTTGCTCCTTGGAAGAAAAGCTATAACCAGCCTAGACAGTGTATTAAAAAGCAGAGACATTCTGACTGGTGTAAAGTGGTACCTCATTGTGGTTTTGATTGGCATTTCTCTGATAATGAGTGATGTTGAGCATCTTTTCATGTGTTTGTTAGCCATTTTTATGTCCTCTTTGGAGAAACGTCTGTTAAGTTCTTTGGCCCACTTTTTGATTGGCTCTATTATTTTTCTAGAATGGAGCTGCAGAAGTTGCTTGTATATTTTTGAGATTAATTGTTTGTCCATTGCTTCACTGGCTATTATTTTCTCCCATTCTGAAGGCTGTCTTTTCACCTTGCTTACAGTTTCCTTTGTTGTGCAGCAGCTTTTAATTTTAATTAGGTCCCATTTGTTTATTCGTGCTTTTATTTCCAATAATCTGGGAGGTGGGTCATAGAGGATCCCTCTTTGGTTTATGTCGGAGAGTGTTTTGCCTATGTTATCCTCTAGGAGTTTTATAGTTCCTGGTCTTATGCTTAGATCTTTGATCCATTTTGAGTTTATTTTTGTGTATGGTGTTATACTAACGCATATATATGGAATTTAGAAAGATGGTAATGAGAACCCTGCATGCGAGATAGCAAAAGGAACACAGATGTATAGAACGGACACGTGGACTCTGTGGAAGAGGGCAAGGGTGGGATGATATGGGAGAATGACATTGAAACATGTTAATTACCATATGTGAAATCAATCGCCAGCCCAGGGTTGATGCTCGGGGATGGTGCACCGGGATGTCCCAGGGGGAGGGAGCCGGGAGGGGGGAGGGAGGCGGGGTTCTGGAGGGGGAGCATGTGCAGATCCATGGCGGTTTCATGTTACTGTATGGCAAAACCAACACAATAAAGTAAAGAAAATTAAAAAAAAAAAAGCAGAGACATTACTTTGCTGACAAAGGTCCATCTAGTCAAAGCTATGGTTTTTCCAGTAGTCATGTATGGATGTAAGAGTTGGGTTATAAAGAAGCTGAGCATTGAAGAATTGATGCTTTTGAACTGTGGTGTTGGAGAAGACTCTTGAGATTCCCTTGGACTGCAAGGAGATCCAACCAGTCAATACGGAAGGAAATCAGTCCTGAATATTCAGTGCAAGGACTGATGCGGAAGCTGAAGTTCCAATCCTTTGGCCACCTGATGCTAAGAATGGAATCATTGCAAAACACATGGATGCTGGGAAAGATCTAAGGTGGGAGGAGAAGGGGAGGCCGAGGATGAGATGGTTGGATGGCATCACTGACTCGATGGACATGGGTTTGAGAGAGTTCTGGGACTTGGTGTGGTCTCTGTGTGGATCCAAATAAACTGTGGAAAATTCTTAAAGAGATGGCAATACCAGACCACCTGACCTGCCTCTTGAGAACTCTGTATGCAGGTCAAGAAGAAACAGAACTAGACATGGAACAACAGACTGGTTCCAAATAAGGAAAGGAGTACATCGAGGCTATTTATTGTCACCCTGCTTATTTAACTTATATGCAGAGTATATCATGTGAAATGCTGGACTGGATGAAGCACAAGCTGGAATCAAGATTGCTGGGAGAAATATCAATAACCTCAGACATGCAGATGACACCACCCTTATGGCAGAAAGTGAAGAAGAACTAAAGAGCCTCTTGATGAAAGTGAAAGAAGAGAGTGAAAAAGTTGGCGTAAAGCTCAACATTCAGAAAACTGAGATCATGGCATCTGGTCCCATCACTTCATGGCAAATAGATGGGGAAACAGTGTAAACAGTGACAGACTTTATTTTGGGAGGCTTCAAAATCACTGCAGATGGTGACTGCAGCCATGAAATTATAAGTCTGTTGCTCTTTGGAAGAAAAATTATAACCAACCTTGACAGCATATTAAAAAGCAGAGACATTACTTTGCCAACAAAGGTCCATCTAGTCAAGGCTATGGTTTTTCCAGTAGTCATGTATGGATGTGTGCGTTGGACTATAAGGAAAGCTGAGAGCTGAAGAATTGATGCTTTTGAATTGTGGTGTTGGAGAAGACTCTTGAGAGTGTCCCTTAAACAGCAAGGTGATCCAACCAGTCCATCCTAAAGGAAATCATTTGAAGGACTGATGCTGAATATTCATTTGAAGGACTGATGCTGAAGCTGAGACTCCAATACTTTGGCCACTTGATGTGAAGAACTGACTCATTGGAAAAGACCTTGATGCTGGGAAATATTGAGGTCAGGAGGAGAAGGAGGCGACAGAGGATGAGATGGCTGGATGGCATCACTGACTCAATGGACATGGGTTTAAGTAAACTCTGGGAGCTGGTGATGGACAGGGAGGCCTGACATGCTGCAGTCCTTGGGTTTGCAAAGAGACGGACACGACTGAGTGACTGAACTGAACTGAACTGGGAGTTGGTCATGGAGAAGGAAACCTGGCATGCTGCAGTCCATGGGGTCACAGAGAGTTGAACACAACTGAGCGACTGAACTGAACTGAACAAGGTGTTAAGTATAGTTCTCTGTGCCATACAGTAGGTCCTTGTAGGTTACTTATTTTATATGTAGTAGTGAATATATTTTAATTCCAAACTTATTTATCTTTCTTCTCCACTCTCTTTTGGTAACCATAAGTTTGTTTTCTATGTCTGTGAGTCTATTTCTGTTTTTAAAATAAGTTAATTAATATCCACTTTTTAGATTCCACATATAAGTGATATCATAAAATATCTTTCTCTATCTGCCTTACTCCACTCAGTATGACCATCTCTGGGTCCATCCAAGTTGCTACAATGGCATTATTTCGTTCTTTTTTTATAGTGTGTTAGTCCCTCAGTTGTGTCCAACTCTTTATGATCCCATGGACTTTATAGCCCACCAGGCTCCTCTGTCCATGAAACTCTACAGGCAAGAATATTTGAGTAGGATCTTTCAGATCCAGGGATCAAAACTGGGTTTCTCATATTGCAGACAAATTCTTCACCAGCTAGGTAATATTCCATTGTATATATATACCACGTCTTCTTTATCCATTCATCTGTTAAAGAATGCTTCCTGGCTATTGTGAATAGTTGCTGCTCTGAACATTATGGTGCATGCATCTTTTCAAATCATATTTTTCTCTGGATATATGCCCAGAAGTGGGATTGTAGGGTCATAAGTTTATAGAAAAGGCAGAGGAACCAGAGAGCAAATTGCCAACATCTGCTGGATTATCGAAAAAGCAAGAGAGTACCAGAAATCCATCTATTTCTGCTTTATTGACTATGCCAAAGCCTTTGACTGTGTGGATCACAATAAACTGTGGAAAATTCTTAAAGACATGGGAATACCAGACCATGGGACCTATCTCTTGAGAAACCTGTATGCAGGTTAGGAAGCAACAGTTAGAACTGGACATGGAACAATAGACTTGTTCCAAATAGGAAAAGGAGTACTTCAAGGGTGTATATTGTCACCCTGCTTATAACTTATATGCAGAGTACATCATGAGAAACATAGGGCTGGATGAAGCACAAGCTGGAATCAAGATTGCTGGGAGAAATGTCAATAACCTCAGATATGCAGATGACATCTCCCTTATAGCAGAAAGTGAAAAAGAACTAAAGGGCTTCTTGATGAAATGAAAGAGGAGATTGAAAAAGTTTGCTCAAAGCTCAACATTCAGAAAACTGAGATTATGGCATCTGGTCACATCACTTCGTGGCAAATAGATGGGGAAACAATGGAAATAGTGTCAAACTTTATTTTGAGGGGCTCAAAATCACTGCAGATGGTGATTGCAACCATGAAATTAAAAGATGCTTATTCCTTGGAAGGAAAGTTATGACCAACCTAGACAGCACATTGAAAAGCAGAGACATTACTTTGTCAACAAAGGTCCGTCTAGTCAAGGCTATGGTTTCTCTGGTAGTCATATACGGATGTGCGAGTTGGATGGTGAAGAAAGCTGGGTGCCAAAGAATTGATGCTTTTGAACTGTGGTGTTGGAGAAGACTCTAGAGAGTCCCTTGGACTGAAGAGAAATCCAACCAGTCCATCCTAAAGGAGATCAGTCCTGGGTGTTCATTGGAAGGACTGGTGTTGAAGCTGAAACTCCAATATTTTGGCCAACTCATGCAAAGAGCTGACTCATTGGAAAAGACCCTGATACTGGGAAGGATTGGGGGCAGGAGGAGAAGGGTTCGACAGAGGATGACATGGCTGAATGGCATGTCATGGACATGGGTTTGTGTGGACTCTACGAGTCGGTGATGGACAGGGAGTCCTGGCGTGCTGCAGTTCATGGGGTCACAAAGAATTGGACACGACTGAGTGCCTGAACTGAAGTTTATAATGAGGAAAATTTTACAACATTTTTTGTTGATTATTAAGTTTTTCATCATAATAGCTTTTCTTAGTGTCCCACCATGATTTAGTTCATAAGCGCTCTCTCTTTTTCTCTCCATGGATTGTCTTTCTTTGCAGAGTAAACACATAAAAGGAGATGGAGGTGAGTGAACATCATATCAAGACTGTAATTGCTTCCGTCTCTGGCCAACAACTGCTAGTTTGTGTTGCTAGATCTTCTGATTTTCAAATGAATGGAAGTTCAGATTTCATATGTGCTCTCTCATTATTTTTGTTTTTGGTACCCAACATGAAATGGAATTTTAAGAGACATCTGCAGCTCACCTAGCGATGCGTTTTTCACAAAGAAAAAATACCACGTACATACAGATGATCTTGCTAAGCATGTTTTAAAAACACAAAATTAGAATATCCAGTTTCATAACACAGGAGCTGAAACTGTTTACAATAAAAGAGGACTTTACACAAACCAAAAACAAATTTCTGGCATAGGAGAAAGTCTTGAGGGCTTCCTAATAAATATAGAGAACAAAAGAAAACATGTATTAAAGAGAAGTTAATAAGTATAAAGGACAGATATGTAAAATTCAATATAAAATTAACTAACTTTGATAGAGAGAAATCAACAATGAAAGAGAAAATAATTTCAAAAACAGAATAGAAGAGTCTTAGAGCATTAACGAAGAAACCACATTGGCAATGTGTATTTTGGGAGGGAGGGTATTGCAGGACAATGAACTCCAAGACACATCCTGACTAAGCATCGTGATGTGGACGAGGATGGGGAGGAGAATGGGAAATTTTATTTTATTTTATTTATTTTTTTAAAGAAGTAATTTTATATGTTTTTTAAGATAAAAATTACCTTATTTTTTTTTAAATTTTCTTTACTTTATTGTGTTGGTTTTGCCATACATTGACATGAAAACGCCATGGGTATACATATGCTCCCCCTCCAGAACCCCTCTCCCTCCTCCCTCCCGATTCCCTCCCCCTAGGTCATCTTCGTGCACCAGCCCCGAGCATCAACCCTGGGCTGGCGATTGATTTCACATATGATAATTAACATGTTTCAATGCCATTCTCCCATATCATCCCACCCTTGCCCTCTTCCACAGAGTCCACAAGTCTGTTCTATAAGTCTGCGTTTCTTTTGCTGTCTCGCATGCAGGGTTCTCATTACCATCTTTCTAAATTCCATATATATGCGTTAGTATACTATATTGTTGTTTTTCCTTCTGACTTACTTCACTCTGGATAGTAGGCTCCAGTTCCGTCCACCTGAGTAGAACTGATTCAAATGAATTTTTTTTTAATGCTGAGTAATATTCCATTGTGTATATGTACCACAGCTTTCTTATCCATCCATCAGTTGATGAGCATCTAGGTTGCTTCCATGTCCTGGCTATTGTAAACAATGCGGCGATGAACATTGGGGTACACGTGTCTCTTTCAATTCTGGTTTCCTCGGTGTGTATGCCCAGCAGTGGGATTCCTGGGTCATATGGCAGGACTATTTGCAGCTTTTTAAGGAACCTCCACACTGTTCTCCATAGTGGCTGTACTAGTTTGCATTCCCACCAACAGTGTAAGAGGGTTCCCTTTTCCCCACATCCACTCCAGCATTTATTGCTTGTAGACTTTTGGATGGCAGCCATTCTGACTGGCGTAAAGTGATACCTCATTGTGGTTTTGATTTGCATTTCTCTGATAATGAGTAATGTTGAGCATCTTTTCATGTGTTTGTTAGCCATTTTTATGTCTTCTTTGGAGAAATGTCTATTTAGTTCTTTGGCCCACTTTTTGACTGGGTCGTTTATTTTTCTGGAATGGAGCTGCAGGAGTTGCTTGTATATTTTTGAGATTAACTGTTTGTTGCTTCATTTGCTATTATTTTCTACCATTCTGAAGGCTGCCTTTTCACCTTGTTTATAGTTTCCTTTGTTGTGCAGAAGCTTTTGATTTTAATTAGGTCCCATTTGTTTATTCGTGCTTTTATTTCCAATATTCTGGGAGATGGGTCATGTAGGATCCCGCTTTGGTTTATGTCAGAGAGTGTTTTGCCTATGTTAGCCTCTAGGAGTTTTATAGTTTCTGGTCTTATGCTTAGATCTTTGATCCATTTTGAGTTTATCTTTGTGTATGGTGTTAGAAAGTGTTCTAGTTTCATTCTTTTACAAGTGGCTGTCCAGTTTTCCCAGCACCACTTGTTAAAGAGGTTGTCTTTTCTCCATTGTATATTCTTGCCTCCTTTGTCAAAGATAAGGTGTCCATAGATGCGTGGATTTATCTCTGGGCTTTCTATTTTGTTCCATTGATCTATATTTCTGTCTTTGTGCCAGTACCATACTGTCTTAATGACTGTGGCTTTGTAGTATAGCCTAAAGTCAGGTAGGTTGATTCCTCCAGTTCCATTCTTCTTTCTCAAGATTGCTTTGGCTATACGAGGTTTTTTGTATTTCCATACAAATTGTGAAATTATTTGTTCGAATTCTCTGAAAAAGACCTGTGGAAGCTTGATAGGAATTGCATTGAATCTATAGATTGCTTTGGGTAGTATACTCATTTTCACTATATTGATTCTTCCATTCCAAGAACATGGTATATTTCTCCATCTATTTCTGTCCTTTTTGATTTCTTTCATCAGTGTTTTATAGTTTTCTATATATAAGACTTTTGTTTCTTTAGATAGAAATACTCCTAAGTATTTTATTCTAAAATCTGTTAAAATGAGAATTTTACTTCTAGAGATTTATATTCTTTACCTGTCAATATTCCTTGGCCTTATCACAGACAGGAATCATTTTCATGATCCGTTTCCTAAAACTAAGCCTCTGTCCGAGGGGAGACATAGCCTAGACCATCACAGTCAATCAAAGACACACACTCCCATAGTCCGGATCATCCTTCAGAGGTGGTCAGACATCACCAAGCCTGCCTCTGGGAGCCCACTCAGTGCCTGTTTTATGACACTTTCAAAGTCTTGCACAGTTTTTCTCTTGTGATCATAAATAGTCTCCCAGATTAATTTTGATCACAGAAAAGACTGGGCTTATAATTTGCCTGGCTGTTTACATATATGCAGCCAGCGTGATAGTTGCACACTGAGGCTTCCCTGAGTTTGCTTTGAAAACTGAGAGCATGAATTTTCGGCAGGGTGAGACAGCCCCACAATAGGTAAAATTGCTTCTTGCACTGTGGGGTGGGAACGTGTGTGTGTGTGTGTGTTTGTGTGTGTGTGTGTGTGTGTGTGTGAAGGAAATTTTAGTGTTTGATGTACGAAGGAAAGATAAGTATAATCAAATATAGAATAGCTTTGTGGTATTACATGTTCATGGTGGAGAGTGATTAGGGCAAAAATGCTTAAGGAGGTTCCTAACTTTCAAGTCCGCTCTGAACCCTTGACTGGCACCTAGTATCACTGGCAGTTCTTCACGGGACAAAGTCTTGGGGACACACTGAGTGGTCGCTTATTCTGTTGCTCAATGAATACTTCGCTGTACCTATGATCTACCAGGAACTGCCAATGCTGGTGCTAGAGACAGAGGGGAAGGTGGGCCAGCGATCCTTTGCAACCCACCTCTGCCCTTAAACCCCAGGGAGGCTGGCCCCCAGGCCTTGGCACCTGGGCTCACGTACTGGGTGAACGTGGGTCCGCAGGGCAGCGAATGTACTTCCTCAACCCCTCCCTGTCTTGCTCTGGATCTGAATTTCTCAGGGCGTACGCAATGACGCCAAGGGTATTTCCTGTGTGAACATCCAAAGTCACCCCCCCTGCTTTACCCAGGCAGCTGATTCTCCCGTTTTGTCACGCACACTGCTCTGCTTTCCCACGCCAAGAATGAGGTACACTTCAGAGGCAATCTTTGCCTTCTGCTCCCCTGAAAAGTTGGCATCCCTTGCCAGAGCGATGAGCAGTATTCAAGGACTCCTGCTCACTGACCCTCCAAAACAGGAAAGTGGATAATGAAGGCAGGAATTAACCAGAGAAACAAGGTAACAATATGCAGTAACAGTTTAACAACATATAAAAGAGTGGAAGCCAACACTGGGGGTGGGAGAATGGAGAGAGAGAGAGGCAGGGGTGAGTTCTGTCTTGCTATACTGCATTAGACTTGTAATTAAAAAAAGAAAAAAAAAAGGTCAAGAAAAAGTTTGAGTATCTACGTACTACATTGATTAGTCATAAATCCAGAAGCTGAAGAAACCCCGTGAAAGGCTAAGGTTCACAGAGTCCCTAGCAGTCTCTACTTTCAAATATGTGGGGTTTAAATCTTACTCCCTGGAACTTACTGAAATATTACAAAATTTCATTTCAGTAGCAAAAATCATTTCTTACTGATAAGCAACTTCAATCTAGAGTAAACTTAAGAAGCAGCGAGGCCCTCAAATGCTAATCCAAACTCAAGTGACATGAAATCAAGCCACGATTTTAGCAGATTTCAAAGAATTCTGAAAACTTCCCCACTTCCCCGAGCAGAAAATATCTATTTTTTTAAACACACTGAGTTACTCCAACTCTTAAGAGGACTAAGTCTAGTCTCATTTCTTATCCACAGAGGAACACTACCTCTGAGAGCGTCCATGATTGGCTGGACGGTCTCAGACCACTGATGAGCGTTGATGGTGCTGTAGATCCCAGGGAAGTCCCTCTGCCAGATCCGCTGGCCAACTGACCAGATCCCTCCAAGTTCAGAGTTGGCCTGCAAGAGAGATGACTGCCTTTGAGGACACTCACTCTGCACAGACATCAATGACTGGAGCTTAATGCATAATGCAGCCTTTAAGAGCTGTAACCATTCTTTCAGCCCAATAGCTTTCAAAAACGTTTTTAAACGCTGTGATTAGTACTATAGAATTTATTGGCATGTTTTATATGGATTTTTATTAAAAAATGAAGGCACAAGAAAACAGTCCAAAAATATTTCACTTGCTATAGCAAAGAGGTATATGAAATACTTTTTTTGTACTTGAGCATGATATATATTTATTTAAAAAAATCCCGATATTTATTTTTAAATAGCTGCTTAAAGTGGAAAATCTTACCCTGTAATAGAATAAAATATTCAAAAAGAGATGTTCACATCATAGCATTTGACAACAGCTCCCTCTTGTGGTCCAAAGCATTCACTTCAAAGATGAATATATTTAAATACAGAATTGCAATTTCTTAACTAGTTTAGCTCATATTTACTGGATGCTTTTTGGAATAAAGAAGGAAGTTTCCTTTTCTGATAGTTTCAACGTTGCAACATCTCAGCAAAATGTTCCCAAAGTTCTTTAAAGAAGCACCAATTTTTTTTTCTTACAAAGGAAAATACCAAGTAGATGTTTTCATTGAAAACATGAAAGGTTTTCCTCCTTTTCTGTGACTCTAGTATGAAGAAGGAGTCAGCATTTGACGTTGTAGCATTAGCAGACTGGAATTTGAAAACATTACAGAGAAAGTAGTATTGCAAGTATTATATAGTCCAAAATTGACTTAAGGTACTTTTTCCTCATGGTTCAAAATCAGAGATTGCAGTAACTAGCAATAACCTGTTCTAACAACGTGAAACTGTCCAAAAAATCTTCTTCTTCAATTCCAAATTTTGTGTACTGATGAAGATAGGCTTTTGAAGCAAACATATTCCATGCTTTCGCCACAATCAGATCCAGGGGTTGTACTAAGGATTGGCTATTGCTGACCAAGGCTGCAGACTTCTCGTATTTCCTGAAGGCTCGCTGGGTCTCCCACACACGGAAAGCATGAGCAGGCTCTAACCAGGAAGTATAGAGGGCTGGATCTTTAAATGCTCCCACATCTGCACTATGCACATCTTTCCCACGAAGGATGACCAAGTTAGCAATGGAAGTGCTAAAATGAGTCCCTCTGTTGACAGACATTTTACCAAGAGGAGGAAGTCCTGATAAAGGTGGCTGAACCTGCCAATCAATACCTTCTTCCATTTTCGCTTCAGAAATGAGCATCTGTCTCAAATGCTTGAGGAGGCCAGCCCAAGTAAACGTGCTGTACGCCAGTGCATTCTCAGACATCTGAGGGATGTTACGAACACCCAGCATCTTGAATTCTGGATGGGGAACTAAATTCTCCATTAAGTCTCCTAGTGGGTTTCTTCTGTAGTGAAGTGAGCCGTCCCCGGAGTAAGTGGGCTGGAACACACTTCCCAGCTGATGTGCGAGGACTCGATTCATGTCACAGAAGGAGATCTGCTTGATGTGCATCAGCTTCGCACAGATCTTATGAACAGCATCATTCTCCTGAACAAGGAGGGCGTCTGAAGATCGGTACAAGTGGGAAAGTGTCAAAACGGAGTTGTAGTTCTGAACAATAACCTCACCACTTCCATAGGGCCGTATAATCTGATTCATTTTCAAAGAGCTTGAGTACTGATCCTGTAAGTTCTGTGTGACGAAGGCTCCTAGCCCGGATCCAGTGTCTCCAGCCATACTCATCATGATGAAAAAGCCACTCAAAGAATCGCATTTCTCCACTTCCTTCCGGATTAAGTTCATTATAGATTCTTCATGTCTGGGTCCATGAACAGAGTATCCATAGGCCCAGTTGTTTCCAGAATCTTGTTTTTGACAGAAGCATGAATGCTGGCCATATTTTCATTGGCCAGAATGCGCAGCCTTTGACAGTGTTTGATTAATAACTTTAGGTTCCATGTCAACAAGGACAGCACGAGCAACTGGAATGGCAACCCCAGGACCAGCCGTTCCCGCCCGGTTCAAACTTCACCCGGGCAATCTGAAATACTTTTTTTTAACAGATGTTTTATTTACATTTCATATATATAATATAGGGAACACATAACATCTATATATACAGGTACAGACAATACATAAACCTATTCTAAGGGCAAAAGTAATATCAAAATGGCTAATAATATGTATCCTCAATCTAACATGTCATAAAATGCAGCAGAAGGATAGCATGTCCATTAGTAACACTGAAACTATGCATATAATTTCTATCTGTATTTTAAGCCAAGGACACTGGAACATTCCAAACTAACTGAACAGGATGTGGAGGAAAAAGAGTATAAATACTAATCTAATCTGCTGCTGAATATCAGTGAATAAAGAGATTTAGGTGAATTCTTGTTAATGTTTTGTGAACATACAAGAAACTCACTTCACATTTATGTGAGACACAGTGGATCATCAGAAATCAAAAATTTACTTCTTTCCATCTTGGAAGAAACTATTAAGTGAGTTCATCTACCTGCTCATGAAAAAACAAGAAATCTAAAATCCTAGTCCCCCCCCCCCAAAAAAAATCTTAATGCTCTGAATAATTATTATTGTTAGAGTGCTCTTGTAAATAATATTAGTTGCAAAAAAAATAATGTTAAGAAAACTGCACAAACCAGTTAAAAAGAAAATAATAAAACAAAACCCAAACTTTCTAAACTAACTCGGTTGTTTGTCAGGTAAATTGACACTTATAAAGTATGTTAAGAAACCTGATCGGAAGGAGTTGAGCACAGATTTTTACTCCATCCAAGAGAAATTAAGATTAGAGGAATCTATAGATCTATTCTTAAAATTTAAAGGCAGTTTAATAACTGTTTCATGAATCACATGAAAAAGAAAACAGAAATTTAGCTTTTTCAACGACTGGCATCACTATATTAGAGCACTGAGATATTCTGAAAAATACTTACAGATTTTATGGCAGGTGGTATTCTTTTCCAAAGAGATCTTGCATTGTTCCTAATTTACATACCCCCAAGAAAGAACAAACAAAAACAATCACCTCAGGAAATATTTAAAATTTTAGATACCACTGCAAACACACAGAAGTACTTTAAAATTCTCTATATAACACAAAATGAAATTTAGCTTTACATGAATTTGTCCAGGGAAAGTAAGAGTGGCTTTCCAGAGAAGACATGAAACATTGTTTATCAAAGTAACCTTCTGCCATTTTTACTAAACTTTTTAATGATTCAGACCTTAAGTTGAGGCAACAGTGTAAAGACTTCTATAGAACTGTCTAAACAATTCATTCATATGTAAATTAAACAAATTCATACACTTTCAAAGTCCTAGCATTCCTGACAACACGCGTAGTACACAACGCTTTTCTCCTTATCAGGAGCCCTCCTCCTCCTGGCGAGCAATCGGGCACCGACACTTCAAGGCGGCTTTTTCTTTTTTTAAAGAGTTTGGAAGCTTGAATGACAACAAGCATATGACAACAGCATTATAGAACAGGAAACATGATTTGTATGCTACCTGAGTAATGAAAACCTCAGTTTAGTTTAAAAGGTACAAAATGAAAAGGTGTAGAGAAATGTAAAGCAAAATTTAACAGTAATCACCAATGGGATGCAGCACTACAGGGGACTCTTGGCACAACTATCCTTTCTGACTTTTCGTCAATGAACATGAATTAGGAATAATGAAAAAACAAAACCTTTCAAGAAATATTAGTCATTGATAACAAACTTCTTTTGGCTTTCTCAACTTTTGTTTTAGTTTCTCTTAGTCTGCTGATTACATGTGAAGTTAAGTAAACAGAGTTCATAAAAGATACAGGTTTTATAACCAGAGGAGAAAAAAAATCAATAGCTTTAAAGGAATTTATTGACACTGCAGTTTCTCATAACAAATTGGAATGTTTCTTAGAAGGCATATATAAAACAAGTGTATTTTTAATCAACTCAGCCTAATCATAATTTCTTAAGTTATGATTCAATATATGAAATAAACAGCACAGCTCCTTGTACTTTTGTTTCAGTAATACTACTTAAACCTAAGAATAATTTCCTGAGGAAGATGCTTCTCTTAGCTTTAGGTGGAAGGTACTTACATATCATTATGCAGTAGATATAAAGCTAGAAGCTGACCATAGACCATACACTGGAGGTGTAGCAATTCCTCCTGGAGCCTATAAGGCCAAAAAAGTCAAAGAGAAATAAACTTCAATTACTCTTTTATATTTTAAAAATAATTTTCTTAACTCATCTGAAGAGTAAGCATATTTTATGCTTATTTAACTTATATGCAGAGTACATCATGAGAAACGCTGGGCTGAATGAAGCACAAACTGGAATCAAGACTGCTGGAAGAAGGTATATCAATAACCTCAGATATGCAGATGACACTACCCTTATGGCAGAAAATGAAGAAGAACTAAAGAGCCTCTTGATGAAAGTGAAAGAGGAGAGTGAAAAAGTTGGCTTGAAGCTCAACATTCAGAAAACTAAGATCATGGCATTGGGTCCCATCACTTTATGGCAAATAGATGGGGCAACAGTGGAAACAGTGGCTGACTTTATTTTCCTGGGCTCCAAAATCACTGCAGATGGTGATTGCAGCCATGAAATTAAAAGACGCTTACTCCATGTAAGGAAAGTTATGACCAACCTAGATAGCACATTAAAACGGGGAGACATTACTTGGCCAACAAAGGTCCATCTAGTCAAGGCTATGGTTTTTCCAGTAGTCATGTGTGTATGTGAGTGTTGGACGATGAAGAAAGCTAAGTGCCAAAGAACTGATGCTTTTGAACTGTGGTGTTGGAGAAGACTCTTGAGAGTCCCTTGGACTGCAAGGAGATCCAACCAGTCCATCCTAAAGGAGATCAGTCCTGGGTGTTCACTGGAAGGACTGACGCTGAAGCTGAAACTCCAATACTCTGGCACTTGATGAGAAGAGCTGACTCAACTGAAAAGACCCTGATGCTGGGAAAGATTGAGGGCAGGAGGAGAAGGGGACGACAGAGGATGAGCTGGTTGGATGGCATCACTGACTCAATGGACATGAGTCTTGGTAAACTCCGGGAGTTGGTGATGGACAGGGAGGCCTGACATGCTGCGGTTCATGGGGTCCGACTGAGAGTCAGACATGACTGAGTGACTGAACTGAATTGAACTGAGTCTGGCTACACAAACCTCCCCCTTTTCTTATCCTCGGAGTTGGGTAAAAAGGAGATGCTCTCTGCTTAGCAGTGGCTGGTTGTATTTTATTTGTGTTGCTGCTTGGTTGTTTTTGAGGAAGGGCTTCTCAAGGAAGCTGGCTCTATTTTTGTAGGTGGATGCCCCAGTTTGCTACATCAGGTGTAGCATCAAGAACAGCTCAAAATCTTACTGCTCCTGAAGATGGCAAATTAGGCGAATCCCACTTAGTAGGAATCTCAGCAGGGTCCCTACCTTGTACATGACCTTTACCTGTTGGGTCCTTTTAACACAGACGAACTCTGGAGACACTGCAGTGATGCTGGTACCAGAGGCCTCTCAGGCGAGGGCAGGGAGAAGCCCCGAGGCTGTGCATCATCAAGGACAGTCAGGCCTCCCCCTAACATTAGGCTTACCCTAACCTTCCTCCCCTGGGGATCTCACAGGCTCCCTCCTGTCAACAGGGCAAAGCAGACAGTCCTCCCTGGAAAAGGGTGTGGCTTCAGCGATTCAGCCCAGTGCTTTCCCCCATCCTCTGGCCACTGTAGCCAGCACACCTATCCCTGGACACCTTGGGTATCTGGGCTTCAACTCCCCTGCACACACTTTCCTTCCACTTCCCAAAATTACGAGAGCATGATGTGGTCTGTTACTTATGATCCAGGGAGGTACCCTTCGGATCACATTGTCCAGCTCTCCCATTCATCAGACAAGAAGACTGAGGCCTAAGGGGTGAGAGGAGAATATTAGTTAACAGAGAACCTAGGGTCCTGATTCTGCCATTTTTGTCACACTGCATCGCTTTGTATTTTGTTCTCTTATCAGCTGGTTTTGCCCAACTGTTTTCTGACGTTGTCTGATTTCCCCAACCAGATAACTTGGAGACTTTCTGATTTTGGTCCCCAAATATGAGCCCCTTGAAAATAACTATGTCTTCTAATTCCCTTTGTAACAGTCAACAGAGCCTATAGACAAAGATCCCCATAAGCAATGCCCGAAATGGATGCATGGAAGGTACCTACCTGTGTAACAGACAACAGCCTTGTCACCTACTGTGGAGAGCCTCCTGTGACACCCAGAGGGTGGCTTCTGAGTGAGTGCCGCGAGAAGGTAAACTGGGCTCTGTCACGGGGCAGTAAGCTGTTGCGAGGATGCAGTGGTCTCTGGTCCAGTGTTCTTGCTGCAGTGCGGCCCTCGGGGTCCAGCAGGCTGAGGTCACCCACATCTGGAAGGAAAACTGGAAGCAGGGCAGGGTGTGCACTGCATTTAGCCTGCCAGTATCCCCAGTTTTCCTGCCAAGGCTGAATGGGTAGAAGCTGCGGGAGGAAAAGAGGAAGAAAGTGAAGACCCAATCCAGACGTTGAAAGGGGGTAGGGTGTGAGGCTCTGTGTGTTTCCTTAAGGAAAGCCACTCCCTGGGTAAAGGGGCCAAGGAGGCCCACAATGGTTCTTGTATCTTTTACAAGTTTCCCACGTTCTCTCTCTCTCTCTCTCTCTCTTTTTCCCCCACAGAGAACTTTCAGGCTATTTTTCTTTCTCTCCTTAATTCTCTTATTAAGATGCAACTTTCTCCTTTATTCAGACCATCTTATCAGATCTCCCCTGTCTCCAGAATTCCCTTTCTCCCTTTTTCATGGCAGAAAATGCCTGGCTGACCTTGGAAAGGGCTGTGAGCAGGGCAAACCCTCCACGACCGGTCACTATTTGGGTCTTGTCTTTTTTTTCCCCAAGCTGCTCGCCTTCTGCTCTGTTTTCTGTCAAAGAGCCATCAACATTTCTCTCAACCCAAACTGTTGCTCAGGAATCAGCTTGTATGTGGGGAGAAGAGCATTACCAGGCGTGGCACTCTTGGGGGCTGTTAGGTCAGGCCATTTAGCTGTCCGTGTTTAATCACATCCACTCAGGTAACTCAGGGTGAATCGTATTTCACCTTCCGGTGTGCATGGCCTCTTGCTGCATTTTCAAAATGATCATTTGAAGAAGTTCTTTAAATCGCAACAGCTCCTCCTTAAGAGAGCAAAGCCAGTCTTTGTGAGTGAGAATTTAAAGTCTAGTGGACTAGATGTAATGCTGAGTTTGTTATCATGGGAAATCACTCTCAGGTCCTTGGAGGAAGTGAACTAAATGTAGTCAGGACATTATTAGTAAACTCAGGGAATTGCATCATTGTATAGCAATCCTGGGGCTGGCTTACAAACCTGTGCAGAGAAAGTCCTTAGACGTCATTCTAAATGACCGGCCTTCCAGTATAACCCTCCCCATTCACACGTGGGTCAGGTTCAGAGCCCAGGGATCCATTGCGTGGCTGCTGGGAATAGACTTCTCTATGCACATCAGTGATGTGTGTGCCTGCTCTGTCGTGTCTGACTCTTTGTGACCCCATGGGCTGTAGCCTGCCCAGCTCCTCTGTCCATGGGATTCTCCAGGCAAGAATACTGGAGTGGGTTGCCATGCCCTCCTCCAGGGGATCTTCCAGGCCCAGGGATGGAACCTGTCTCCTGCAGCTCCTGCACTGGCAGGTGGGTTCTTCACCACTGATCCACCGAAGAAAGAAAGTGAAAGTGGCTCAGTTATGTACTCTCTGCGACCCCGTGGACTATACAGTCCATGGAATTCTCCAGGCCAGAATACTGGAGTGTGTGGCCTTTCCTTTCTCCAGGGGCTCTTCCCAACCTAGTGATCGAACCCAGGTCTCCCGCATTGGCAGGCAGATTCTTTACCAGTTGAGCCATAAGGGAAGCTGAACCACCAGGGAACATGCATTTCTTACACTTCCTCTGAATGAAAAAAAATCTCAAGTTAAAAAAAAAATCTCAGATGACAATAAAAATTACAAAGATGGAAAAAAGTTAATATAGAGGGGACTCCAACTCCAAGAAAATTTCAAAATTTCTCTTTATCCCACTTACAAACACTGGACTGAATGGAGCGGAAACTACCTTTCCCCATGATCAGCGGTCCTCACAGGACCACACCTGGGAGCTGCTGAACAAACCTGATAGGTAACCAGAGCGTCCTTCCTAACTTTCAAGTCCGCTCTGAACCCTTGACTGGCACCTAGTATCACTGGCAGTTCTTCACGGGACAAAGTCTTGGGGACACACTGAGTGGTCGCTTATTCTGTTGCTCAATGAATACTTCGCTGTACCTATGATCTACCAGGAACTGCCAATGCTGGTGCTAGAGACAGAGGGGAAGGTGGGCCAGCGATCCTTTGCAACCCACCTCTGCCCTTAAACCCCAGGGAGGCTGGCCCCCAGGCCTTGGCACCTGGGCTCACGTACTGGGTGAACGTGGGTCTGCAGGGCAGCGAATGTACTTCCTCAACCCCTCCCTGTCTTGCTCTGGATCTGAATTTCTCAGGGCGTACGCAATGACACCAAGGGTATTTCCTGTGTGAACATCCAAAGTCACCCCCCCTACTTTACCCAGGCAGCTGATTCTCCCGTTTTGTCACGCACACTGCTCTGCTTTCCCACGCCAAGAATGAGGTACACTTCAGAGGCAATCTTTGCCTTCTGCTCCCCTGAAAAGTTGGCATCCCTTGCCAGAGCGATGAGCAGTATTCAAGGACTCCTGCTCACTGACCCTCCAAAACAGGAAAGTGGATCATGGAGGCAGGAATTAACCAGAGAAACAAGGTAACAATATGCAGTAACAGTTTAACAACATATAAAAGAGTGGAAGCCAACACTGGGCTGGGAGAATGGAGAGAGAGAGAGGCAGGGGTGAGTTCTGTCTTGCTATACTGCATTAGACTTGTAATTAAAAAAAGAAAAAAAAAAGGTCAAGAAAAAGTTTGAGTATCTACGTACTACATTGATTAGTCATAAATCCAGAAGCTGAAGAAACCCCGTGAAAGGCTAAGGTTCACAGAGTCCCTAGCAGTCTCTACTTTCAAATATGTGGGGTTTAAATCTTACTCCCTGGAACTTACTGAAATATTACAAAATTTCATTTCAGTAGCAAAAATCATTTCTTACTGATAAGCAACTTCAATCTAGAGTAAACTTAAGAAGCAGCGAGGCCCTCAAATGCTAATCCAAACTCAAGTGACATGAAATCAAGCCACGATTTTAGCAGATTTCAAAGAATTCTGAAAACTTCCCCACTTCCCCGAGCAGAAAATATCTATTTTTTTAAACACACTGAGTTACTCCAACTCTTAAGAGGACTAAGTCTAGTCTCATTTCTTATCCACAGAGGAACACTACCTCTGAGAGCGTCCATGATTGGCTGGACGGTCTCAGACCACTGATGAGCGTTGATGGTGCTGTAGATCCCAGGGAAGTCCCTCTGCCAGATCCGCTGGCCAACTGACCAGATCCCTCCAAGTTCAGAGTTGGCCTGCAAGAGAGATGACTGCCTTTGAGGACACTCACTCTGCACAGACATCAATGACTG
>SRVM01030771.1:0-17745 GCA_007570785.1 Antilocapra americana
ACAGGCCTGGTGGGCTCAGTCCAGGGCTAGGCACTGGGGCCTTGGCCTCTCTGGCAATCGTTGGGTAGGGTTGAGGGGGATAGTAAGGGGCTGGACCCTGCCCACTAGCTGCTTTCTCTGCACAGGCATCCTCTACATGTCCAGGGGACCTGCAGTGGACTTTGTGCCCCTCCTGAACAAGACCCTCAGCAACAACAGCTTTGAGGTGTACCAATGCTGCCAGCAGGCCTTCCAGGGGTGAGTGACTGGGCCAGGAGGCCACGGGTGGGGTGATGACAGTGATAGGGTGCAGAAACTTGAGTACATGGGGTGGGGAAGGCCTTTGGTACCAGAGCAAGGGTGGAGAAATGTTATGGCTGTGGCTGATGTAACCAAGAACAAAGGAAGTGGGGCTTGAGGACCAAACTTAGAAGAAGGTTGGACCAGAGACATGGAGCAACTTCCCTGAAGTCGCTCAGCCTTTAATGGTCAGCAGAGCCCATTCCTGGAGTGCAGAGTATAGCTTCTGCTTCTTTTCATCACCAGCCCGAAGTTCAGCCTAGAGGCCCTGGACAACTGTTGTCAATTCTCTAATCACATAGTCTTTGTATAGCAGGGATAGAACGTCTCTGTGTCTTCCGGTTGTTATTCTCTCCCAGTAAGCAGCTGCTGCCACCCTTCTCTCTCCAGACCCCCCTATCCTGTGGGAAGCCACAGGGCTTATACCACCTCAGGCACAAATCAGGAAGGGTGACCAGGGGCTGGGTGGAATGAGGGGTGGCCCTCAGCCCTCACCTCCTTTTTGCTCTTGCATTTCCTCCCTCCTCAAATGTAATGTTCAGAATCGCCTCTGTATCTTCTCTCTTCTCTGTCTGCCCTGCCCTGGGTCAACCCTGTTTGCCCACCCCTTCTTCTCTGGGGCTCTCAGCTCTGGCAATTCACTGGCCTTATTCCCTTCTCCTCTCTGGGCACAGGAATCTCGCTGTGGCTCAACCCCTGCCACATGGCTTTTCCTGGAGATGCTTTCCACCACTTTCATAGACTCCCCTACTGCCCACCTCCACAGCACTTTCCATACTGGTGGCTTGTGTAGCACTGTCCTCCAAGGTATGCAGAGGTTTCCATAATCCTCTAGGTTTGGGAAACACTGGGCTAAATAAAGTTAGGATTTTTTGGTTTTGTTTGTTTTTCTCACTGTGGACTTGTCAGAGCTTGATGTGGATATAACAGGAGACGTTTTCGAAAATTGGCTGTAAGAATCTTTTGGATGGACGCATCTTTTAGTTGAGGATCCCATGGGAAACAATCTGGAAAATATTGGTTCATGTTCCGACTGCTTTACTCTACATAACTATCACCTTTGTAGATGTTTACTGAACACTACGTGTCAGTACACTGTTCTCAGTGATTCATAGTTTGTAACTCAGTCCTTACCACAACCGTGTGAGGCAACTGCTGTTGTCATCCCTAGTTGAAGGACCAGAGTTCAAAGAGGTTAAGTAAGTTGCCTAAAGTGGCACAGCTGGGAAGAGGAAGTCAGGACTTGATCCCCAGCCATCCAGTTCCACCAGCTATAGTGTGTGGTCTCTCCACTAAGCTGCTAAGAGCTCAGTTGTCTGACTTGCCCTACACCCTCTGTTTGCCTCTTCACCCCATCCCCATCCCTCTGCTCCAGCAGGTCAGGCATCTGCTGTCTTTTCTGTGCCTCTGAGCCTTTGTTTTGGGAGTTCTTGTCACCCAGCATGTCCTGCCCTATGCTCCTTGCACTCTGTCCTCATTTCCTTAGCAAATTTGGCTGCTGGGGCCTGCAGGATGCTTCTGCCCCCCATTGGCCATGGGGCACCTGACCCCTCACCCACCTCTGTTGGATAAGGCTCCCCAGCTGGGGCATGAGGTAGAGGCCCAGCTGGTTAGTAGTTACCATGCTCTGTCAAGGACCTAGGCTCTACTAGGCACTGGTCTTACTCCTTGTGACCCCCACGGGCTGGCCCTCGGTACTTTCTGAAGGGCCCACGTCCTTGCCCTTAGCTCAGCACAACAGAGTCAGTGGCCTGACTCCCATGCCCCAAGGCAAGGCTATTTCCTGCTCCCTGCAGCCCCGACTTCCCTTGAGCTGTCACAGGAGGCCCTCCTGACTGGACATCACAGCTGTCTCTTAGTATCTGGGCGCCACCTCCCCCAACTTCCTTTCCTGGACCACGTGTACACACATCACCTGGCCAGTTACATTCCCGAGAGGACTATTGGCCCCTGAGAGACAGGACTCAGATATTTCTATGTCCTCATGGTGCTCAGCACAATGCTGGGCCTGTGAAAAGCGGGAGTTTTCCAGGTGGCACTAGTGGTAAAGTACCCACCTACCAATGCAGGAGACTTAAGGATACACAAGTTTGATCCCTGGCTTGGGAAAATCCCCCTGGAGGAGGGCATGGCAACCCACTCCAGTAGTCTTGCCTGGAGAATCCCATGGACAGAGGTGCCTGGCAGGCTACAGTCCCTGGGGTCGCCAAGAGTTGGACATGACTGAACCAACTTCGTACATATTGTGCACATATTGTGAAAGGTGTTAAATGAGTATTTATGGAACGGAATTCACCTTCTGTCAGACGCACTAGCATGCATGCCATGCTGTACCTGTATAGACTGTTTTGAGCTCAAGAGCTTTACTGACCGAGGGGACTCCTTGGTCATCTGAGCAGCAGACTCTTACCATCTCCTCCACCCACCATGGTCCTTCTTCTTCTTCTTGCACATGCAGAACCTGGGAGGCCATTGAGGGTGGGACTGCAATAATACACTGCTTAGAGAGGAGGTGCCTGTGCTGGTACCAGCTGCCTGTGCCTCAATCAGATCATTGCAGTCACTCAGCCATGTCCAACCATTTGCGACGCCATGGACTGCAGCAAGACAAGCTTCCCTGTCCATCACCAACTCCTAGAGCTTACTCAGACTCATGTCTATTGAGTTGGTGATGCCACCCAACCATCTCATCCTCTGTCATCCCCTTCTCCTCCTGCCTTAAATCTTTCCCAGCATCAGGGTCTTTTCCAGTGAGTTAGTTATTAGCATCAGGTGGCCAAAGAATTGGAGTTTCAGCTTCAGCATCAGTTCTTCCAAGGAATATTTAGGACTGATTTTCTTTAGGATTGACTGGTTGGATCTCCTTGCAGTCCAAGGGACTCTCAAGTGTCTTCTCCAACATCATAGTTCAAAAGCTTCATTTCGTCAGCACTCAGCTTTCTTCACCATCCAACTCTCACATCCATACATGACTACTGGAAAAACCATAGCCTTGACTAGATGGACCTTTGCTGGCAAAGTAACATCTCTGCTTTTTAGTGCCTGTGCCTAATTGCACCCTAAGCAGCAGCTTCTGGGTCAGGATTGGCCTGGATGCCTCCACTTAACCCACCCTCCCGTCAGAAAAGGCATTGCTAATCAATCACAGCGTCCCTTGCACTAAATCCAAATAGGGACTCAGAATCTGGATGAGCTCAGGACTGGACGAGCCCACCACCAAGTGATTCGAGGTGCCTTTACCAGACCTTAGACTTCCCTGGTGGCTCAGATGGTAAAGCATCTGTCTGCAATGCAGGAGACATGGGTTCAATCCCTCTGTTGGGAAGATCGCCTGGAGAAAGAAATGGCAACCCACTCCAGTATTCTTGCCTGGAAAAGCCCATGGACGGAGGAGCCTGGTAGGCTACAGTCAGTCCGTGGGGTCACAAAGAGTCAGACACGACCGAATGACTTCTCTTTCTTCCACTTTACCAGACCCTAAGGACCCAGATTGATTTTGTATCTCTGGCCTGAAAAAGTCTCAGCTTTGTGAAACACTCTAGAAATCAATGAGGACAGGGTGTCCAAGTGGTTAACGCTGAGGGAATATGCTGCCTTTTCCCTGTGCTCTACACACATGAAATCAAATCCTACCTTCATCAGATGTGTGCTTTGGGGCTTCCCTGGTGACTCGGATGGTAAAGAATCTGCCTGTAACTCAGGAGACCTGCGTTTAATCCCTGGGTCAGGAAGATCCCCTGGAGGAGGAAATAGTGACCCACTCCAGTATTATGGCTTTGGAAATCCCATGGACAGAGGCTATAGTCCATGGGGTCGTAAAGAGTCAGAGATGGCTGAGCGACTAACATTTTCCCTAGAAAATCAAAGGGAGTTGAAGCAGAGAGGATCCTTGCAAGGAATGAATAACATGAAACTATTTTGTCCACTCCAGGTTTGTATATTGCTTGTTTATTCAGTCAAGGAACGTGTACTGAGTACCTAAGGTCTTACTTGGCTTGATTGGGCTGCCATAACAAAGTACTGAAAACTACACAGCTTAAACAACAGAAATTTATTTTGTCTTACTTTTGGAGGCTAGAGGTCTACGGTTAGGGTGTCTGCATGATTGGCTTCTGATGAGGTCTCTATTCCTGATTTATAGACATCACCCTCTCACTGTGTTCTCATACAGCAAAGAGAGACAGCATCTCCCTGGTTTCTTTTAATAAAGGCCCTAATCCCACCCATCATGGGAACACCACTCTCAATACTTCATCTAAACCTGGCTTAGTTGCAAAGGTCCCCATCTGCAAACACTGTCACACTAGGGGTTAGGGCTCCAACATACGAATCTAGGGGCACACAGTTCAGTCTGTAACACGTACTTGTGCTGCACTGTGACCTAGGTAGGGGGACAGTGGTGAACCAGGTTGTGTAATGAGCTACAGAGAAAGAAGAGGATCCACTGGGAATAGAAGCCCCAGCAGAGGCTGGGTGGAGATGGCTTCTAGGGAGGATTCCTTGAGAGGAGGGAAGGAGAAAGTGACTCCAGTGGGGCTGGTGGCGTGGGTACACAAATGTGACCTGACTAATGGCATTTTCTTAAAGTTCTTAATATATTATTAAGTGAAAATAATGCAAGAATAGGATTATACAAATTGCCATTTAATTTTTTTATATATTTTAACACAATACACTCTAGTATTAGGTTATCTGCAAGATAAGGACAGGATTTTTTTTTCCCCAACTAAAGCCCAGGTCAATAATTTCAAAAAACATTTTTATTTATACCAAATGTTTGAAAGCACTGAATCCTCATCACTAGACCACCAGCGATATATCAAATATTTGAACGTGCTTGTATGAATTTACATAAACTAGATTTCTTGAAATATGCAGATTCTGTGTTATTCTGTACTTCGTGTGATAGCAATACAAACACAGCAAATATTTATAGTTTTTTAAAAATTGATTTTATTGAAGTATAATTGATTTGCATTGTTGTGTTAGTTTCCCATGTATAGCAAAGAGATTCAGTGTGTATGTGTGTGTGTGTGTGTGTGTATAGTTTGCATCTGCTAATCCCAGACTCCCAATCCATCCCTTCCCTATTCCTCTTCCCCCTTGGCAACCATCAGTGTTCTCTATGGCTGTGAGTCTGTTTCTGTCTCATAGATAAGTTCATTTGTGTCATATTTTAGATTCCACATATAAGTGATATCGTGTGGTATTTGTCATTTTCTTTTTGACTTACTTTTCTGAGTATGATAATTTCTAGGTCGACCCATGTTGCTTCAAGTGGCATTAGTTGTTTTTGTTTATGGCTGGGCAGTATTCTATCATATATATATATACATATATGTATGTATGTATGCTACATTTTCTTTATCCACTAGACTGTTGATGTAAATTTAGGTTGTTTCTATGTATTGCCTATTATAAATAGTGCTGCTATTAGATAGGAGGTTCAGACAGTAAAGAATCCATCTGCAAATCAGGAGATACAGGTTGAATCACTGGGTTTGGAAGATCCCCTGGAAAACGAAATGGCTACTCACTCCAGTATTCTTGCCCAGAGAATTCTACCACGGACAGAAGAACCTGATGAGCTACAGTCCATGGGGTTCCAAAGAGTTGGGCACAACTAAGGAACTAATACTTTAATGAGCATAGTATGTATGTATATCTTTTCGATTATCCATAGCAGTTGCACCAACTTATATCCCCACAAACAATGGAAGAAGGTTCCCTTTTCTCAAGACCTGCTCCAGAATTTGCCATTTGTAGGCTTTTTAATGATGGCTGATATGACTGGTGCATTTATTGTAGTTTTGACTTGCATTTCTCTTAACAATTAGTGATTGGGTGTCTTTTCATGTGCCTGTGGCCCTCTGAATTTATCATTTTAAACTCAGCTCTGGTGAGATGGCCTGGTCAGGGACTCCTCTTATTCACATGACTATCTGAATGACTGCATTTGGAGAGAGCAGTAAGAGTCAACATCTGAAGCCCTTTCAGTATTTGAGGCTCCTGCCCCCCTCCTGCTGCTTCCTGCATGTGCCTGACCATGAGTGAAAGAAATTGAAAGGGCTTTGCTCATAGAAAGGCCTGGATGCCAAGAGCATGGTGAGAGCAGGCCTTTCTTAGGTGGGGCTGGCTGTCGCTGCCCATAGAGCTGACTGAAGATAGGAGTTGACCAAAGCCAGGCTCAGAGCAGCAGAGAGTGCTGCCCATGGAGGCACCACAGAGGGACTGTCTTGCTTTTGGAGAGAGGCATTGAGAACAGCATGCCCTGGAGGGAAGGTCGCTGCCAAAAGGTTCCGGGATGGGACCTGGACAGCTGCCCATTGTGGGGGTGTCCAAGCCTCACTCACATCTGGGATCAAGGGGCAAATACGGGGAGGGTAAGGAGAAGAGGGCAGCCTGGAACACCAGAGGCTGCATAAGGCCACACACAATGGGGTCCACTCTGTGCTGGAGACCATTTTCTGCTCAGCCCCATTTTGTCCTGGACCAATCCTTGTAGAAAGGGCAATATAAGTGAATTACTGGGAAAATAATAATAATCAAGGCATTTTTATTATTCAATTCAATGAATATAAGATTACTCTGTCAACTTGCTATGCAGTTTCTGAATGTCACTTTCAACATCTATACGTATGTTACTGCAAACCCCAAAGCAGATGTGGACTACATCAGTCCATGCTGTGAATAAATCTGTCCTATATCATTTTCTGTTCTTAATGAAAACTCTTCAGAGCATTTTCTCCTCAGATGATTTGTTCTGCATTTAAGATTCCCTAAGGGGAACTGGGGAATGGCCATGGGACTCAGGCTGGAATCCATGAAACCCACCTTTCATATGATAGCATGCATGCAGAATTGGAAGGACCATAAAAGAATTCCAAACAATGTATGTATATGCTCCCCACTCAAGCAGTGAAGTGTTACCCCCACCTCTGAAGGGTGAACGATGCTTAGTGATATTCTTACAAAGGGTACAGTATGGAAGCAGGGGAACAGGAAAGAAACCTTGCCACAGAGAAGCCTGGTAAACACTTCCTTAGCCAGGTGGTCACAGTTAACCTCTTCAATGGTAAGTTAATTTGAGAACATGTACGCTTGATATGTTGTGTTGAGAAGAGCAATTCAACTCTGTGTTGCTCCTCCCCAAAGCTCTTAACCCCAGTCTTGTTCAGTTGCTAAAGTTGTGTCCAACGCTTTGTGACCTCATGGACTGCAGCACGCCAGGCTTCTCTGTCCTTCACTATCGTTCTGAGTTTTCCCAAACTCATGTCCATTGAGTCGGTGATGCCATCCAACCATTTCATCCTCTGTCGCCCCCTTCTCTTTTTGCTTTCAATTTTTTCCTGCGATCAGGGTCTTTTCCAATGAGTCGACTCTTTGCATCAGTTTGCCAAATACTGGAGCTCCAGCTTGATCATAATCCCTTCCAATGAATACTCAGGGTTGATTTCCTTTAAAACTGACCCATTTGATTTTGCTGTCCAAGAGACTCTCAAGAGTCTCCTCCAGCACCACAATTTGGAAGCATTAGTTCTTCGGCATTCAGCCTTCTTTATGGTCCAGCTATCATGGTCCAACACCAGTCTAACCATTAGAAAATATCAGACAAACTCAAATCGAGATGCAGTCTACAGAATATTGATCTTCAGTCCTCAAAAGGCAAGTCAATTAGAAGCAGGGAAGCTCTGAAAAACTCTCATAACCTCAAGAAGCCAAAGGGAACATGTGTACTCAATGTGTACCACAGTTGGTTGAATTTTATCCCCCTCAAAAGCTATGTCCAAATGTCAGCCGTCAGTACCTGTGAATCTGACCTGCATTGGAAATGAGACTTTACAGCTGTAATTAGGTTAAGGACCTCAAGATGACATTATCCTGGATTTAGTGTGAGCCCTAAATTCAAGGACTGGGTGTCTTTATAAGAGAAATGAGGGGGGAGTTTGAAGCACACAGGCCCAAAGATGCACAAAGAAGGTCATAAAAAGATGGTCACAGAGATCAGCATCTTGCTCCAAGATATAGCCCACACAAAGCCAAGGAGTACCTGGGGCCACCAGAAGCTGGAAGAGTCATAAAGCATTCTCCCCAAGAGACTTTGGAGGAAGGGTACCCTGCACACTTAGGACTTTTCCTTCTGGAACTCCAGACAATATATTTACATTTTCAGACACTAAATCTGTGGTGATTAGTTCCAGAAACCCTAGGAAACTTATCCAATATCTTGCACGGGATCCTGGAGTGGAAAAATTACATTAGGGAAAAACTCATGAAATCCAAATATAGTGTGGAGTATAAATTAAAAACATTAATATTTCTCTATTAGTCGTGATAATAGATCATAGTAACTGGGAGAGGAAACTGGGTGGGAGGACCTATAGGATACATGGGAACTCTATTATTTATACAGCCTTTCTGTAAATATAAAAGTTTTTAAAATTAAAAATTTTTAAACTGCATGGGGTGGGCTTCCATGGTGGCTCAGTGGTAAAGAATACACCGACCAGTGCAAGGAACATGAGTTTGATCCCTTGTCTGGGAAGATCCCATATGCCACAGAGCAGCTAAGCCCATGTGCCACAAATACCAAGCCAGAAACCTAGAGCCTGGGAGCTGCAGCTACTGAACCCGCCCCCAATGCTAGACCCTGTGCTCTGCAATAAGAACAGCCAGCACAATGAGAAACCCTTGCAACTAGAGAGTAGCCCCCTCTTGCTTCAACTAGAGAAAAGGCCAGGAAGCAATGAAGACCCAGCACAGCCAAATAAACAATTGCATGGGAAAACCCCTGCATGGACACAGATTTTTTTAACTTGTAAGTCATCCCAGGGGTATCTTTGTCCTAGAAAATGCTTGTTCCAGCTGGCAACCCATCAGGGTCTGTGAGTCAATCAATGGGGCCCAATTATTCTTTTTCCATTGATTCATCCTGCTCTCACCTCTGTTGACCCTTCACTTTAATTCAAGTGTGTGCCTTCAGCTGAATATGAATTAGTCCTGGCCTCTTTACAACCACATGGAGAACATCATCTGCTTGAAATTACTAAAGACTCAGAATTGGCGAGCCCTGAGTTTGGACAGGACTCTGTATATCATGTTGAAGCTGTCTGCCCCTACCAAATTTTCTGAGGCTTTTTATACCCACAGTGTAGATGGTCTCTATCATTAAGGAGATTTTACATTTGAATCACGAGACTCCACCCCCATGACCATTGTAGATTGAATCAGGACTGAACAAGTGACTCAAGTCAAGCTAATCTAGTAATGTCAATGGTGTCTCAGATTGTGGGGAAAGTGATCAAACTAAAGAAAAAAAAAGAAACAGAGTTCAGAGCTGAGTCATAACAGGGGGCATGGCTTGGAGCTTATTTCATTTCCTCCCCCTCCCGCCCCCTGCAGCCTTAGTGCTCAAATTTTCCTTGGATGCAATGAGAGCTTAATTCTTTCCCAAATCCCCCTCTAATCTGAGCTAACCATGAAGGTTCTGTTTACTTTTCAATCAAAAGGATGCCTTCTAGGTATACCACATTGTTCAGCTACTCAATCTGCTTGAAATCAAGTGTTCATGTCATTTTCTTGCATACCATTCAAATAAGAATCTCACTACTTCTCCAGGCAACCCATCTCATATTGGTCAACTCCACTTCTTCGAAGGTTCGTTTTGATTGTCTATCAGAAAGTGTACCATTTTATCCCAGGTTTGCCATTCTGTACTACTCAGAACAAGTCCAAACATGTGTGTGCCTTTATTGTTCCCCCACCCACCCACTGCCAAAGCCAAAGTAATATTGTGCATCGGTTTAAAAAAAGATCACATTTTATATAAACCTTATGGAAACGGTCTACTCTCTCTCCACAAGACAGCCCTCCAACACCTCAAAGATGGGAACCATCCAGTATTCTTTTTTGAGCTGGGAACATTGAGTTCTTTCAGTTGTTGCTCACATAGGACATAATAGTCTCAGAAGTTTCCCCAGACTTGATTCACAGTTGTTCTTCCCTGATGTACAGACAGGTCATGTGTCATGAGCAAGTTCAAGATTGAAGCAAGAACGCAGGGTGGTAAATAAAATCTCATGGGTGTAACCAAGAGGATGTGCTGGGGCAAAAGAGTGAATATAGACTTGGGAGGGTGTTTGAAGGCGGCAGACCTCATAGGATGGAGGAGTGTTAAGAATCTGCATGCCTGCTTCAGAAATCCTAAGAGCTGGAAGCTCGTGTGTTGAGAGTAAAACACCAGGAGGAATTGTCATGGAGGGAGAGAATGGAAGAAAGTCCTGACCCAAATCAAAAAGGGGACCAGAGCCAGGATATGAATGGTGTGGATGAGACATTCTCTACTGGTACATCTCTTAGGATTCCTACCTACCCTCCATCCAGGGTACAATAAGTTCCTAACTTGCCTGGGGAGTGATTTCCATTGCAGAGGGGCAGGGGAATTGCTATTTTTGAATCAAATTCTGATAAAGACATGGAATGGTAACGTGGGAGTAACTGTCCATGGAAATTTGTGAGTGGAAGCAAAGGAGAATCTGGCATAGCCAGGCACTGATTCCACCCTTGAAAATACAGCCATTCAGGAAGAAGTCAAAATGCAAGGCTGGTTTTTCTGTAGTAAAATATCCCAATGAGAAAAGTAAGGCAGAAGGGACAAAAGAAACCATCATGGTTATAAATCAATATTTGGGCAAACTATGGGAGATGGTGAGGAACAGGGAGGCCTGGCATGCTGCTGTCCATTGTGTCGCAAAGAGGTGGGCAATACTTGGGGACTGAACAACAGCAACATAAATGAATATCAGGAACCTAGCTTACGAGAGTTTAAAAATAATGGTCACCAAAATCTGACCAAAGAACACATGATCCAGTGTATGAAAGATGGCCTACCTGCAGTCTTTAGTTTCCCGACCACTGCCTTAGATAAAGGGATGCACCCTCCATGTCCCTGATACATTTCACAGCTTTTCTCCAAGCCTTCTGGAACACAGATTAGAAGGTTAGCCCTCTTAGATCATGGAGGCAAAAGCAACAATCTAGGAATGGGGCAGCCACAAGTTAGAAGGAGCCTGGGCCCCACAGGTCTTTGTAGAGCAAGATTGCAATTACAGTGCAAACTTTATGTGAGTGAAGAAGAATATATATGTTGTACATGTCGTATATGAGGTCTCTGTCATACACACCCTGCCACTGGAGAAGAAGAGCAAGACAGGCAGGAAGAGCAACTTTGCCTTTTCCCTGTGGGGTTCTTGATGAACAAATGGAAACAAGACCAAATGGAAGGAACTTCCTGGTTGTCCACTGGGCTTCCCCTGCAGGGGCAAAACTTCAATCCTAGTTCAAGATATTAAGATCCTATAGGCTTCCCAATGCAGCCAAAAATGGTAATAAAAATAAAAATGAAAGAACAAGGAAGAGGTAACCTTATGAGGACTGTTTGGAACAGATTTCAAGTTCTCCTATAAGGTTATGTGCTGTTTGACTTCTCTCCAAACAGTCCCCTTCTATATCTTTTCAAGATGGGGCTCATTTTTCTTTTATTTGTTATTCATTTATTTACTTTTCAACCATACCTTACAGCTTACAGGATCTTTGTTTCCCAACCAGGAATTAGACCTAGCTTGGTGGTGAAAGCACCAAGTCCTAACCACTTGGTCCACCAGGGAATTCCCCAGATGGGACTGATTTTTCGTATAGATGAAGGAGACAGGCAATTGGAGGAGATCACAACCCACTCCAGTATTCTTGCCTGGGAAATCCCATGGCAAGAAGAGCCTCATGAGTTACAGCCCATGGAGCTACAGAGAGTTGTACACAGCCGAGCAATGGAGCAGACACAAGATAGGCAATAAAGAGAGCTTGTGTGTCCAACTCTTTGCGAGCCCGCCAGGGTCTTCTGTCCATGGGA
The DNA here is from genome assembly GCA_007570785.1 of Antilocapra americana. NCBI lineage: Eukaryota > Metazoa > Chordata > Mammalia > Artiodactyla > Antilocapridae > Antilocapra > Antilocapra americana. Next base: position 12,188 of record SRVM01030771.1, read on the forward strand.
TTTCCCAGGCAAGAATACTGGGGTGGATAGCCATCCTCTTCTCCAGGAGATCTTCCCCACCAAGAGATGGAATCTTGGTCTCCTGCTCTGCAGGTGGATTCTTTACCATCTGAGCTGCCAGGGAAGGCTTTTGAAGCTACTACTAACAGCTCACTTACTACATATGAGCTGTTTAAGCTATTCTGCGCCAGCTGACAAAGACAAATTTTGTTTTCCCAAGCAAATTTTTGTTTTCCTTCCAAGAAAAAAAGATAAATTATTTAGGGATGAGGTGGGAAATTCGCTTTGTGAATTAATGATCGCTTTTATCTCCTGAAACTTGGTTTGTCAGTAACATTCCTTTCTACTTATAGAGATGGTGTTTGTTTATATTCTAAGCAATCTACTTTTTTTCAAAGCCAATGCCTACCTTAGAGGAGAAATGAACTGTATCAAAGCACACAACTTTCAAAGGTTCTTTTCTTCCACAGTGACTCAGAGTGAAGTATCTCTAATCTCCTTTATTGGGACCTGGGGAAGGCTGGGTTTTGCAATGTCAGCTTTTCTGAGCTAGAATGTCGCCAAACACTGGAGGCTGGCTCCAGGGTCATCTTGGTAAGAACAGAACCCTACGTAAGAAAATTTAGTGGCTGGTAGTGGAAAGGAGGTGACCTGTCTGCTGAAACATTTCATCATTCAGTGAATCATTATCATCTACCTAAGCTATAATGAATTCCAGGAAGCACAAGTCAGCAGCTCTCAACACATCAGTGGGTTTATCCCTTGTGAGTGTGTCACAGTCATTTACTGTTGTTGTTCAGTCGCTAAGTCATGTCCAACACTTTGCAACCCCATGGACAGCAGCATGCCAGGTTTCCTTGTCCTCCACTATCTCCCAGAGATAGTTTAAACTCATGTCCATTGAGTCGATGATGCCATCCAATGATCTCATCCTCTGTTTCCCCTTCTTGTCCTACCCTCAGTCTTTCCCAGCATCAGGGTCTTTTCCAATGAGTTGGCACTTTGTATCAGGTAAGCAAAGTATTGGAGCTTCAGTTTCAGCATCAGTCCTTCCAATGAATATTAAGGGTTGATTTCCTATATGATTGACTGGTTGGATCTCCTTGAATCCTAAAGACTCTCAAGAGCCTCCTCCAGAATATTCATGTATTGGTTTTCTTACAATAGTGGAAGTACTGGAGTTTATGAACAATTTACCTTTTTAATAAAAAAATATATAAGTCAGAGCAGTGTTTTACTCAGAGTTCATTTGGTTGCAAGCCACAGAAAACAAAGAAACAGTTCCAGAGAAAAGGGGAGGATGAACTCTCTCTCTGGGAAGTTTCAGGAGGACAGCCCCAGGCAGCGGGACTCAGTGATGTTCCAAGATTCTCTCTGTGCATCTCGGCCCCTGCTTTTTGTTGTGCTTGTGTCTTCCCGTGTACGTGGTGACTTCCTGCTATAGAACTGGCTTTCTCCATAAGGCTGGGATCCTGACCATTGGAAACTCATGGATTCACATGGAAGCTTACTTGCCCCCTTGACAGCTCATTGGGGATATAAAAAGGGGGCAAATCTCCAAGAGTGTGATTGACCCTTTGGGGTCACGTGCCCTCCTCCAGGCCAGTCACTAAGGGCTGGAAGGTGGGATATGATCATTGGTCCAGTCTGGCACTTTTCCCTACTCCCAAATCTATCACTGTGACTGAGAAGGCAGAAGATGGCAGCTTCTGTTCGGACAGAATGGGTGGAGGCAGGGGGTTGAGCAATTCCCCTAAAGAACGGGGAGTTTTGTCCCCTGAAGAAAGGCAGCTGTTCTTCCCAAGTATCTGTAAGGACTTGCAATGCTGCACATCTTTAAGAGGTCTGAGAGGATTTCCCTGGTGGCCCAGTGGTGAAGAATCTGCCTGTCAGTGCAGGGGACGTGAGTTTGATCCCAGCTCTAGGAAGATCCCATATGCTAAGGGGCAACTAAGCCAGTGTGCCACAGCTACTGAGCCTGTGTGCCCTAGATCCCATGTTCCACAATAAGAGAAGCCACCACAATGAGAAGCCAGCCCACCACAGCTAGGGAGTGGCCTCTGCCTACTGCAACTAGCAAAAGCCTGTATGCAGCAATGCAGACCCAGCTCAGCCATAAATCACTATATAAAACATTTTAAAAAGTGTCTGATAATAGAACTAATGGAAATTTTGAATAACTTGGATAAAAGAGACTAACATTTTCTGAATGCTACAGGAGGGATCAGTCTCCTTACACTGAGAGCCCTTTCAAATGGCTCAATATCCCCTGTCAATAGGATTTCATCAAGGGGCATCATCCCCGCCCTCCTGATGAAAAGCCAGAGAATCCTGGATTTACTACCTCCTTTCCTCACTTCTTTTCATTCCATCCAAACCAGAGTACTCCATACACATGATCTAACAAGTCTAACAATACCAGAAACAGAGTATACCTCCTGCATTGTGGGCCAGTTATTTTCTTGTCTTTCTGATTTTGTTGAAGAATGAAACACAGGAGATAAAATTTTTCTGAGGTATTGCATACCTGAAAAGGTCTCTATTCTATCATTACATTAGGTTACTAGTTGACAGGGCATAGAATTTAAGTTTGGAAATCGTTTTCTCTTACAGTTTTGAAGATTTTATCCAACTGTTCAGGCTGAGAAAGCTGATTCCATTTCTCCTCATTTTTAATCACTTGCATATTAATGACTTTTTCCTTTCTGGAAGCTTTTAGAGTAATTTCCTTATCTTGGTATTCTAACATGATAATGGATCTTTTTCCATTCTTTGTGCTGATAATTCAGTGGGACTTTTTAAAATTGATATATGATTGACTTTTAATATTATATAAGTTACAGTGTATAATACAGTGATTCACATTTTTAATAGCTATACTCTATACTCCATTTATAGTTATTACGAAATGCTATATGCTGTACAATATATCCATGTAGCTTATTTTATTTTTGGCTATGCTGGGTCTTAATTGCCAAGGGGGCTCTTCTCTAGTTGTGGCGAGTGGGGGCTATATTTTAATTGCAGTGCATAGACTTGTCATTGTGGTGGCTTTTCCTGTTGCTGGACACAGACTCTAGGGCATGGACTTTAGGCATGGGCTCAGCAGTTTTTGTGCATTGGATTAGTTACTCCAGGGCATGTGGGGGTCTTCCCAGATCAGGGATGGAATCTGTGTCTCCTGCACTGGCAGGCGGACTCTTTTTCACTGGAAGCCCCTGGTAGCTTATTTTATAACTAATAGTTTCTACTTCTTATTCTCCTTTCCTCTCTCCACTGGTAACCACTAGTTTGTTCTGTGTATCTGTTAGTCTGCTTTTTTGTTGTGGTTATATTCACTAGTTTGCTTTATTTTTTAGACTCCACATATAAGTGAACTCATACAATATTTGTCATTCTCTGTCCAACTTATTTCACTCAGCATAATGCCCTTCAAGTCCATCCATTTTGCTGCAAATGGAAAAGCCACATTAATGTTTATGACTGAGTAGTATTCCTCTCGACATATATGTATATCAAGTTTTATTTATCCATTCATCTATTGATATGGTTGTTTCCATATCTTGGCAATTGTAAATAATGATGCTATGAACATTGAAGGGACATGTAGCTTTCCAAGGTGGGTCTTTCAATCTGTGAATTGGTGTCATTGATCTCTGGGAAGTTTTTTAATCATGGAATTCTCTAGGCTAGAATACTGGAGTGGGTATCCATTCCCTTCTCCAGGGATTCTTTTTGTTATGATTCCTCTAATATTTCTTTCTGGAGCTATAATTTGCCTGTTGGATTCTCTGGATTTATCTTCTACTTTTCTTCTGTGGTCTCTCTGTGATTTTTGTTTGCTCTCTTGGAACTGTCCCTTAAGCTTATCTTCCAACTTCTCTCTCCATATTTTTCCTGCTTCCATAAGTTTAATGTTCAAATGCTTCTTCCTTATGATTAAGAATTTTTAGCATGTTTTTTTACCGTTTCATGGATGTAATCCAACCCCTACGTGTCTGAGTATATTAATCATTTTAAGGCATTATTTTCTCTGTCCACCTGTGTTGTCTCTGAGCTCCCCACTCCTTTTTTTCTGTTTGTAACTTCTGTCTTCTATATTGGATGCTTTCTTCAGATATCTGGTAATCTTTTGCTTTTCAGTCTTGTATTTCTTTACTTTTACTTTTTTACTTTCTTCACTGTGCGATGCAGCTTGCAGGATCTTAGTTCCCCAACCAGGGATTAAACCCATACCTTCTGCATTGGAAGTGCAGAGTCCTAACAGTACTTATATGTCAGTAGTTACAGATCACTGTCCTGGGGTCCTTGTGTTTCGCTAGAGAAGAATGTTTCAGTGTCCTGCCTGAAGTGTATCCATTGGGCAGAGAGAATTCTTTGAATGGGGTGGCACTGAACCTCTCACTTAATCCTTCTTTTAAAATACAGAGCCTTGGGGATTCCGTGGCAGTCCAGTGGTGAAGACTACACCATCTAAGGCAGGGGGTTCAGGTCCCCTGGTCGGGGAGCTAAAATCCCACACACCTCATGGCCAAAAAGCCAAATCATAAAACAGAAGCACTATTGTAACAAATTCAGTGAAGACTTTAAACATGGTCCACATTAAAAAAAAATAACTATTAAATAAATAAAGTAAATTGCAGAGCTGCATCCTCTCCACTGTGCCTGTTTCCCCTATTCAACCTCTGATCAGAATAAAAGCCCAGTTTCCTGTCTGTGTCAGAGGCTGGGGAATACGTGGAGATGCATGGAGCAGGTAAGTGGGTTGTGGATCCCACTTCCAACCCTGCGTTTGGCCCCATCTTCACTCCTACCTTCTGCCAGAACGGGAGCCCGCTGAGTCCTCATGGTCCTGCCTTCTCAGCTCTGCAACCTGCTTCTTCTGCTTCTCATTTCCAAAATGTCAACCTCTCTTCCCTATTTTATTGCTGCTCCCTTCATCGTTGCCCTTTGTATTTTAACAATATCTTATCTTTTGACTATCTTTTTAGTTGGGAACAAACAGCTGAATGAATTTGCTCCATTGTCCACCTTTAGCTGGCAGACCAGAGTCTACCATGCAGGAGCAAAAGGACAGGGTGAAGTGAGTGGGTGGGCTCGGGAGCCAGACACATCTACGGCTGAGTTCTGCCTTCACGTTTCCATAATCCTTTGTGACCTTGGGCAAGATGATCAATCAGCCTCTCTGAGCCTAGTCGGCACAGGGGAATAAGGCCTCATAATGAGTGGAGGGGGTTATATTGTGAGTTTTCTTGAGTTGTGGTGGGAAACTTGGGGATCCACTCAAATCATGACAGGGACCTCAGTGAGCCTCTCATCTTGCCCAGGGAAGTCAAGTCTGTTTTTGAGTTGCCTGCAGGAGTGTGCGATTGCTCTGGAGTCACTAATGGGGCATCATAGGAACTCATTTCGATTTAAGGCCGAGGAACTTGGGGTTCCATCTAGATTAGTGACATGGATCTTAGGGTTCCTATCAAGTTTAAGCTAGGAGTCATGTCTTGGCTCATGTTGAGGCATGGGACATTGCTTTTCTCTTCCTTTTACAACACGTGTGTGTG
>SRVM01030776.1:0-31301 GCA_007570785.1 Antilocapra americana
GCCGAGGTGCCCCAGCTTCCTCGAGGTCCCGTGTCAAACCCGTGTGCACACCCGCGCTCCGGCGCGCAGCTGCCCCGCGCCGTCTCGCGGCCGAGCCCCACCCGGCAGTGGAACCCGCGCGGGTGCTGGGGTCGGAGCTCACAGCGATCAGGGGGTAGGTAAGCAGGGGATGTCGTTACGAATGTTCGGGAGGGATAGGGACCCCAGAAGTGACTGGAGATCAACGGAGGGCTTTGCCACGCCCAAGCCATTGCCTGTGTGTTTTACGTTTAATCAATAAATTCAGGGCTTTCTCCTCCCACGTTCCTTCCTTCATCCTCCAGCTTGTTACAGGTTCATTTATACAGGGTATACACCATAAACTCCACACATCTGACCTCTCAGCCCTTATTTGTGATAAAGCCCTTTCTTGTTGTTTAGCTGCTCAGTCACGTCCAACTCTTTGCTACCCCATGGACTGTACCCTGCCAGGCTCCTCTGTCCACGGGCTTTCCCAGGCAAGAAGACTGGAGTGGGTTGCCATTTCCTTCTCCGGGGGCATTTTCTTATCTCAGGGATCAAGCCCACCTCTCCTGCATTGCCAGGTAGATTCTGTACTGCTGAGCCACCAGGGATGCCTGAGACAGACTTTCAGGGGGCATAAACTCGTGTAATAAGGTCGTTCATCTGGTGTAATAAACTCAAGGGTGGAGCTGCAGCGGCAGAGAAACAATCAGCTGCCCTGAGGGTCAGAAGAAGGCTTGCAAAGAGTTGCTGCTTCTACCGTTTCCATCTGCCTCCCTTTAAACCTTCGAGGCACGGCACTGGATTTAATTTATTGGGATATTAGGACAATATTAGTTGCATAAATATGGCACCGCACTCCAGTAGTCTTTGCCTGGAAAATCCCATGATGGGTGGGCTGCAGTCCATGGGGTCGAGAAGAGTCAGACACTACTGAAGCGACTTAGCAGCCACAGCAGCAGCAGTTACATAAATTGAGAAGTCTTCTTTCACCCTCTGCTTTCTATACAATATTGTGTAGAGTTGATTTTACTTCTACATTAAAATGTGTCGTAGATTTTATGAAGTGACTCCACTTGGGTCTAGAGATTAAAGAGGGTGGATTACTTGTGAATCTATTTTTTTTTAAGTTAATATAAGGAAATTTAGATTGAGTTCAAAATTCTCCTTGACTCTATTTTGGTAATTTGTGGCGGTCAACAAATTTATACTTTTCAACCAAGTTTTAAAATATAGTAGTGTATCTTTATGTTTTTTCTCCAGATATATGCCCAGGAGTTGGATCGCAGGGTCATATGGTAGTTGTATGTTTAGTTTTCTGAGAAGCTTCCATGCTGTTCTCCATAGAGGCTGCACCAATTCTTATTCCCAGCAGGAGTGCAAAAGGGCTCCCTTCCCCCCACACCCCCTCCAGGAAACTGAGCCTGGCTCTGCTCCCCTGTCTGTGATACAGCCACAGGCGGTCTCTAGGGATGCACCAGCCAGGTGACAGGGAATGACCTATAGGTGCTGAGTGCAGCCTCTCCAGCAGGTATTATTTTAGGCTTTATGATGATGGCATAATTCAAAAAGACACGTGCACCCCAGTGTTCACAGCAGCCCTGTCCACAACAGCCAGGACAGGGAAGCAACCTAGGTGTCCAAGGACAGAGGAATGGATAAAGAAGATGTGGAATGTGCACGTGGTATGTGTATGGAACATTGCTCAGCCATAAACAACTATGAAATAATGCCACTTGCAGCAACATAGAGAGACCCAGGGAACATTGTGCTTAGTGAAACAAGTCAGATAGAGAAAGACAAACACTATGATATCACTTATATGTAGAATCTGAAATACGACACAGATGAACTTATCTACAAACCAGAAACAAACTCACATGCACAGAGAACAGACTTGTGGTTGCCAAGAGTAAATGCAGTGGAGGGAGGGGTAAATTAGCAGGATGGGATTAACATATACACATCGCTATATATAAAATAGATAAGCAACAAGTACCTACTGTAAAGCACGGGGAAATTTAGTCAATATTTTGTAATAACCTAAAAGATAGATTATGAAAAAGAGCATATAAATATAAACATATATATCTGAATCACCTGAAACTAACACAACATTGTAAATAAATTATATTTCAACTTAAAATATATATAGTGGTATAAATGTGTTCGTAATATTATCTTTTTTCCTTTAATATCTCTAGTATTTGTGTATGTTACTCTTACATTGCCAATATTTTTGCATTTTCTTTTTTCTTGTCAGTCTAATTAGAATTTTATTAACATTCAGAAAATTAGGTTTTGATTTCGTTGACAGTTTTAGTGTTTATTAATTTTTTATTTCATTGAATTATGATCTTATTCTCATTTCCTCCCTTTTTTAAAATTTAAAATATATGTGTAATACCGTCATACAAGTGTAATACCATTACATTAATCTACCACAGTCTGTATTCCATCCTGTCATTTCTTCCCTTATTATACTGGATTTAATGTATTCCTCTCTTTCTAGTTTTCTTGAGGTGGAAGATTAGGTTATTGACTGCCTGTTTCTCTTCCAATATAAATATTTAAAGCTAAAATGTATGTTCAATCACTGTCTCAGCTGCATGTCACAAATTTTGACATGTTACATTTTCAGGTTCATTTAAGTATCTGGGATTCTCCAGATACATCTTCATTGTCGGTTCGCAGTTGATTTTGCTGCTGTGGGAGAGTAAACTCACTGAGAGACAAGTCATGAGCCATGCTACAGGAAACGTGTCACCCTCATGCTGTTCTGACTATGCAAGGTCCTAGCTGTTGGAAGGACACCCCCAGGTACCTAGAGGGAGGGAGATGTCAGGGATTAGCTACATGACTGTGCAGGCGGACAGGCCAAAATCTGCAGGGCAGGCGGGCCTGGTGTCAAGGACCGCCTGCTGGCAGAACTCTTGAGGGAAAGTCTTCAGCTGACTGAAGGAGCCTCACCCACATTGTGGAGGACAATCCGCTTGACTTGAAGTCCACTGATTTAAATGTTAATCATCTAAGAACGTAAATCATCCAAAAACACCTTCACAGAAACATCTAGAACAATGTTAGTGGCCCAGCAAAAGAGAATAAAGTTAACCATCAGAAGCGACTTCTGAACGCCCATCCCAAAGTAACTTCTCCCTTGTCTGACTGTCTCATGTCCCTAAACCTAAAAAAAGGCCATTCTGATTTCTTACCTGAATTTTTAGAACCCTCTTGAGCTACTGTTTAGGATCTTATGATGTGAAAAATGACGATCAGAGCCTTCCAAAGCATTAGCTCCCATTTTCACTTACATTATGTCTGGGATGTTTATGGATGTGGATCCTCTTGAACACAGAGATTGTGTGTTGTTTTCCTCCAGCTCCTACCATCTTGTCTGAGAAGAAGTAGAAATAAAAACCCACTGAGGGGCTGTCGCGCGGCCCCCGCCCCCGCCGCCCAACGCTGGCGGCCTCCTCCGCCGGCCGCGCGCGCGCCCGCGAGAGCCCCGGGACCCGGCGAGCCGGACCTGCGCCCCGAGTCGCCGCCGTCGCCGCCGGCCTCTCGGGCCGGTGCTTCCAGGCCGGGTCGGACGGGAACCTCCCGCCCCTCGCGGGAGCCGCCGCCTACCGGCGCGTCGGGGAGGAGCCGCCGCCCCGCCGCCGCCGCCTTCGCCGACCGCGGAAGAGCCCGGGCCTCCGAGGGGTGGGGAGCAGCCCGCGGGGCCGAGAGACCGGGTTCCTGTCACCTCCGGCTGCGGGACCTCCTCCCCCGGCGCTCGTGCTCGTCAAGGCGCCCGGAGCCTGGTGGGGGGCGGCGAGGACGACGAGAGGGGTCCCCGGCCCGGGGCCATGGAGCCGCGCGCGGCTGACGCGGGACGGCCCGAGACGCGGCCGAGGCCACGGCCACGAGCCGCCGGCAGCCCCAGATAGAAAGCAGAAGCCAGCGGGCCCCGGCTCGGCGGTGGGGGTTTGCAGGCCCCCGAGACCCCGACGAGGAGCCCATCGTGCCCCGGACCCGGAGGGACTCCTGGGGTGCCTTCCCCGCGCGGCTCGCCGACTTCCCTCCGTGACGAAGTTTTCTCCGGCGCTTTCCCAAGGATCGCCCCCTAGCGCTAGAACTCGCCTTCTGGAGGACTTGCTCGGTTTGTTTTGGGAGATAACTTGCTTCGCTCTCACCCGCATCCCCTTTCCTTGACCCCTGCCAGTCGGACGTTCTAGATGACTGAATGGAGTTTTGAGTTGGACTCTGGTGTCCCCTACGGAGTCGGGCCTGATCCCGGAGCGCTGGGGGTGGGGTGGAGGTGTTACTGTAAAATGCAAGTTGGATAAAAGGAGGACCTCTCGCCAAGGGCCCCAATGAGTGGCACACAGTATACTATCACCGACAGGTTGGTATGAAGCTCCCCCCTGCGCTTAGCCTCCCTGGATGGGGCCCGACCAAGCAGGAGAGTCAGGATTGCCGATTGCCTTTGCCCAGTGAAGTTGACAGGTGCCCGACGGAGGGTTGTTTCCGAGCTCTGTAGTTACTCTGGGGTTGCTGCCAAGTTACCCGGTTGATTGAATTTGGAAATTGTTTGTTTGTTTTTTTTTTTTCTGGAGAGAAACTTTTCCAGAGTGTCGAAGGAGGGGTAGGTAAAGCCACGATTGTGTGTTTTTGTCCGTAGTGGGCATTAGGATTCAGTACTGATCTTGGAAGCAGAGGAAGGTCATTTTGGGTGAAGGTCAGCGCCAGAGGTCGGCTGGGATATTGGTCCCTCATAAGTTTAACTCCTATCCTGTAGCTCTCTAGACCCTGTTGCATTTTAGGACTTTCTATTTGTGAACTTCATTCTGAGACTACCGCATGATGATTTATGAAATTGATATCCTTGAAACATTGACTGCACGGGGTTGTTGTCTAATAGTTTGCAGAATGTTGGAATTACCAGTACGTTCCAGTCTCCTGCTGGGGACAGTATCAAGGAATTAAAAACAAGAAAACAAACAAAACGGCGGGGGAACATCATGGGGCTTGATTTTAATTATTGAACTTTTAGGATTTCATTTTCCAGAAACGTTTGCATTTAAGGGGTGTAGCGCCTAAGCGAATTATGTAGCAGAAGCTGGCAGGTGGGTTTGTTGAGTTGGGTCAGTCTTTTATAGTACTTAGCTATGTTGCTTGGTGAATTGAGCTAGACCATTTGTGGTTTAAGTGAGTTTCCTTACTGTTTAGAGTTATTCTTTGCAATATTTAAGTGATAAAAGCATGTTCTTTACTACATGGTATTTTTCAGTGTAACTATAACATTGTATTCAAGTCCCAAGTTTCAGTTGGATTTCCTCCCCCCTTGGTCAGCCTTCAAACCATTACATCATTAAAAAAAAAAAAAAGAAAAAGATCAAGTAACTGAAGTTAGGGAGCAAAGAAAGCATTTTGAGAAGTGCTTCTGCAAAAAGTAGTTGAATTCCCTAATGAGAAAAAAAAAACCCACTGAGGCCACTGCTGTCTTTCCTTCAAAACGATGTGCTGAGCTCATGTGGGCAGGAGAACAAAGTCTTCACAAGCTCATGTGTTCACGGCGGCTTTATCATTGCTTTTGCCTGCCTCCTGACATGACACCGGGACTGTTTGTTACAGAAATTAGAAACAGTTGATGGCAAAAGATGAAGGAATTGACTAGAATACCAGCTCCATGAAGAGGCGATCCTATGAGGCTTATATATACTCCAAGACCAGCCACAACTCCAGACATTACACAAACTGCCTTGACCTGAGCAAAAATTCAGTAGCTTCTCTGCATTGCCAGTTACCACCTTGTGGGTGATGCCTTTTTTGCTAAAAAAGAAACACAGCAAATATACTGCCAGATTATACCAAATAAAATGAAAATTGTGACAATTTTGTTTTTTACTGTAACAAAGGTTATTGTGCCTTGTTGAATTATCTTACTGAATCATCTCACAACTAAACTGTTACATATTTTAACATATAACTGAATATATACTGTACATTTTAACAAGAAATGGTACATTTAAAAAATCTTTCAGTTATTTTTGTAACCCTAGAAAACATAAATTGTGCATATTTTATGTTTTTAGACATCTACTCTCTATGAGTAAAATTAAAACTAAATTAAAACCATCAGTTCCATGGCTTTATACCTGTATTTCAAAGACAAAAATCTAGCATGCTTGTTTTTCTTTTTCAGGTGACTATTTGAAGAAAGTTCCAAGACTGCTTACTTAACTCATTTACACAAACTTTTTGGCAACAGTATAACCAGGAACTCTTTACTAAAAGACACTGCTATAATGATAAAATGCATATTTTCTTTAAGGGTTAATATTTCATATAATTCCACACAAAACTATTATATTCCCTATTGAAATGCTTTCAGTTTGAACTTTTATTTATTTTAAGCTTTTCGTATTTTAACTTTTATTTATGAGCTCAGAAGAGGAGCTCTGTTGGGATTAAAGAAGGATCATGGTTCTGTGTGTGTAACTAGAATATTCATGCAGGTGACGTCTGGCGTGGAGATATGACCACATCACTCATTTTCAAACCCTTAAATCCATCATCTCGTGTAACCCACATACACACGTGTGAATCCAAACCAAACTAGTTACTGTGTGGAGGGGCAAGGAGAAGAGAATCCTGCTATAAGACTTTCTAGAATTATCCCATTTTCCCCACAAATTTGGGAAGCGGCGTAATGCAAGTATTTGCTCTCCCTGCACAGGACCTGGTTGGGGACTTGAAGGAGAAGCTTTCCAATCACTTCAAGGACGTCATGGTCGGCCTCATGTACCCTCCACCCTCATATGATGCCCATGAGCTGTGGCATGCCATGAAGGTAGGGTGGTCACTCTGTGATACTGCCACGTGTGGTCAGGGAGGGGGGACATGTCAGCAAAGAAGAAACAAGAGAAAAGCTTGGGGTGATGGGGCTGTCATGAAAGGGATGGGGGGCCTCCATAGCCCGGCAGCAGGATCACTTGACTCTTCTTTTGAGCAAACGCAGATCTGTGACCTGGCCCTGTGCAGAGCTGCCAAGAGGAAAGAAGAAATGAGCTGCTTTGGGGATGTTCGTATCTGTCTCTTCCCCAGTATGGCTTTTGGCTTCCCTGACGGCTCAGTGGTAACAAATTCACCTGCCAATGAAGCAGGCACATGTTCGATTTCTGATCAGGAAGAACTCCTGGAGGAGGGCCTGGCAATCCACTCCAGTACTCTTGCCCGGAGAATCCCATGGACAGAGGAGCCTGGCGGGTTACAGTCCATGGGGTCACAAAAAATAGGACACAACTTAGTGACTAAACAGCAGCATCAGCCCGTTTGTCTTCCTATGTTAAGTGGAAATGTTAGGGTTCTTGCGAATCTCCTTAAACTATTGTATAAATTGGGCTCATAAAGTAATGAGTCAGTAATGCTGAGGCAGAGACAAAACTTAGATGACATCTATATTTTTGTGACCCTAAATTAGTCCTTTACCAAAACTACTGCTCAAGGGTAGCAAAACCTTGCTTCTAAAGGATCAGAACAATTCTTTCTTACAGGTCAGTCATGAAAGAAACTGACTACAGATTTGTCAGAGGTTTGTTGGCTAGGAAAGGGGGTCAGATGACTTTTCACATCTTTCCAGATCTTTCCAAATGCTGGATGAAAGACCTGCAGAGACGCTGCAGTCACTCCAGGGGGATGCCTTCCAATGACCTGATTTCCCCCATCTGGGAACAACACGAAAAGGGAAAGGGAGAACGTTAGGGAACCTGGGTCATGGCCATCGTATTCCCAGATCAGCGTTGTTGTTTGTTTTAGTCGCTAACTCATGCCTGATTCTTTGTGACCCCATGGACTGTGGCCCTCCAGGCTCCTCTGTCCATGTGATTTCCCAGGTAAGAATACTGGAATGGGTTGCTATTTCCTTCTTCAAGGGATCCTCCCAACCCAGGGATCAAACCAGCGTCTCCTACTTGGCAGGTGGTTTTTTTCCTGCTAAGCCACCAGGGAAGACCAGTGGATAAGCACAGGCCTTATATAAACTATGAATTTCCACTAATGCCTTTTTAGGTGTTGCATATGTCAAATCTGTACCTCTTGCACAATGATGTAACTAAAAACCTAAGGAGAAAGTCCTATATCGATGTTTAGATGAAACTGTTATATTTTTTCAGTGTCTCATAAAATAGTATGGATTTCTGAAGCTCTCTGAAAAAGGTGTGTTGCCTTTCAAATCACCATCAGGGAGGAATATCCTATGACTGGAAGAGGCTGCAGAGAGTACCCAGTCCAAATAGTCAAGCAAATGGTGCAAAAGTCCACACCTGGGGAGAGGTGGGGTGAGGTCTCTGCACCATCCTTGGGGAATTAGGGACCCAGAATCAAGTACCAGTTTGCCCAAGAATTGACATTCTAGCAGCAAAGAAAATGAGGTCATGAGTGCTGTTTAAATGTTTTTTTCTCACATGGTTTACTGATGCCCATGCTGTTCTGTTTTATGAAGGAACTCATTTCAGATGATACCATCTTCTTGAAAACCATACCCCTAGTAGATACCAAAGCCAGCTGGAAGCAGGCCCATCTTTATGCTGAGCATACGCCCACCCTCTGCCTCCTCTGGGAGCACCAGGGCCGCATCCGATAACCACAGGGCTATTTCCTGTATAGATGGCTTCATGCTTCTCTGCTCTGTCCTTCCAGGGAGCAGGCACGGATGAGAACTGCCTCATTGACATATTAGCTTCGAGAACAAACGGAGAAATTTTCCAGATGCGAGAAGCCTACTATTTGCGTAAGGAAATACACATGTGTACATATATTTTACACCTGTTATAAACTTTATAGTTTTTAAATAACAAGCAAAATATTCCAGTTGATGTGTTTTAAAGAATTATCTAAGGCACTCACACGTGAGACTTGCTCACTCAAAACTAATGAATTGTCTAAGGAGAGGTGGTGATTAGGCCACTAAAAACAAAGCGATCCCAAGATAACTGAGTGAAGCAAAGTTTCCAGGAAAATGATGAGTTTCTACGAGGTGGACTTTAGTCTAGGACAGCGAGCACTCAGGACCGTGGCTCAGGGAGGATCTTGTCTCTCACCCAAGAGGGACGGTTATAAAGACAGAACAAAGCAAAGTGTAATGATCACTCAGTGAATTCTACAAATACAGGCAACAGCTTCACTTTTCATAAACCTCATAATCACCGAATCCACCTCAGAGTCTGATTTTTAAGCATTTTAAAAGTGGAAAGGTTAACTACTTTCCTACTCAAAAAAGCTTTATGACCTTACGTTCCATTGCATCATATATCATGTGACATTCAGTGTGAACAAAATGTTCCAGACAATCAGCTCCATTGCACTCAAACAAAAACAAGACTTTCCTGGGGGAGAGAATTAAGACCCTTCACTGAAAATATTAAGGCGAGACAAAGACTTGGGGGACCGCTGGGCCAGGCAGTGGTCTAAGGAAAGAGAAGACAGAGCCCTGAATTTTAGTCATGTGAAATGATTCTCAATGTTGGTTTCAGTTTTGGAATAGAGATAGTATTTTTATAAGAAAGTAGACTTGGGCCCGTGTTATTGTTGGGGTCAGTTTTGTTGGGGGGACTGTTCATGGGCCTCATGCGAGTAGAAGGTGGTGGAAGCCCAAGTGAGGTCACCGTATGGGAGCAGGGCTGACCTCTGCGAACACAGGGAGGCGTGGTTCCATCGTGACCAATGCTCCCACGTGGGTGTGCTCTCCCCAGAATACAGCCGCGACCTGCAGGAGGACATCTACTCAGAGACCTCAGGACACTTCAGAGACATGCTCGTGAGCCTGGTCCAGGTAGGAGATGCCTAGATTCGCTCCACTGTGCACTACTGAGAAATAGACATGTTTCATTTTCAAAAAATAGGACAGGAAACTCCAGTAATAACAGTTACTGAAAGCCAGTAAATTCAAGGTACTGCAATGGAAACTTGGGTTAAATATAGAGACACACGAGTATGAAAAAGACACCATCTCTGTCCTCAAAACAATCCACTCTAAGTAAAATGATCATAGTTATAGATAAATGCATAGTTGATTATATATTACGAGGGAGTTAACAGACTGACAATATTACAGTTACAATTAGTAGAATGTGCACACTGTTTAAGGCATCAGGAGCCCAGGACCCACTCAGCTGGTGAACAGTCAGAACCACCAGATGAAATACAAGAAACTGGGATCCAGGAGCCTCCCATATGACATAAGAGATTCTGGTTTACTGAAAGCAAAAACTACTTTTCCCTCCTTAGTATAAGTGTTCATCATTCAGTCGTGTCTGACTCTTTGCAACCCCATGGACTATAGCCCACAGGCTCCTCTGTCCATGGAATTAATCAGGCAAGAATACTGCAGTGAATTTTCAGTTCCCTCTCCAGGGGATCTTTCCAACCCAGGGATCGAACCTGTGTCTCCTGCATTGCAGGGGGATTCTTTACCATCTGAGCCACCAGGGAGCCCTCCTCACCAGCTCCTTATGTCTGTAATTCCATCTTCTGCTTGAGTTTGTATTGACCGAATTGTTCAGACACAGCCTCAGTGTCTGATGACATGGCGCAGGAAGCCAGGGGCTTGAATTTAGACAAGCAGAGTTGCCACCATCCCTGGGTCATCAGTCAGATTGCTGACCAGCCGTCTTCCAGCAGGGAGCAGTGGATGGAGCTCCTGATATTCCAGCCCAGGTTAAAGAACTTACCAAATGAAAGAGAACAAGGGGACATCAGGTCAGGGAAAAGTACAGAAAATCTCCCACCCATTCTGGAAAATAGTGACAGTGTTAGTCACTCAGTCATGTCCAATTCTTTTGCAACCCCATGGACCGTAGCCTACCAGGCTCCTCTGTCCATGGGATTCTCCAGGCAAAAATACCGGAGTGGGTTGCCATTTCCTCCTCCAGGGGGTCTTCCTACCCAGGTATCAAACCTGTGTCTCCCACATTGCAGGCATATTCCTTGCTGTCTTAGCCACCAGGAAATTCCATGGACAGACCCATAGCCATATACTGATTTTTCTTTCTGAAACTGCAGGTTCAAATCTTTACCTTGAGAGATTTCTTTTTTTTTTTTTTCATTCTACAAAACTTTGTTTTTTTTTTAAATGAGCAGCTTTATGTAGTACTCTGCATGAGAAGGGTAAAAATTAAGAATTATTTCTACCCTAGCTAGAACTAGTCTGTGAATAGAAAAGAGTTAAAGTGAGAAAACAACTATCGATAATGATTTTTTTCCTTTAAAATACCAATGGCAGTGTGCAAATTTAAATAACTACTTTATTTTCCTTCTTAATCTTCAATTTTGTCATCTTTCTCATCCAGGGTAGCTTCACATGTCCAATCAAATGTGTGTTTATTGTGATTAAAAGCTTCATATTGTACTTCACGATATTTGGCATCATTTAGTTAAAAAATGAGTAAATACATCAGCCTGATTGTAACACCAACTGAGAATCCCGTTTATTGCCAAGAAATTTAATTTTTTAAACTTTTTTTTTGTGCCCAAGTTACTGTCATTTTTAAATTAGGAACAAAGAAATCCAAAAGGAGAGGTTTCTGAGGAAGCCAAGTACAAGCTGCTCCAATGGAGGAGAGATTGGTGATGGGCTGGTTGGCTTTTTTCAAATTGCTCAATTGAAAAAAAAAATGGCATGGAACTAAGCAAATCCATTGACCTTACAATTAAACTAAAACTTTCCATTTTTAAAAACAAAATCAAATATTGTTTAAAGTGGATTTGCACAGCATCGCTGTGCACCTCACAAAACTGCCCATATCACTTCACTAAGTCCTGTTCTGAGGATTCTACTCTCTGGGATGATAACATCAATAGAGAACACAGAGCTGGCTTTACATCCCCCAGCAGAAGGCTTCTGCGTAAGCTGCTGTGGAAACAATAAATATTAATAAGCAGCTCAGTCATGTCCAACTCTCAGGCCAGAATACTGGAGTGGGTAGCCTTACCGTTCTCCAGGGAATCTTCCCAACTCAGGGACTGAATCCAGATCTCCCACATTGCAGGCAGATTCTTTACCAGCTGAGCCACCAGGGAAATCCAAGAATACTGGAGTGGGTAGCCTATCCCTTCTCCCGGGGCTCTTCTTGCCCCAGGAATTGAACTGGGGTCTCCTGCATTACAGACGGATTCTTTACCAAGTAAGCTATAAGCCTGTTTAAATTTGTGACAGAAGTTGAGTCATTTTATAAAAAAGGTTTTTAATAATCATTATTAATATTAAAAATAATCTCACTTGGCAAAGCGTCAATTGAATATTTTCTAATGTATAAACATTGTAAGGTTAGTTACAAGATTCTCTCAACCTAGAAGGGTCATCATTTCTTGGCTTTCTAGGACTGACACTCCATAACGTAAATTAAAATGACAGTTTCCAGTCAGAAATTCATACTGGCATTAGTACTGCCCCAACAGAGTAAAGACAACAGTCCTGTTATAAATCCACAAGTTGCATCTTAATAACAAGCATATCTTTATTTTCTTAGTATCCGAACAGAAATGTATTTCAATTTATTAAAGAAAAATAAAAGTAGGATAAAAATGCGTCTCATAAGGACTGTTTTGTATTCCACTAGGCCTGTATCTCAGTCCAGACTCTCCTTCCGAGCCTGGCTCCTTTTCTCTCTGCTCCACATCCCACAGTAACACGGCACCTGCGTCGTAAATCAGTCTATGTGTGCCATTTGGTCAGATTCCACATAGAAGTGATATCAGGCGATGTCTGTCCTGCTCTGACTTCACCTCCCTCGGTATGACAACCTCTAGTTCCATCTGCGTTGCTGCAGAAGGTGCGATTTCGCTCGTTTTATGGCTGAGTAATAGTCCGTTGTGTGTGTGCACCACATCTGCTTTACCCAGTCATCTGTTGACGGACATGTAGGCTGGCTCCATGTCCTGGCTACTGTGGAGAGTGCTGCAGTGAACATCAGGGGGCATGCACCTTTTTGATATGTACATATGTATAACTGAATCGCTTTGCTGCACACCTGAAATTAACACAACATTATGAATCAACCAAACACCAACCACAAAAAATTTAAGGCAAAAAACCAAAGATGACTGCAGGTCCGCGTCTGAGTCAGCTCCCTGGAAGCTCTGTGGCTGGGCCGACACTTCACGTCTGCTGAGTAAGAGCCTAGCCTGAAAACAGGGAAGCACAGTGGCAAATGGGATTGTTCCCACCCCTGTCTGATTGCCCTCCACTTCTATTTATATTTGGTGAAATTCCAGTGATCAAGTGCTCTGCCTCTCAGAATCTCTGCCCTTCTTCAAAGGCTGAGCTACAAACCACCTAAAAGTAACTGATATCCAGGAATGAAGATTGCAGTGGATTTTTATAAAGCAAATACTGTATATTTCAGGAAAAACACACAGTTCTGAAAATTAAACAGGAGAGAAAATAAGTCACAAAGGGAAAAATCAGTGCACAATATTTTCCCTTGGCAAAACAGCCATTCCTTTTTCCTGAAATTAAACAATAATGCTTTATTTTTTATAGAGTATACATGTATACACATAATATTATCTGTATAGACATATATATTTTAAAATAACACACAATTTATTTTATCACTGGCTTTTACCTTATTTTGATTATGACTTTGCGGGATAAAATATTACTTCTGAAGTTCAATTTCTAGAGTTGGAACTTATGTGTGTGTGTGTTTAACCTTAACATAGCTTTTCAGAGCATTAAAATTGCCCTTTCAATATAGAATATCAAAAATGAGAAGAGTTCTAGATTTTATAAGAAGCCAAGGAAAATTAATAATGTGTACTTAAATACTATATATTTAGGAGGTTTCACAGTATATTTCCCTTAAAATGTAAAACACACCTTATAATACATATTTTACGGAAGTTACTTAACTCACAAGTGAAACTGGATGTAAGAAACTTATAAAAGACATAGTATAATATCCTTTATGAATAGTCTTTTTCAAGATCAGGAGTCCTGTGTAATGGTTGGTAAAATGTATAATTTCTCATAAATTTTTAAATATTTTTAAATTTGATGACTGGCTTCTGATTTCTACGTTAATGACTCATTTTGGAGCGCCTGGTTTAGGATTTGAATCAGTAAACTTAGAGGACTGGAAAAACATGAAAGTTGAGTTAGGGAACTGAAGAAGTCCAGCATGTCCGCTGACCACGATCTCTGGTGTACCTCATGCCAGAAAATCTGTCTGGATATCTCAGAAAGGAAATGGAATTGCGTCCCACAGGTTTGTGAGACTGAAAGATGGTAATAGCTGAGACAACCAGATAACTGGGGGGCTGTCACAGGACCAAGACCCTCCTCTCCCTCTGTTGGGATCCTTGTTCTCTCTGCCCCAAGCTATCCCTATAGATAGATGATAGAAGACAAATAGACAGATCAGGCAGATTCCTTAGATAGATGATGATCGATAATAAATGATGGATAGAAGACAGACTCATGCTCAAACCCATGTCCACTGAGTTGGTGATGCCATCCAGCCATCTTATCTTCTCTCATCCCCTTATTCCTCCCGCCTTCAATCTTTCCCAGCATCAGGGTCTTTTCCAGTGAATCATTTCTTCACATCAGGTGGCCAAAGTAGTGGAGTTTCAGCTTCAGCATCAGTCCTTCCAAAGAATCAGTTCAGTTCAGTTGCTCAGTCATGTCTGACTCTTTGTGACCCCATGGACTGCAGCACACCAGGCCTCCCTGTCCATCACCAGCTCCCAGAGTTTCAAACTCATGTCCATAGAGTCATTGATGCCATCCAACCATCTCATCCTCTGTGGTCCCCTTCTCCTCCTGCCTTCAATCTTTCCCAGCATCAGGGTCTTTTTGAATGAGTCGGTTCTTCACATCAGGTGGCCAAAGTATTGGAGTTTCAGCTTCAGCATCATTCCTTCCAATGAATATTCAGGACTAATTTCCTTTAGGATGGATTGGTTTGATCTCCTTGCAGTTCAAGGGACTCTCAAGAGTCTTCTTGAACACCACAGTTCAAAAGCATCAATTCTTCAGCCCTCAGCCTTCTTTATGGGCCAACTCTCACATGCATCCATGACTACTGGAAAAACCATAGCTTTGACTCTATGGACATTTGTCAGTGAAGTAATGTCTCTGCTTTTTAATATGCTGTCTAGGTTTGTCATAGCTTTTCTTCCAGGGAGGAAGCATCTTTTAATTTCTTGGCTGCAGTCACCATCTGCAGTGATTTGGGAGCCCAATAAAATAAATTATTATAGGTAGAAAATAGAAATATAAATGAAAGGTATATAGATGTATTAGATACATGATGATAGAATAGAGGGGGAAAGTAGATAGAAAGATGACAGACACTGTTTATAAGACAAACAGGTATATATCTTTTCCTCTCAACTCTGCTATAAGTCAGTATGTGTCCTTGGGTTTATCATTTTGCTTTCTTGAGATTCTAGAGATATACTCCATAAATTAAGGGTCATGAAACCATTCTTCTCTCTGTTCCCTTCCTTTTCCCCATGTTCTAAAATGCTCCAACAGTTATAGTCACATCCCCCTCCCTCTGCATCTTCATTTTCAGATTCAAAGGAGAGACTCTCCATGGACATTCAGACACACTTCGGTTTTTTTGTGAATTAATAGAGAGTGGGGATTGGAAGCTTGAAGTTATTCATGAAATGTGAAGTGTTTAAATTATTGTCATATTTTCTGGGAAAGAAGAGCTTTTACTTAATCTACAGAGAATTTTCCAGCAGGGCTATTTCTAATAAGAAAACCACTCGACCAGAACACATTCTCCTTGAAAATGAATGCCAATCACTGAACTGACTCACAGCACTTCCTCTGCTCTGTTTCAATTAAACCAGACTTATGGCAGATCTAATTATCTGTCAAATAATGAAGAATTAGTCACTTAGAGGTTAGTTAATCCGCATGCATGATTACACACAGATGACAAGGGTCTCCACAGGGAGGAAGAGGGGCATCTGCCAGGAGCCCCCTGTGCTGCCCAACAGGTGCCCACCCTGGGGCCTCTGGGGGCCCCCTACCTGCAGCCCCCGGGACCAGCTGCAGCCACTGTGCTTGCCCCAGACACTTCTGGCTAGACTTGAACCCCCTCAATTTCTTCCTGTCACGAGTTTATTCTATTCCTAACCCAAATGCCTGTTTCTGCCATTTCTCTGGCATTTGCATCACTTAACAGGCTACTGTCTTAACTTCGGCTTTTTGTGTGACCAAATCTGCTTGGTGGGAAAAGCTACATCACACATTAGCTGGTTCACATTTTCTTAATCTACCCGTCTGCTTAAAGTGCTTTTGGCAATTAATTGCACAAAAAAGTACGCAGATGGTCCCCATTCCAAGTTAAATGTCCAAAATTCTTACCTCTCAAAAAAATATCAGATGCACAGAACTTTAGAAAATTCTTAAGTATTTCTCACAACTTACCTACATTGTGTGACTGGAAATCGCTAAAAACACTTGAGTGATCCAGAAAATCTTCCCATCTTTACTGACTGATGTTTAACTTCTGTGACATCAAAGGTATTTCTTCATTTTTCCTTCCTTCATGTAGTATTGATTCAGTGAGTATTCATCAAAAGCCTTCAGTGTGCCAAGGATGACTGGGAATTATCAAAAGAGGCAAAGACTCCAGGCTTAAGAAGCTTGCATTTTAGTGGGGAGATTCAGACAGGAGAAAGCTAATAAATCGGTGCATTTCCCAGCATGTTAGCTGATGAAGAATGCAGCGGGGGAGGGGATGATGGGTCAATTAAGACGTGCCACAGCTGTCAGAGCAAATGCCACTGAGAAGATGAGCCTCAGCTGGCTAATGTATAGGCCTTTCTCTGTTTCAGTTTGGTTAGAAGCAGGTAACTTCTCATGATGGTCTGGCCTCCCCTTTGCTCTCACTGAAGAATCCCCTCATGTCCAGCTGTGTCCCCCACACAGTTCCAGCCACTGTGGTCTGCCTCGTGGCCCCAGGCTGCCGGAAGGGCTGCCCGCCGTGGCCATGAGCCCCTCCCCGTGCCAGGCTCCCCTGTGTGCACTCAGCCAGCAGTCAGGGTTCTCCATCGGGAGCGGGGGAGACAGTTGGGATCCTTCACGGGACTCCCAGATGGAGATAATGCAGAGAGGTGTCTTCAGGGCTCCGTGCCCTGTCCTGTATCACTGAGTTCATTTGCAGAGTCCAAAAAACAATAGAGCGAAAGACAGGGTACTCAGTATTCCTGCAAAGTTCAAAAAGCATCTTTCCTTCAGATCTCCCAAAGGAGGCGTGAGATAAACTGTGTCTTCACACGTCTCTCCCACCTCTCTTTCCTCTGTGTCCTCACGACCCTCAGGGACCATAGGACCTTGCCCTGCTGAGATCTCCTTCCCTCCTGTTTGAAATGCCCTCTAGGTCAGCTTGGCCATGTCTGTGCTTTCCTTCTATGATAAAGAGGCAGGAGTGAAACAAATGTACAAAATGCTCTCTTCTCACTGCACAAAGTCTAGATTTCATGATTATTTTCCTGCTGCCTATGTGTGATGTTCGAAGTCAGAGGTTCAGTATTAACTCATGCTTTCTTTGTGTGTTTTCCTTCTGACAACATTAAACCCTGTTTCTACCAGTCGGCCAGGCGGCAGATGCTGTTTGGAGGGACGAGAAGATACTTCACAGAGGGTTGGCAAAGTGAAAAGCTCATCAACTTCTTTGAAAGATTACCTCGGCTGCAAAGAAAAAATGAAAAGTGCCCACATCTTTTAAAAGACCAGCATTTTATAAAGTATCCAAGAAATGCAGACTAACTTTAACTAGTGACAGCACTTTCTTAGGAATCTCCAATGTGTCTGGTGGTTCAAAGGCTTGTCACCCAGTTATCCTATGTTCAAGAGGGAGTGATGTTATGGCTGGTTCACTCTGCTATACAGCAGAGACTAACGCAACATTGCAAGGCAACTATCGTTGTTGCTCAGTTGCTGTGTCATGTCCAATTCTTTGCAACCCCATGAATTGTACCATACCAGGGTCCCCTATCCTTCACTGTCTCCCAGGGTTTGCTCAAACTCATGTCCATTGAGTTGGTGATGCCATCCAGCCATCTCATCCTCTGTCATCCCCTTCTCCTCCTGTCCTGAATCTTTCCCAGCATCAGGGTCTTTTCCAATGAGTCGGCTCTTCACATCAGGTGGCCAAAATATTGGAGCTTCGTGGACGGGTCATAGTGGAGAGTTCTGACAAAGTGTGGCCCCCTGGAGGAGGGAATAGCAAACCTCTCCAGGATTCTTGCTGCAAGAACCCCATGAACATGAACAGTATGAAAAATCAACTATGCTCCAATTTAAAAACAAAGAACACTTATAAAGGAAACCTGTACTTGTTTCCCAGGGAGCCAGGGAGGAAGGATACACAGACCCAGCCATGGCCACTCAGGACGCGATGGTAAGTAGAACCAGCGCCCAGGGCAGCTGTGGGGGCCTTGGTCGGGCCAGCCTGGGGCTGCAGTGCTACCCAGCAGCCCTGTGGTGTTTCAGGTGCTGTGGGAGGCGTGCCAGCAGAGGACAGGGGAGCACAAGACGCTTCTGCAAGTGATGTTGTGTAACAAGAGCTACCAGCAGCTGTGCCTGGGTAATGGCCTCTTTCTTTATAGCTTACTCTCCAATTATGCAGTAAAAAGCAAGTAGGTAACTGGGGGAAAGGGGGTGTTACAAATAGAGGAAAGCCAGTTCTCTCAAGGCACCTATTTTAGGTTACGTTTGTACAGACATGCCTCATCTATTAACACTGCTAAGGAAGGAAGTTTCTGTAGAATTTTATTCTGCCAGTAACTGAATTATGGCAGTTCCTGGGGTTGCAAAGAGTCAGACATGACTTAGCGACTGAACAACCACGACCTTTCAATACCTTTCAAAACCTTTGAAAGCCATCTCTGGTTCTGGTGAAGAACTTACATATATTAGCTGTGTCCTGTTCAGCGTGTTCAGTGTGTTGTCTGAAACAGAATATAAGTTAATATAAGTTCATTCCAGGTTAATAAGTCTGGAATGAACCAAGGTCATTGTTACTGAAGTGATTCACACGAAGTTGCCTTGTTGGTTTTAAAGGTGCTTTCTTTGGCTTTCCCCAAACTGCTGGATACTTTTCTATTTCTCTTATTTTTTATCTGGTTTTTTTTGGCTGCACCATGTGGCGTGAGGGATCTTACTTCCCTGACCAGGGATCAAACCCACATCCCGTGCAGTGGAAGCTGGAGTCCTAGCCACTGGACCACCAGGGAAGGCCCTGTTTCTCTTATTTTTTTACAATACTTTTTTGGTTTTTTTTTTTCCTACTACACATAACATACAGAAGTCCATAATAATTTTAAAGGTGGCCCACTCCAACCCAACACTTATTTGCAGATACCTACACTATATTCGCCTTCCTGTGTATAAGCAGTCAAATCAATACCTACATTTTAAATTTATAACATTCATAAAAATCTCCTTTGAATCAATTTTTTAAAGTTTTCCAGGAATTTCAAAATATTTCTGGGCAAGACATAATAGATGCCATTAATGAATGTTACGATGGATACTTTCAGGAGCTGCTAGTAGCAATTGGTGAGTAATAATTTATTTGATACATCAAGTGCTGATTAGCTCTGGTTGACATAAAGATGCATTCAATTGAATTAAAGTGACTGAGTTAGTTTCCCCTGAATTTAATTATTTAGACATTTCTCTACATTCTCTGTAGAGAAAAAATACATCAGCTCCTGATACAATGGCAAGCTGATGTCTTTCATGAACCTATACTCTTCCTAAGAGCTGTCAGTGTTCATAGTAGGAAACCTTGACTTCTCAGGTCATTGGGATCTCACATCTTTAAATTCATTGGATACATGCTAATTTCCTTCCCTTGTAAAGAGGTTGTGGTTTTACCACTATTTGAAATGTTGACATTGTAATATTGTGCACAATGAGGGATCCCACAGAGAACTCACAAAATATCACTTTTCCAGGATTATAACTGGAAAAAAAAGTATTCTCATCGTTTCCCAAATTTTGAAAAAAAATAAGTACTGTTACTCTCAAACTTTCTTCTTTTCTCTCTGTTTTTTCCTAGTTCTCTGTGTGCGAGACAAACCAGCCTATTTTGCTTACAGATTGTATAGTGCAATCCATGTAAGTATGACCCACATATTTTTAAATATTTCTCCAGAAGTCATGTATACTTTCTCAAAGGACTAGTTCTACTTCAATCATTTAAGTATTGATTCCAATTTTTGAAGTTGTATGCAAATGTATTGCCTTCAAAGTAAATATGATCAAGTGAAAAGATTTATTACACACCAAAATGAGACCCATCAAGTAAGGATAATGCTCTGTTTCCTGTATCAAATGGAGGTGCCTAAGAAGTATTTCTTAGTGCCTTTCCCCCTAGGGGGTGTGCTTCAGCATTTTTTTGAGAAATGAAAAAGACACTGAAAGACCAAATGCTTTCACAGCTTCCAAAGACACCCCCGCTCCCACCCCTGCCTCCTCACACTCAGGCAGTTACACAGCATATGGAGTCAAGCGGAATATGTCAAAGCACTACAAACTTTCAGTAAGAAATGACTATTTTTCAACATAGTGGTTTTTTTTAAACCACTTAAAAGGCAACAGCCAGACAACAATAAACTCTAAAGCTGTATTTGTAATTAAGTACAAGTGTTTTTACTTTCAGGTGATGGTCAATTGCACATCGTTTGGTGCATTCATGTTCAAAGAAACAAATCCTCACCTGCCTGAGACAATGCATATTGCATCCACAACATGCATAAAACATTGAGAAACTGATAAGGTCTGATGCAAATTGTTATACACATCACAGCCCTGAAAACTCAATGAAAATCATTTTTAAAAGTCAGTAGTAATTTTAATAGAGTGTTTTATCCTCCTTTTAAAGACCTGCTTCTTAGAGGTAGCCAGAAAGCTTGGATAACATGCTAATCATCAAGAAAAAATTATTTACTTATACTTATGTATAGTACTTTTTATTATGTACAAGAACCTCTGTATCCTCAGAACATAGGAGGAGGGGTTATGCTCACAGTCCTCTGCTTCTTTGTTATTCTATTTCCAAGAAGAAAACCTGACTGGATTAAATATCTGTCTTAAAGTGTATTGGGCAAGGCTATTGAGTGACTTGAGAAAGGAATGGCTGTCTGCTGTCGTCCTGTTTGTTTAACCTATACGCTGAGTACATCATGAGAAATGCCGGGCTGGATGAGTTACAAGCTGGAATCAAGATAGGAGGGAGAAACACCAACAACCTCAGAAATGCAGATGATACCACTCTGAGGGGAGAAAGTGAAGAGGAACTAAGCAGCCTCTTGATGAAGGTGAAAGAGAGTGAAAGAGGCGGCTTAAGACTAAATATTAAAAGAAAAAACTAAGATCATGGCATCCGGCCCCATTACTGCATGGGGAAATGTGGAAGCAGTGACAGATTTCCTCCTCTTGGGCTCTAAAATCACTGCGGATGGTGACTGCAGCCATGAAATCAGAAGACGATTGTTTCTTGGCAGGAAAGCTATGACAAACCTAGACAATGTATCGAAAAGCAGAGACATTACTTTGCCAACAAAGGTCCCTATAGTCAAGGCTACAATCTTCCGGGTGGTCACATACGGTTGTGAGAGCTGAACCATAAAGAAGGCAGAACACCAAAGAATTGATGCCTTCAAACTGAGGTGCTGAAGAAGAGTCTTGAGAGTCCCTTGGATAGCAAGGAGATCAAACTAGTCAATCTTAAGAGAAATCAACCCGAATACCCTTTGGAAGGACTGATGCTGAAGCTCCAGTATTTTGGTAATCTGATGCAAACCAGATGACTCATTGGAAAAGACCCTGATGCTGGGAAAGATTGAAGGCAGAAGGAGAAGAGGGCGTCAGAAGAAGAGATGGCTGGATGGTATCACCGACTCAATGGACATGGACTTGGGCAAGCTCCAGGAGATAATGAGGGACAGGGAGGCCTGGCGTGCTGCAGCCCATGGGATCGCAAAGAGAAACAACTGGGCAACTGAACAACTGGGTGACTGGATTTACCCTGTGACTCAGCAGTAAAGAATCTGCCTGCCGTGCAGAAGCCAAAGGAGATGCAGATTCAATCACTGGGTTGGGAAGATCCCCTGGAGGAAGGCAAGGCAATTCACTCCAGTATTCTTGCTGGGAAAATCCCAGGGACAGAGGAGCCTTGCAAGGGCTTAGCATGTACATTGGATGACCTCAACTCTTCTTTCTCCAACAAGAGTAAAGCTTTGCTCGTGAGTGACATTGGGAAGATAATCACATTACTGATTCCAATTATGCCCAAAGTGAGAGCCCCCTAATAATAAATAAAAAATACTTTGCTGAGGTGTGTCAGTGCAAAAAAGAAAGTGTGTGTCCTCACAGTCACGGGTATGGAGGAGAGGCCTGTGTTCCAGCCATCAGAGATTTCACACACAGGACCACATCAACATAGGACCGTCCAGTGTCAAGTTCAGGTGAAAGCTGTTTTCA
This sequence comes from Antilocapra americana, assembly GCA_007570785.1. Taxonomy (NCBI): domain Eukaryota; kingdom Metazoa; phylum Chordata; class Mammalia; order Artiodactyla; family Antilocapridae; genus Antilocapra; species Antilocapra americana. The sequence continues at coordinate 22,505 of SRVM01030776.1, forward strand.
CCAGCCCTCACTAAGGAAAGCATCTCTGATTTTCTCTGATGCACTCTAATCGCACAATTTAAAGACAGAAACTTGGTTAATCATTCATTTTCATCACTTCAAGTTGTGCCAAAGTTTGTTAGTAGTGAATGTGCGTGCGTGCCTGCTCAGTTGCGTCTGACTGTTTTCGACCCAATGGACTGCAGCCCCCCAGGCTCCTCTGCCTGTGGGATCCTCCAAGCAAGAATACTAGAGTGGGTCGCCATGCCCTCCACCAGACAACCCAGCGATCATCTTCCTAACCCAGCAATCAAACCCATGGTTCCTAATTTGGCAAACAGATCACTGAAAAAAATGAAAGTTGCTCAGTCACATCAGACTCTTTGCAACCCCATGGATTATACAGTTCATGGAATTCTCTAGGCCAGAATACTGGAGTGGGTAGCTGTTCCTTTCTCCAAGGGAATATTCCCAACCCAGGGATCAAACCCAGGTCTACTACATGGCAAGTGGCTCCTTTACCAGCTGAGCCACCAGGGAAATCCAAGAATACTGTAGCCTATACATAAAACTGGATCTTCCCTGAGGCTCAGACGTAAAGGATCTGCCTGCAATGCAGGAGACCTGGGTTCTATCCCTGGATCGGAAAGATCCTCTGGAGAAGGGAATGGAAATCCACTCCAGTATTCTTGCCTGGAGAATCCCATGGACAGAGGAGCTTGGTGGGCCACAGTCCATGGGGCTGCAAAGAGTCGGACACGACTGAGTGACCAACACTAGTACTACTATATACATAAAACATTCATGCCTCAAAACTTAGCTGATCCTTCCTGGCCACTAGGTGTCACCATCACTCCATTTGAACAGGCAATTTGAGCTTGCTTTGTGCAGAGGTATTCTTTCTGAAGCTAGTACACAGAAATTAATTTTTGTGTATTTTTCAATACTGGAGGTTAAATCAGCAAGTATTTCGAATACCTGGAATTCTTATGTGCACAGTTTAACACAATAAGCAGGTGATAAAATAAAAGCATAATCATTTTTCTTTCTGACTTACTTCAGAAAGAAAAACATCAATACAGTATACTAACGCATATATATGGAATTTAGAAAGATGGTAACAATGACCCTATTTGCGAGGCAGCAAAAGAGAAACAGATGTAAAGAATAGCCTTTCTCACTCTGTGGGAGAAGGTGAGGGTGAGATGATTTGAAATATGCATATTACCATATGTGAAACAGATCGCCAGTCCAGGTTTGATGCATGAAACAGGGTGTTCGGGGCTGGTGTACTGGGATGACCCAGAGGGATGGGATGGGGAGGAGGTAGGAGGGAGGTTCAGGATGGGAACACATGTACACCCATGGCTGATTCATGTCATTGTATGGCCAAAACCGCTACAATATTGTAAAGTAATTAGCCTCCAATTAAAATAAATTAATTTAAAAAACATAATCATGATCTTAGAGATATACCACTGGTTCATCAACCAGAGCTGGTACCACCTCCCAACCCAGGAAGAATGTCTACATAGAGAGAGCAAATGATCACATCTGCATCCTAAAATGCAGCATCTGGGAGATGATGAGGAGGCTGGCCAGGTTTAAAGGGAGAATTATAAAGTCACAGATGTAGAAAATAGACTCATGGTTACCAGCGGGTAAGAGAAGAGAGGGATAAATATAGGAGTTTGAGATCAACATATACATACTACTATATATAAAATAGATAATCAACAAGTACCTACTGTATAGCACAAGGAACTCTGCTCAATATTTTGTAATGATAATATGGGGAAAAATCTAACAAATAGTGGAGATATATGTATATATATATGTGTGTATATATATATACATACACACACACACACACACACACACACACACATATGTTGAGGCGGGGCTTCCCTAGTGGCTCAGACAGTAAAAAATCTGCCTGCAATGCAAGAGACCCAGGTTCGATCTCTGGATCAGGAAGACCTCCTGAAGATGGGAATGGCACCCCACTCCAGTATTCTTGCTGGGAGAATCCCATGGACAGAGGAGTCTGGTGGCTACAGTCCATGAGGTCACAGAGTCAGATATGGCTGGGCGACTTAGGTTTTGGTGTAACTGATTCACTTTGCTGTACACCTGAAACTAACCTTGTAAATCACCTATACTCCAATAAAAGTTAATTTAGAAAAATAAATATTGGCTATTATTTTCTCCCATTCTGAAGGCTGTCTTTTCGCCTTGCTTATAGTTTCCTTTGTTGTGCAGAAGCTTTTAATTTTAATTAGGTCCCATTTGTTTATTCGTGCTTTTATTTCCAATATTCTGGGAGGTGGGTCATGGAGGGTCCTGCTTTGGTTTATGTCGGAGAGTGTTTTGCCTATGTTATCCTCTAGGAGTTTTATAGTTTCTGGTCTTATGCTTAGATCTTTGATCCATTTTGAGTTTATCTTTGTGTATGGTGTTAGAAAGTGTTCTAGTTTCATTCTTTTACAAGTGGCTGTCTTTAAGGTGCTGTTTCCTCATGGTGCTCACCCCCACTTGGCTGTGTCTCTTAGGACTTTGGCTTCCACAATAAAACCGTGATCAGGATTCTAATCGCCAGAAGTGAAATCTACCTGCTGACCATAAGGAAGCGATACAAAGAGAGATACGGGAAGTCCCTTTTCCACGACATCAAGGTAAGTCTCCTACTCCTCATCTACCTGCACGCATATTTCATCCTTTTTGAAACTGAAATGAGAGCCTAACTTTAAATAACTTCATGGTGGAGTCTAAAAAGTTCAGTCAAGCTCAGGCAGCCTGAGAGCATCAATAGGTGAGAAAACCTATCACCTCACTGATCCTCTTTGATGTGTTGTAAGCAAAAGTCAGTGGTCTGGTCATGTGCGCTATTCATCCCCTGATCATGTAATGAGGTCTTACCACCAGCACCAGAAGACTGCCTTCTGCAACGAGAGCACGTTCATTGCAGAGCGCCTTGAGATCAGCCGCCTGCGTGCCGCCAGAGGGGAGGGCAGCCTGTCGGGTCCCCGCACGCGGTGGGGCCCTAACGTTCCGCGCACGCGCACCCATGAGCCCTGGAGGGAGCTGATGCGAGACTCCAAAGTCTGCAGCCTGGGGTCTTCACTCGGACACACGTAGACTCTACCCTGGATCCTGATAAAGCCCGGCCAAGAACTGTCAGCGTATGGAGGCCCATCTGTGTAACTTGGGGACACAGTGGAAAAAATGAAAATGTTTGACCCGTGGTTCAAAAAAGTATAAAGAACTCCAAGCTGGCAAAGCACCAGGGCCTGGAATGTATCTTAAGGTATATTTGGAGCACAGCTGAGACCGCTGGGCTTCCCAGGAGGCTCCATGGGAAAGAATTCACCTGCCAAGCAGGAGACCTGGGTTCCATCCCTGAGCTGGGAAGATTCGCCTGGAGAAGGGAATGTCAATCCACTCCAGTATTCTTGCCTGGGAAATCCCATGAATACAGGACCCTTGTGAGCTACAGTCCATGGGGTTGGAAAGAGTCCGACATGACTTAGCCACTGAACAAGTCCTGTTATCATGTCCACATTGTTTCCATTGAAAATTTACATTGCATGAAATAGCTTTTTAGTTTACTGAAAAATTCCAGGAGAAACTTGACAACCAGAGCACCAAGAGACTATATAACCCAGGAGACCTCCTAAGCCTCAGGAAGTTCTGATGGTTTCAGAGGAAGGATTATTGGAACACTTAAGAGACATATTCCTCCTTTGTTTCTGATAAAATTGTTCTCACATCCACATTCAAAGCCCTAAACCTTTAGTGAAGATGAATGTGTCTCACTGAGAAATGCATAACTCATCTTCTCAATGAGTAAACTAGCTCAGTACTACACAGCAGTTAACAATGGCCACCTCAAAATCTACTAATATTCACAAATAATTAATGCAACTTTGTGCATTTAAAGCAGTGAATTATAAGTAATGACTGTGTAAGACAGCATGAACATGAGAGGTGACTTTTAGGAAAGACAAGTTTTATAATACTTTTATTACTATCATTTTTGAAAACAATGTAGAAACTATAGAAGATGATAAAAGGATTTAAATTGCCCTAATGTGGTACTGGAGAGGACTCTTGAGAGGCCCTTGGACTGCAAGGAAACCAAACCAGTCCATCCTAAAGGAAATCAGTCCTAAATTTTCATTGGAAGGACATGCTGAAACTGAAGCTCCCAGGCTTTGGCCACCTGATGCAAAGAACTGACTCACTGGAAAAGACCCTGATGCTGGGAAAGACTGAAGGCAGGAGGAGAAGGGGATGACAGAGGATGAGATGGTTGGATGGCATCACCGACTCAGTGGACATGAGTTTGAAAAACTCTTGAGAGATGGTGAAGGACAGGGAAGTCTGGCGTGCTGCAGTCCAGGGGGTTGCAAAGAGTTGGACATGACTAAGAGACTGAGCAACAACAATAAATTATTCTCCACAGATAACCAACAGTAAAATTTTGTTGTATGTGTTTTCTTTTTAAAACTATATGTAAACATCAAAGTTTTACTACTTAAAGAAATATTTCTTTAAATCATGGATCCCATGGTATAAGTTGTAAAGAGCATAAACTGCCCTGTATTATTATATATTATCTTTTACTTTTTCATTATTGTACACAATGTAATGACATATGTTTTGGAGCACAAAGCTTGGGCTCATCAACAATTGATTATTATTTCCTTAGGATAGATTTCTTGAAGTAGAATGACTGCATTAAGGAGTGTAAACATCTTTAAACCATTTGAGACATATTGTCCAGAGTGCCCTCTAGACTCTACACTAATTTGTAACAACAACATTAGGACACCTCTTTATCTAAAGGAGAGAAGAATTAATTCTACTGCTAAGCATTCTTCTTTATAAAAACATATTCAGGCCCACATGCAACAGTGAAGACCAAGCACAGCCAAAACCAAATAAATAAATAAAAACCATTAGGGTTTCATCAGCTTTATATAAACCCCATTCTATTAACTGTGACCATGGCATTACTTTTCAACAATCTCCACTGGGAATAGTCCCCAGGACATGTTACATCAGGATGGGAAAAATAAATAAGTTTTGAGATGCTAATGGCCTATGGTGTCTCACTGTAGTTCAGAGGAATTATGCTTCTTCTTATGACATTGTGTTTCAAATACATTATATTTGCTCCTTTTCAGAATTTCGCTTCAGGACATTATGAGAAGGCTCTGTTGGCCATCTGTGCTGGTGATGTTGATGACTACTAAGCAAAAAGAAGAATCTGGAGTATGCTCTCCTCTTCACAGACACGTCACAGATAGGTTGTGATTAATTTGCCTCGTAGCATTACTACAAAACTACAGAATCATATTTTCTTTTCTCTCTTTAAAAGTATTTTAAGAATAATTAGTATCAATAGGTTCTTCAAGAAAAACCTATTTATGAAAGTATATGGGATTGGATCTGCACATATCTAAATCAGCATTTTGTTAAATTGTGTATACTGGAATAATAAAGGAAATCATTGTATTGAAATATATGTTATTGAATGTAAAGGATCAATTTCTACAAGAAGTGGGTTGGCTTATGTCTGTCCCAGTGGGAGACCAGGACAACCGGTGGGTGGCCATCCCCTCCCCCATTCAAGACTCTGGGCAAAATAAAGCTAAGTGAACATTTAAAGCCCCTTTAAATGAAAGCAAAGACAGAAGGCTCACTTGATAAAGAATCTGCCTGCAATGCATGAAACGCAAGAGATGCAGGTTTAATCCCTGGGTCAGGAAGATCCCCTGGAGAAGGGAATGGCAACCCACTCCAGCATTCTTCTCTGGAGAATCCCATGGAGAGAGGAGCCTGGTGGGCTACAGTCCAAGGGGTCCCAAAGAGTTGGACAAAGCTGCAGGGACTAAACCACCACCACAAAGACACAAAACAGCAGAATGCAGCCAGCTTTATGCTTGTCAAGCTGAGATGTGTGAGAGACATTAAAACAGGCATGTGTGTGGTGAAGAAAGCTGAGCGCCAAAGAATTGACACTTTTGAACTGTGGTGTCAGAGAAGACTCTTGAGAGTCCCTTGGACTGCAAGGAGATCCAACCAGTCCATCCTAAAGGAGATCAGTCCTGGGTGTTCATTGGAAGGACTGATGTTGAAGCTGAAACTCCACTACTTTGGCCACCTCATTCATGCGAAGAGTTGACTCATTGGAAAAGACCCTGATGCTGGGAAAGATTGGGGGGCAGGAGGAGAAGGGGACAACAGAAGATGAGGGGGCTGGATGGCATCACCGACTCGATGGACATGGATTTGGGTGGACTCCAGGAGTTGGTGATGGACAGGGAGGCCTGGTGTGCTGCGGTTCATGGGGTCGCAAAGAGTCGGGCATGAACTGAACTGAACCGTGTGTATTTGACAGCCACCCTAGTAACAGCAGCTTATCCCAGGTACTGTTTTCCTTGGCGCTGGTGTTGAACCAACCGCTTGCTCCAGCTGCTTCACAGGGGTCCTTGCTCCTGGTTTCCATCTTTACTGCTCAACAGCAGCATCAAGGTCTCTCTGGAAGTAAGCACATGATTAGCATCATCAGTGAGGCTGATCCCTTTGGTGTCTAAAGATTTGGTAAATTAGGGGAAGCAGAGAAAAGGTACTCACAGAGTCAGATTTGGGGAGGATGGAGCCTGAAGCCACAGTGTAGCCAAGAACAGAATCGGGGACAGAGATGGGTGAGCCCATGTCAGAGGGGTGCGGTCCCAGGATGCACAGTGGCACAGGGAGGGGGTGAGCCCACGGCAGAGGGGTGCGGTCCCAGGATGCACAGTGGCACGGGGAGGGGGGTGAGCCCACGGCAGAGGGGTGCGGTCCCAGGATGCACAGTGGCACGGGGCGGGGGGCGGTGAGCACACACACAAGACCCTGGAGGCAACAGGTGAGGGAGGCCAGAGGGAGGTGAGCCCAGGCAGGCATAAACCTAAGTGACGTTCACAGGAGTGCGTTGTCCCCTGTGGAGCACACTCTGCAGGCTCATGGCCCAGTCCCAGGAGCCTGGGCCCCCTGGACTCAGGGACGCAGTACACACACTCAGAACTGGGGGCTGCCTGGGGGAGGGTGCAGGACATGCAGGAACAGTTCATAATCAGACTTCTGAAACAACTTTCAAGACTTCAGCTGATTGTCTTGATGCATATGATGTTATATAAGTTTAACTTGGGTTTTATTTCCATTTTTTAAAAACATCATTAGCATTTCAAGCCAAAGTAGTAATTGTTTGAGACATTTAGCATAGCTGTTATACAAGCCAAAACTCTTAGAAGAAAAATATTGTTAAAATTCCTGATGAGAACTTAAAAACTTTTCACCTTATGGGAGAAAATAATAGCAAATGAAACAACTGACAAAGGATTGATTTCCAAAATATACAAGCAGCTCATACACACAATACCAGAAAAACAACAATCCAGTCAAAAAGTGGGAAATAGACCTAAACAGACATTTCTCCAAAGAAGACATACAGATGGCTAACAAACACATGAAAAGATGCTCAGCATCACTCATTATTAGAGAAATGCAAATCAAAACCACAATGAGATATCACCTCACACCAGTCAGAATGGCCCTCATCAAAAAGTATACAAACAATAAATGCAGGAGAGGGTGTGGAGAAAAGGGAGCACTCTTGCACTATTGGTGAGGATGTAAATGGATACAGCCACTATCAGAAGACAGTATGGAGATTCCTTTAAAAACTAGGAATAAAGCCACCATGTGACCCAGCAATCCCACTCCTAGGCATATACCCCGAGGAAACCAAAATTGAAAAAGACACATGTATCCCATTGTTCATTGCAGCACTATTTACAATGGCTAGAACATGGAAGCAACCTAGATGTCCATCAACAGATGAATGGATCAAGAAGTTGTGGCACATATACACAGTGGAATATTACTCAGCCAGAAAAAGGAATGCATTTGAGTCAGTTCTAATGAGGTGAATGAACCTATTAGAACTCTATTATACAGAGTGAAATAAGTCAGAAAGAGCAAGAAAAAGATCATATTCTAATGCATATATATGGAATCCAGAAAAATGGTATTGAAGAATTTACTTACAGGGCAGCAATGGAAAAACAAACAGAAAATAGACCTATGGACTTGGGGAGAGGGGAGGAGAGGGTGAGATGTATGGAAAGAGTAACATGGAAACTTACATTACCACATGTAAAATTGATAACCAACGGGAATTTGCTGTATGGCTCAGGAAACTCAAACAGGGGCTCTGTATCAACGTAGAGGGGTGGGGTGGGGAGGGAGATGGAAGGGAGTTTCAAAAGGGAGGGGATATATATATACCTATGGCTGATTCATGGTGAGGTCTGACAGAAAACAACAAAATTCTGTAAAGCAATTATCCTTCAATAAAAAATTAATCGATTAAAAAAAACTCCTTGGGAAAAAACTTATCACCTTAAGACGTCTTTATATACATTATTCAAGGAATTGTGAAACTTACACTTTAGCTAAGCAATATCTTTTGTGTCTTTGGCATAGTGTGGGAAAAAAACCCTCTGGACTTAGGTCAGGCGATTTTATCACAGTCAGTAGGGGAGGCAAACTCAAAGGGAAGACACTGACCGTGGGTATGCAGGGTCTCAGAGGTCCGCAGGAAACAGTGTCAATTCACAGGGTTAGTACACGGGGCTGGAGAGATCAGTGTGGGAGGGGGCACGTGGTGCGATGGTACCGTAGACCTGGCAGTGACCTTCACAGGGGCTGTGTGGGGACAGATCTGGGGGCCCCTCCGGGCAGCTTTTAGGAGGAGCCTGAAGGTGGG
>SRVM01030777.1:0-15399 GCA_007570785.1 Antilocapra americana
AACAAGCATAACTTCTGTGCACTGAGAAACCAAGACATTCTTGTACTTACTCATTATGATATTCACTTTATTGCAGTGATCTGGAAATGAACCCACAGTATCCTTCAGGTGTCCCTGTGACTAGGGATTGTAGCCAGAATATATTAAGAACTTCTACAACTCAATAGTAAAAATAAAAAGAACCCAATTGAAAATGGTTAAAAGATTTGAGCAGATGCTTCACAAGATATAGGGATGGACAACCAGCACTTGGAAAAAAAACATGCAATATCATGAGCCACTAGGTAAATGCTGATGATAAAATTAAAACCACAATGACATAATACTACACTAAATATCCACTAGAATGACTAGACTGAAAATACAGGTGTTTGGAAGTATGAAGAAAACCAGAACTCTCACCCACTGTTGGATGGAGCGCAGAGTGGCACAGCCTCTGGGGGAAGATTTGACAGTGCTTTTTTTTTTTTTTAATAAAACTAAATATACATCCACTTTGTGACACAGCAATTACAAACACAGATACATGATCAAGGAAAATGAAAATACATGCCTCAATTCTTGAATGCAATTAGGCACAGCAGCTCTGCTGGTAACAAGGAAAGTAGAGAAAGAGCTCCAGTGTCCTTCAACAGCAGAATGGATCAAGAAACTGTGGTACACGTGTATTATACACTACCACTCAGCACTGATTAAAGGAACACAGTGCTGATTCACGTGACAAAATGAATGAGACTCAAAGACACTACATTAGGGGAAGGAAGCTTGACACAATGAGCTCATGCTGTGAAGATCCACCTATTAAAAGTTCTAAATGAACAGGCAAAACTAACAGATCTAAATGGTGGTTGTTTCTGTGGCTGAGTGAGGAGAGACTGAGCATGGGATTGAAAGAGAATGTTGGGACTTCCCTAGTGGTCCAGTGTTTAAGTCTTCATGCTTCCAATGCAAGAGGCATGGACATGCAATATCATGCAATATCAGTCCCTAGTCAAGGGACAAAGTTGCTGCAAGATGCCTGACCAAAAAGAAAAAAAGCAACAGTCTATCGGTATTGCTGGAAATTTAAAAAAGAAAAACTGACAACATGCTGCTGTGATGGTCATGGTTCTCTGCTTGGTAAGAGTTTGGGCTCTGCAAGTATGCATCTGTCAAAAGTCATCAGATAGTATGGGTAAGATCTGAGCATCTCATTTCATGTAAATCTTACCTCAAAAAATAAAAACTTTTAGATTTACTGAATTCTAGTTAACAACCTACATGGTGAGATGTTTAAAAGTATGATATGAGATAGCGGAGTAGATGAACTGGCGCTCCTCTTCTCCTGCAAGAACTCCAAAGTTACAACTCACTGCTGAACAATTAACAGGAGAGTGTTGGATCCCACCAAAAAAAGCTACCTCACATCCAAAGGCTAAGGAGAGGCCCCAGCAAGATGGTAGAAGGGGCAAAATAGTGTTTAGAATCAAACCCGACACCTGCCAGAGATGCCAGGAGGGCTCTGACAAAATTTTGTGTGCAGCAGGATCCAGAGACCCCACAGAGACAGAGCCAGACCTGCCTTTGAGTGTTTGAGTGTCTCCTGTGGAAGTAAGGGACAGCAATGGCCTGCCACTGGGACACGGGCTGTGGGTGTAGCAACCGGAGCCACACAGCCCGTAGCATAAACTTTCTTGGAGGAGGTCGCCATTAGCCCCACAGTACAGCTGCAGAGTAGACAACCCACAAACTGCAGAACAATTATACCAAAGAAATTCTCACACTGTTAAGAAAGTTCTAGGACCCACAACAGATTTCCCAACCTGGGGATCTGGCAAAGGGACTGAGATCTCCCAGAGAATTTGACCTTGGAGGCCAGTGGGATTTGATTACAGAACTTACCCAGGACTGGAAAACAGACTCTTGGAGGGCACAAACAGAGCCTTGTGCACCAGGACCCAGGAGAAAGGAGCAGTGACCCCACAGGAGACTGACACAGACTTGCCTGTGAGTGTCCAGGAGTCTCAGGCAGAGGTGTGGGTCAGTGGTGGCCTGCCACAGGGTCACTGAGTGCAGAAATGCATGCATGAGACCTTTTGAAGGATGTCACCATTGTCTTCACTAACCCCACCACAGTTTGGTCCAGGATAAACAAGAGGGAAGGAACACAGCCCTGCCCATCAACAAAAAATTAAAGATTTACTGAGCATGGCCCCACACATCAGAATAAAACCCAGTTTCCCCCAGAGTCAGTCTCTCCCATCAAGAAGCTTCCATAAGCCTCTTATTCCTATCCCCCAGAGGGCAGAGAGAATGAAAAACACAATCACAGAAAACTAATCACACTGATCACATGGACCACAGCCTACTCCAGCTCAATGAAACTATCAGCCATGATCTATAGGGCCACCCAAGACAGACTGGTCATGGTGGAGAGTTCTGATAAAACATGGTCCACTGGAGAAGGGAATGGCAAACCACTTCAGTACTTTTGCCTTGAGAACCCCATGAACAGCATGAAAAGGCAAAAAGATATGACACTGAAGATGAACTCTCCCGGGCAGTAGGTGCCCAATATGCTACTAGAGAATAGTGGAGAAATAACTCCAGAAAGAATGAAGACAGAGCCAAGGCAAAAACAACGCCCAGTTGTGAATGTGACGGGTGGTGGAAGTAAAGTCTGATGCTGTAAAGAACAATATTGCATAGGAAACTGGAATGTTAGGCCCACGAATCAAGGTAAATTAGAAGTGGTCACACAGGAGATGGCAAGAGTGAACACTGACATCTTAGGAATCAGTGAATTAAAATGGACCAGAATGGGCGAATTTAATTCAGATGACCATTATATCAACTACTGTGATATAGCAGAGAAGAAATGGAGTAGCCCTCATAGTCAACGAGAGAGTCCAGAACGCAGTACTTGGGTGCAATCTCAGAAACCACAGAATGATCTCTGTTTGTTTTCAAGGCAAACCATTCAATATCACAGTAATCAAAGTCTATGCTCCAACCAGTAATGCAGAAGAAGCTGAAGTTGAATGGTTCTATGAAGACCTACAAGACCTTCTAGAACTAACACCAAAAAAAGATGCCCTCTTCATCATATAGGGGACTGGAATGCAAAAGTAGGAAGCCAAGAGATATCTGGAGTAACAGGCAAATTTGGCCTTGGAGTACAGAATGAAGCAGGGCAAAGGCTAACAGAGTTTTGCCAAGACAATACACTGGTCATAGCAAACACCCTCTTCCAACAATACAAGAGAAGACTCTACACATGGACATCACCAGATGGTCAACACCAAAATCAGATCAATTATATTCTTTGCAGCCAAAGATGGAGAAGCTCTATACAGTCAGCAAAAACAAGACCAGAAGCTCACTGTGGCTCAGATCATGGACTCTTTATTTCCAAATTCAGACTTAAATTGAAGAAAGTAGGGAAAACCACTAGACCATTCAGGCACGACCTAAATCAAATCCCTTACAATTTTACAGTGGAAGTGACAAATAGACTCAAGAGATTAGATCTGATAGACAGAGTGCCTGATGAACTATGGACGGAGGTTCGTGACATTGTACAGGAGACAGTGATCAAGATCATCCCCAAGAAAAAGAAATGCAAAAAGGCAAAATGGTTGTCTGACAAGGCTTTACAAATATCTGAGAAAAGAAGAGAAGCTAAAGGCAAAGGAGAAAAGGAAAGATATTCCCATCTGAGTGCAGAGTTCCTAAGAATAGCAAGGAGAGTTGAGAAAGCCTTCCTCAGTGATCAATGCAAAGAAATACAGGAAAACAATAGAATGAGAAAGACTAGAGATCTCTTCAAGAAAACTAGATATACCAAGGTAACATTTCATGTAAACATGGGCACAATAAAGGATAGAAATTGTATAGATCTAACAGAAGTAGAAGATATTAAGAAGAGGTGGGAAGAAAACACAGAAGAACTATACAACAAAGATCTTCACGACCCAGATAATCACAATGGTGTGATCACTCACCTAGAGCCAGACATCCTGGAATGCAAAGTCAAGTGGGCCTTAGGAAGCACCACTACAAACAAAGCTAGTGGAGGTGATGGAATTCCAGTTGAGCTCTTTCAAAATCTAAAAGATGATGCTGTGAAAGTGCTGCACTCAATATGCCAGTAAATTTGGAAAACTCAGCAGTGGCCACAGTTTTCATTCCAATCCCAATGAAAGGCAATGCCAAAGAATGTTCAAACTACTGCACAATTGCACTCATCTCACATGCTAGCAAAGTAATGCTCAAAATTCTCCAAGCCAGGTCTCAACAGTATATGAACTGTGAACTCTCAGATGTTCAAGCTGGATTTGGAAAAGGCAGAGGAATCAGAGATCAAATTGCCAACATCCGTTGGATCATCACAAAAGTAAGAGTTCTGTAAAAACATCTACTTCTGCTTTATTGACTACATCAAAGCCTTTGACTGTGTGGATCACCACAAACTGTGGAAAATTCTCAAAGAGATGGGAATACCAGACCACCTGACCTTATTCCTGAGAAATCTGTATGCAGGTCAAGAAGCAACAGTTATAATTAAACATAGGACTGGTTCCAAATTGGGAAAGGAGTATGTCAAGGTTGTATATTGTCACCCTACTTATTTAACTTATATGTAGAGTACATCACAAGAAATGCTGGCCTGATGAAGCACAAGCTGGAATCAAGATTGCTGGAAGAAATATTAATAACTTCAGATATGCAGCGAAGAGGATCTAAAGATCCTCTTGATGAAAGTGAAAGATGAGAGTGAAAAAGTTGGCTTAAAACTCAACATTCAGAAAACTAACATCATGGCATCCAGTCCCATCGCTTCATGGCAAATAGATGGGAAAACAGTGGAAACAGTGAGATACTTTCTTTTCTTTGGCTCCAAAATCACTGCATATGGTGATTGCAGCCATGAAATTAAAAGATGGTTACTCCTTGGAGGAAAATCTATGACCAACCTAGACAGCATATTAGAAAACAGAGATATTGCTTTGCCAACAAAGTTCTGCTTAGTCAAGGCTATGGTTTTTCCAGTAGTCATGTATGAATGTGAGAACTGAACCATAAAGAAAGCTGAGCACCAAAGAACTGGCACTTTTGAACTGTGGTGTTGGAGAAGACTCTTGAGAGTACCTTGTTGCAAGGAGATCCAACCAGTCAACTCTGAAGGAAACTTATCCTGAACATTCATTGGAAAGACTGATGCTGAAGCTGAAACTCGAATATTTTTGTTACCTGATGGGAAGAACTGACTCACTGGTAAAGACGCTGATGCTGGGAAGGTTTGAAGGCAGAAGAGGATGACAGAGGATAAGATGGTTTGATGGAATCACCAGCTCGATGGACACGAGTCTGAGCAAGTTCCAGGAGTTACTGATGGACAGGGAAGCCTGGCGTGCTACAGTCCATGGGGTTGCAAAGAGTCGGACACAACTGAGTGACTGAACTGAACATTTGAAACTTCCCTTGAAATGTGTCCCTCTCCATCTTCTTTTTAGAAAATGAGTGATGGGTGACTAGAGGCATGGAAATTTATAGACATATGTAAAGCAAATATAATAAAAGTAATCATAGAATTAGATGGTGGGGCGATGGATACTTGTGGCACTGCTTTCAACTTTTTATGTTTGCAAATTTTTAAAATAAAATGTTGAAAACTTAAGAATGGTTTTCTTTGAGTACTGAGATTATGGGTTAAATATTTTCTGCAAATCTCCATTTGCTATAATGATATACTTTATTTTAAGTAAAGTAGTTTGAAAGTAAGTTAAGAGATTTTAATTTTTATTTTCAAAGAATTAAAAAGACATCAGTCCATAATCATACAATATTTCTCACAGATGAAAATGGATTTAAACTAGAAATCAATAAGAGAAATATAACTGGAAAATTCAAAATAACTGGAGCTTAATATTTTTCTAAGTAACACATGGACCAAAGAAGATATCTCATGAGAAATTTTAGAATATTTTGAACTAAATGAAAGTTAAAATATAACATCAAAATTTGTGAAACGCAGTGAAAACAATTCTTAGAAGGAAATTTATAGTATTAAATGCATACATTAGAATAGAAAGATCTAAACTCAGTAATCCAAGCTTCTACTTTACAGAACTAGGCCAGGTGCAAGGTCACCTCTGGAACTGACAGAGCCTCTGTGTCACTGTTGACAAAAGGCCCCTGATCATCACCAGCACGCTTCCTGACTCCATTTAGGTAAGATGTCCCCCTCAGTGCTCACCCTACAGTGTCCTAACCAATCACCCAATGCCAACCTTACAGCATGAGTTTTATCTGCCTTCCTTGAGGCTCTAAACATGGGCTACTAACCCACAGAGACTGTTAGCTCTCCCTGGTCTGTCAGGAGGCCGGGCCTCTGAGCTCTCAGTGCCCTCCTCATCTCTGCTCTTTACTCTTACTAGACTCACTCCCTTCTGCAGTGCTGAGTCTAGAAATTCTTTTCCAGCCTGTGCTTGGACTGCCATGACAGAAAGAGAAGAGCAAAGTTCAGTTCAGTTCAGTCGCTCAGTCGTGTCTGACTCTTTGCGACCCCACGAACCGCAGCAAGCCAAGCCTCCCTGTCCATAACCAACTCCCAGAGTCCACCCAAACCCATGTTCATTGAGTCGATGATGCCATCCAGCCATCTCATCCTCTGTCACCCCCTTCTCCTCCTGTCCCCAATCCTTCCCAGCATCAGAGTCTTGTCAAATGAGTCAACTCTTCGCATGAGGTGGCCGAAGTATTGGAGTTTCAGCTTCAACATCAGTCCTTCCAGTGAATACCCAGGACTGATCTCCTCTAGGATGGACTGGTTGGATCTCCTTGCAGATCTCAAGGGATTCTCAAGAGTCTTCTCCAACACCACAGTTCAGAAGCATCAATTCTTCAGCACTCAGCTTTCTTTATAGTCCAACTCTCACATCCATACATGATCACTGGAAAAACCATAGCCTTGACTAGACGGATCTTTGTTGGCAAAGTAATGTCTCTGCTTTTTAATATGCTCTCTAGGTTGGTCATAACTTTCCTTCCAAGGAGTAAGCATCTTTTAATTCCATTGCTGCAATCACCATCTGCAGTGATTTTGGAGCCCAGAAAAATAAAGCCAGCCACTGTTTCAACTGTCTCCCCATCTATCTGCCATGAAGTGATGTGACCAGATGCCATGATCTTAGTTTTCTGAATGTTGAGCCTTAAGCCAACTTTTTCACTCTCCTCTTTCACTTTCATCAAGAGGCTCTTTTTAGTTCTTCTTCACTTTCTGCCATAAGGGTGGTGTCATCTGCATATCTGAGGTTATTGGTTTTTCTCCTGGCAACCTTGATTCCAGCTTGTGCTTCCTCCAGCCCAGCGTTTCTCATGATATACTCTGCATAGAAGTTAAATAAGCAGGGTGACAATATACAGCATTGGCGTACTCCTTTTCCTAATTGGAACCAGTCTGTTGTTCCATGTCCAGTTCTAACTGTTGCTTCCTGACCTGCATACAGGTTTCTCAAGAGGGAAGTCAAGTGGTCTGGTATGCCCATCTTAAGTCCAAAATTAAAAAAAGAAAATAAATAAATAATAAGGATTGCAGCAGACATCAATGAGGTTGAAAACAGGATACTAGCTGACAAAAACAATAAAACCAAGACCTGGTTCTTTGAGTTCAAAGAAATTGATAAGCCTCTAAGCCAGGCTAACTAAGGGAAAGAGAGAGAGGACAAAAATTACTAATATCAAAAATGAAGAGGAAACATTCATGACACTCCTATGGACATAATAAGATAATCACAGAATACTGTGAAAACTGTACATCAATAAATTTGATTACCTAGATGAACTGCACCCATCTCTTGAAAGGCACAATCTTCCAAAACTCACACAAGAAGAAATAAGCAATATGAATAGGCCTCTATCTACTAAAGACATTCAATCAATAATCAATAACCTTACAAAGCAGAAAATTTCAGGCACAGACAGACTCACTGATGAATTCTACCCAACAGTTAAGGAAGTAGTTATACCAATTCTCTAAAGTGTCTTTCAGAGGACAGAAGAAGAGGAAATACATTCTACTTCATCCTGAGAGGTCAGCATTACCCTAATACCCAAACAGGAAAGACATTGCAGGAAAAGAAAACTACAGGCCAACATCTATCATGAACACAGACTGAAGAATTCTCAACAAAATCATTGCAAATCAAACCCAACAATGTATAAAAAGAATTCTATTTCACAACCAAGTGGGATTTACCCCAGGTATGCAAGGATGGTTTACTGCTGCTGCTGCTAAGTCACTTCAGTTGTGTCCGACTCTGTGTGAACCCATAGATGGCAGCCCTCCTCCGTCTATGGGATTTTCCAGGCAAGAGTACTGGAGTGGGGTGCCATTGCCTTCTCTGAAAGGATGGTTTAAAACTCATCAACTGGCTAAGGAAGAAACATCAAATGATCATATCAACAGATGAAGAGAAAACATTTGACAAAAGCCAACACCCACTCATGATAAAAAAAAATCAATAAATTATGAATAGAGGGAAACTTCCTCAACTAGATAAAGACCATGTACAAAAAACCTAGAGCAAACATTATGCTTAAGAGTTAGAATCGCACCGACAGAGGATCATGGAGAGCTATGTTTCACAGGATCACAGAGTTGGACATGACTGAAGCAACTTACAAGAAACTCAAAGCTTCCCCACTGAGATCAGCTACAGAGAAAGGATACCCCTCTCACCACTCCTCTTCAGCATGATACTTGAAGTCTTGGCTAGTGCATTAAGACAATCTGAGGAGAACTATGCAAACTGTCCTTCATTTCTCATAAAATTTGTGAGATAGCATTCTACCAGGTAGAAGAAGCTACTGTCCCTGTTGAATGACTTCTCACATAGACATGTGACAAGCAAGGAGTCTCCATCAATCACAAAAAAAGTTAGATTCTACAAAATCATTTAGTAAACTGGAATATATAAAATAAAATTCAACCAGTTAAAAAAAAAGGTTAAAGATTTATGACTACATTTTCTACAAGGATATTGTTGCTATTATTATCTTTATTATCAGCATCATTGTT
Source organism: Antilocapra americana (assembly GCA_007570785.1). Taxonomy (NCBI): domain Eukaryota; kingdom Metazoa; phylum Chordata; class Mammalia; order Artiodactyla; family Antilocapridae; genus Antilocapra; species Antilocapra americana. The sequence continues at coordinate 9,062 of SRVM01030777.1, forward strand.
GTTGTAGTTATTATCAACAGCTACTCTTTGTTGAGCCAGTTCAGTTCAGTTGCTCAGTCATGTCCAACTCTTTGCAACCCCATGCACTACAGTATTCCAGCTTCACTGTCCCTCACCAACTCCTGAGCTTGCTCAAACTCATGTCCATCAAGTCAGTGACAGCATCCTCTGTTGTCCCCCTCTCTTCCTGCCTTCAATCTTCCCCAGCATCGAGGTCTTTCCCAATGAGTCAGTTCTTCCCATCAGGTAGCCAGAGTATTGGAACTTCAGCATCAGTCCTTCCAATGAATATTTGACTGGAGATCGAACCAGGGTCTCCAGCATTGGAAGGTGGATTCACAACCACTGGACTATCAGGGAAGTCCTCTTTATTGAGTACTTATCATAGGCAGGCAGTCTGCTATGACTTTCAAAAATAACATCATTTCAGCATTATGACTATCCTACATAAAGACATAATGCAATTACTATTTCATAACAAGAAAAACTGGGCTCAGTGGGACAAAGTAATATATCGAGTGCTAAAAGGCAGAGTCAGGATCTAAACTTAAGAAAATCTGATTCTAAGGCTGTTATTCTGGATACAAACATATGTAATATATCTGCATGCAAAACTTCAGAAATCTGATTCATTTTGGAAACCATCTGGTAATGACACCTGTTGACAACCATAGGAAAAATAATGCTTTCCCACCATCACCAAATTGCTCTAAGTAAGTGTGCTGAATGATCGTTTATGTGTTTATCACTTTATAGATACATGGATACACAGAGCAGAAAATTTCACAGCATGTTATTTTTTGTTTCAAAGTACTTACCTAGCTTTTGCTATTTCACTCAATATTAATTTTGTCATTTTCCTGAAAAATACTGCATGATCTGCTTACTTTAAAAAAAGGATTATTGTGAACCATCAATACTTTCCAAATAAACACATAGCTTACCTGTTGTTAGGGAAAGAAGAGAGGGCAATCCAATTATTTTTAATACTGAGTATCTCACAATATTGTGGTTTTATAAACTATAAATGTCAAAGATTGAAAATTACCCCATTGTGGTTGCTACTTGGACCTTAGAATAGAATATTTACTAAGTATGGCTAATGTCTTTTATTTTGCCACCTCTAAATTGAGTATATTTTATGTAAATAGCACTCTTGGGGAAAAAAAGTAAAATAAAAAATGCACTTATACTTACAACAACAAAGTGAAAGTAAAAGAAAGTGAAGTCGCTCAGTCGTGTCTGACTCTTTGCAACCCCATGGACTGTAACCTACCAGGCTCCTCCATCCATGGAATTTCCCAAGCAAGAATACTGGAGTGGACTGCCATTTCCTTCTCCAGATCTTCCCAACCCAGGGATTGAACCTGGGCCTCCCTCATTGTAGGCAGAAGCTTTACCGTCTGAACCACCTGGGAAGTCCTGGTGGCTCAACAACAAAGAGAATGAACAAAAACATACTAATGGTAACAAACTTCATGGAATGAACAATCTGGTGGCTAAAATGGACACTAACCAAATAATTACACAAAAAATTTAAATCATAAATATGACAAATGACACAGAGCTCAAAGGTAGCTTCCTTGAAGGTTTTGAGCTTAATAGCTGAAGAATCAGTTCTTCCTTGTAATCTGTCCCATAAAGACAGTAAAGACTGATGGAGAGAAGGTTCAAGATGGTCGCACAGGAAGAGCCTGAATTCACCTCCTCCCAAGAACGCAACAAATCTACAACTAATACAGTAATTCCCTAAACTGGATAAGCAGCCTCCACAACAAAGGGTAAAAAGACAGCCTCAGGATGAGCAGAAGAGCAGAGAGAAAGTTTTGCTGAGAAAAAAGCCACAGCCCAGCCTCAGGATATGTGACACCTTTCAAGAAAAAAGAAGAATGACTCCAAGGTCAGAACCTCAAGGCCAGAAGGCAGAGTCCAGAGCCACAGAGGATTGTTTGCTAGAAATTTTAACTTCTTGGGACCAACCAGTAACTCCTTTTTCTCCTTTCATTTTCTTCTTTTCTGAACACGGATGTTCATAACTGGTACCCTGCCCCTGTCACAATGTTCCATCTTGGGCACAGATAGTCTGCCTTCTAGCTCCGTGCTACTTTGATGGAAGGGAGTGTTGGCTGAGAATAGTTCATATGCAGCAGCCTCACCCATACCTGATTTAAATAATTTAGCTGATGATATTTGGATGTCCTGAGCTGATAAGATTTAGATGAAAGTTTGGACTTGAGATGATAGCATCATGGGTTGAGGCTTTGGGGGACTTTGGGAGGGGGTGACTGTATTTTTCATGTGAAATAGACATGAGTTTTTCTGGGCAGAGAGTGGACTGTAGTAGACAAATAAATAGCCCCCAGTGAATGAAGTCCATGCCCTAATCTTCAGGACCTCTGAATATTACCTTAGATGGCCAAAAGAACTTGCATATGTCATTCAGTCATTTAATGACTTTGAGATGGGAGATGATCCTGGATTATCCAAGAGGCCCAGTATGATCTCAGGCAGGTGGTTAGGAGAGAAGTGCCACATGGCAGGTACTGAGGTGCCTCTACAAGCTGGAACAGACAAGGAAACAGATCCCTCAAACCCCCTGATGTAACACAGTCCTGCTAACACCTCGACTTTAGACTTCTGATTTTCAGAATTGAAAGAGAACAAATTTGTGTGTTTTAGTCCAGTAAGTTGTTTGGAATTTGTTACAATAAGAATTCAGTACAACTAACATTTGCCATCAACTCCATTAAAATAATCAATCCACTTTCATCTTTGAAACACCTGTAAGAATGAGCCTGCACCCCACTTCACTTCCTCTCTTTCCCTGTGGAAACTTGCAGGGTGTACACACTCCATCTCTACTCCTTCCCCTTCAAACTCCCAAAGGTGGTTGAGCTGACCTACCTTTAGACCGAATCTGCACTAGATTTCCTCTGCCAAACATCACCAGCGACAAGCTATGGATGGCCAAATCCAAACAACCCTTTTTAGTTCTTGAGTTACTGACCTGTTGTCAATATTTGAGATTTCCAGGGTGTTTCTTCTTTGAAAGGGTCTCTTCTCCCTTGATTTCAGCTGCAGTATTCCCCTCCAAATCTACTCTTCTTATTACAGCTCTGTGTGCATGCTCAGTCCCTCAGTTGTGTCAGACTCTGTGACGCCATGGACAGGCTCCTCTGTCCATGGGATTCTCCAGGCAAGAGTATTGGAGTGGGTAGCCATTCCCTTCTCCAGGGGATCTTCCCGACCCAGGGATTAAACCTCTCAGCCCACAGTGGACCCTGGCTCACACACAGCTGAATTCTATGCTCTTTCTGTATCACCTGCTCCCTTGATGGGAATGAGCTCTGCGTTTTGTCTGCCCAAGTACTTCCTGCTATGTGTAAGCCTGATTATGTAACTCCCTGGTTTAAAATCCATTAACCATACTTCATAGCTTTCTGATTAGATCTGCCTGTTCATATTTCATCTCTTTTTAGCGCTCCCAAACACCATAGCTTCAGGGTGACAAATGAGTATTCTGATTCAGATGATCTGTCTCATACCAGCGCCCCTACACATTAGCTCCAAGGATAGCAGATGAGGTAGGGAACAGGCCTCAGATTCTCATCTGTGAAATCCATCCAGATAATATGGCCCAACTCGTGGAGGTGTTAAACGAGTAAATGAATTAGTTCTTGTAGAGAGGCCAAGGACAAAGCAATAGGATGCAGGTATTATTATTGTTGTTGTTGTTCTTATGAATGGGTACTAGATTGTGGGTCCTTCCCTGAGCTGTGAGGCAGATGCAGATCTTAGTGCCTTGAGGTCTTTTTGTTTGCTGTTTGGGGTTTTCTTTTGGTTTTTCAGCAGGTTTATGTTTAATCATTGTGTCTTCCCAGGTGACTCAGTGATAAAGAAATCCACCTGCCAATGCAGGAGACACAGCTTCCATCCCTGGGTAAGGAAGATCCTCTGGAGAAGGAAATGGCAACCTGCTCCAGTACTCTTGCCTGGGAAATTCCATGGACACAGGAGCCTGGTGGGCTACAGTCCATGGGGTCACAAATAGTCAGACATGACTTAGCAACTCAATGACAACATTTAATCATTAAATTATTTTTACTAAAAGTAATTCCAAAGCTCAATATCTAATTTAGAGTTACATAGCCTGTGGAACAAAACTGGGAAAGAAGTACGTCAAGGCTGTATATTGTCACCCTGCTTAGTTAAATTATACACAGAATACAACCTGTGAAATGCGCAGCTGGATAACTCACGAGCTGGAATCAGGACTGCCTGGAGAAATATCAGTAACCTCAGATATACAGATGATACCACTCTAATGGCAGAAAGCAAAGAGGAACTTAAGAGTCTCTGGATGAAAGTGAAAGAGGAGAGTGAAAAAGTTGGCTTAAAACTCAACACTCAAAAACCAAAGATCATGGCATTGGGTCCCATCACTTCACAGCAAATAGATGGCAAAAAAGTGGAAACAGTGACAAATTTTATCTTCTTGGGCTCCAAAATCACTGCCAATGGTGACTGGGCCATGAAATTAAAAGATACTTGCTCCTTGGAAGAAAAGCTATGACAAACCTAGACAGTATATGAAAAAACAGACATCATTTTGCTGACAAAGGTCAGTCTAGTCAAAGGTATGGTTTTTCCAGTAGTCATGTATGGATGTGAGAGTTGGACCATAAAGAAGGCTGAGCACCAAAGAACTGATGCTTTCAAATTGTGTTGCTGGAGGACTCTTGAGAGTCCCTTGGACAGCAAGGAGATCAAACCAGTCAATCCTAAAGGAAATCACCTCCAAATATTCATTGAAAGGACTGGTGCCAAAGCTGAAGCTCCAATACTTTGACCACCTGATGGGAAAATCTCACTCATTAGAAAAATGCCTGATGCTGGGAACAACTGAAGGCAAGAGGAGAGGTAGGTGACACAGGATGAGATGGTTAGATAGCATCACCAACTCAATGAACATGATTTTGAGCAAACTCCAGGAGATAGTAAAGGACAGAGGAACCTGATGGGCTATAGTCCATCAGGTTGCAAAGAGTTGCAAATAGCTGGACACAACTTAGTGACTAAATAACAACAAGCATGTGAAAAGTGGATAATTTGATTGAGTAGCAACAGCAGTATCAGGCGAATTGCAACCAAACATCATATTTTACAAGCATTCCTTTGTAGGCATTTATTGACAATCTAAAGACTATGTCCCGAGCACTTGTTCTACATGGTTGATGGAAAAGCAAACAAAACACAAAACTGCTTCTTTAGAGCTTCTGTTCTAGCAGGGAATATAACTAATAATAAGAGAAGCAAGGAGAGCATTGTGTTAGATAAAGAGAATCTACAAGAGACCAAAAACACAGGCATAAAGGGATGTAAGGTGCTGAAGGAGAAAGGAGGATAAATTGCAGACTGCTGGGTGGGACAGCCCACCAAGAGCATGACTTCTGACTGAAGCTGTGAAGCAGGGGAGGATCCCATGTAGTCTACTCCCTGGGAACTGCTGTGTCTGACTGAAGGGCAGCCCGGCACTGAGGCAGTGAGGCCATCCAGGGACAGCAGAGAGGCCTGCGTGGCTGAACCAAAGGTCAGGGTGGCCGTGGACGAGGGGAGCCACCAAGATAAAGTGAGGAGGCAGACCCCAGACCCCACAGAAGGATGTCAGTGGTTACTCTGAACATGGTGGGAAGTACATTGGACATTTTAGCCTTATTTAAGTTTCCTTATTTTTACTGAAAATTTGAATAATTCATATACATGTTTCTTTTGCTTTGAATAAATTTTCTTGAAAAAATCAAGAAACAAAACAATATGAAAATAGCATAACAAATTATACTCCTGAAGTGTTTGACCATCTAAGACTTTACATATGCTTTTTTCCTTTTAATACCAATAGGGTCACTGTTGTAATGGCTTTTCTGACAAGTTGCCGGTGAGATAAAATTAACTCCAGGGAGTTTAATATTTTTCAGGATTAAACTGTCAACACCCTTTCTTTGAAAAGGTCATTCTGGATCACATTCATGTATGTATTGGCTGTACAATCATGGGTACAATTTTCGATTGATAAACTGGAGATAAACATGGTACTGACCCTAGCATAGGCTGTGTCTGTGGACAAGCAATTGCCTGGAAGTGTTATAAATAACCTCCTCCGCTTTCCTCCTGCAGGAAGACTCCTTGATAAGAAACCACACATTCTAGCCAAACTACAGTCCCAGTGACAGAAGTAACATGAGCCCCCAGGTGTGTGACATTTCTGATACAGGCTTCTCCAACACCTGCTCGTCAGTCCATCAGAGGAAACCTCGGGGCTGAAAACCTGCCAGCTCCCT
>ML663036.1:0-22520 GCA_007570785.1 Antilocapra americana
TGTACAAAGAGAGGGTTGAATCCTATTATCTTATTATCTGGACCAATCTGAAATTCTGTGTTCTATTTCTCATTTCTCAATGTCATGATAATATAGTTTTAAAATGAAGACTTGGACATACAGGTGGGAACACCTCTTTTTGATGTGAAATGCCTAAGGTCAAAAGAGCAAAAGGGTTTGGGAGATTCCTGGCTCTCTAGGTCTCAGGATGGATAATCTGACTGGGAGACACTCTAGTGGGTAAAAGCACTTTGTGAATTTCAGGCATAGAAAAAATACAGAGTTCCTTGTTAAGCTTCTCAACATTTGCATACAATGTAAGTACTTATGAAAAGTTCAGAACACAGACTTCCTTGTACCTAAACCTAAGCATGAACTCTAACTCTGCCAGCTCTTCAACCATCTCTGGGACCCAGGAAGTCTCCTTCCCGATGAGTAGTGGAAGGTCCTGCTCTGCATTTCCTCATTCCTACAGAAGACTGAGAGAAGACAGTGATGAATTCAGGCCACATTTTAGATAAATCTTTCATATACAAGTACTTAAGCTACTGGGAAATGTTTTCTTTAAGACATTTTAAATATTACACAAATAATCTTATTCTATTTATAAGTGAAAATCTTGGAAAGGCAGCAAAGTATGAAGAATGGAAAATACATCCATCATTTAGCATCCAGAGATAAATTTTCGATGGGGAAGCCACATCCCACCCTGAGCCACACAATTTAAAGGGAAAGAGCACCAGACCTTCCTTCCCTCCCTTCCTTCCCATCAATCCCAATCCCACTCCCACCTTGTTCCAGAAAGACTTAAAGATGGCTGCATGCCAATGGCTAAGACCCTTAAACCAGACGCTGGTCACCACTACACCTCTGTTAGGAAGACACCACGTGACCTGAGTGTTACTCACTGAGCCCCTTCCTCACACCACGTACAGTGCTTAGTGCTTCACACACCTCATCTCTGAGAAAGTGCTCTGCAAACCTTCAAGCACAATTCAGACTACAGTGTGAAGGTATTGTGAGTTCTTGATTTGTCCTAATGACAATTTCACCTTCTAGAAGGGAGAATAAATATGGCGGGGGGTGGGCAAATGGACCTAATTCTAAACAACAAAGAATTAGGGAAAAAGTGATAATTTCATATAAGAATTTTCTTTACAGACTAGGAAACAGAAGAGACCTATATCTTTCTCTGAAAGATCTTCCTAGAATCGAAGTTTTCCAAATTTTCTTTTTCCCTTAAATTCTCAAAATTCCTGGATATTCCTTGACAGAACTTGTATCACAAATGTGCTGAGCACCAATTAGAATGAACGTAAAGGGTCTGCAAAATGAGTGTTCTATGTTCCATGAGACTCTGAACCCAGAGTCTGAACATGTGGGGAGTCGAATCCAAAACCTCGGTCTCAGGCACCGGTGCACTCCCCCAGAAGAGCCCACACCCGGACCCCACCCCAGCGCTGCTGCGGATTCTCAGCAGACCTGCCTTCCACCTGCCCTGAGCTGTTAAGGCCCAGGCAGGAAGCCTCCTCTCTGGAGGAAGCTACTGAAAAGAGCACAGGGTGCTTGGACCCAGACCCTGGGTGGAGACCCTGTGAAGAGTGAACCCTGGAGGAGAATTTTAATCACCGCTTCCCGCAACAGGCTCTGGAGAAGGCACTGGCACCCCACTCCAGTACGCTTGCCTGGAAAATCCCATGGATGGAGGGGCCTGGTGGGCTGCAGTCCATGGGGTCACTAAGAGTCGGACACGAGCAATTTCACTTTCATACATTGGAGAAGGCAATGGCAACCCACTCCAGCGTTCTTGCCTGGAGAATCCCAGGGACGGGGGAGCCTGGTGGGCTACTGTCTATGGGGTTGCATAGAGTCGGATACGACTGAAGTGACTTAGCAGCGGCAGCAGCAACAGCAACAGCCTCACCTATTTTGCCATTTCACTGACAGCAGCCTCCGCCTAATCCTGTTGTTGCATCATCTTGTGAAATAGGCTGTTTCTATCTTGCAGCAAATTATTTGGCTGATTATGTTCTTTCCGTTGCCCTGAATCCAACACCTGTTAACAGCAGAAAGAAACCCATTAGCACACATAGCCCAGTAACAGATAACTCAGACAATATTTCAAAAAGAAGCAGGACAGGGAGAATTTGGGTGGTAGGATTGGTGGTATTTAAATGGTTTGATTCCTCTGTTTTACTAGGCACACAAAGGTCTAACCCAACCTTTTATTTTTATATGGTTATATGAAAGGAAGAAAACAAAAGCTCTCTTTCATTTTCAGAAAAATGAAAGCTTTAATCATGACTATGACTACTGGAACTGAACAGTCTGTAGCATGTTATATTCTGCCCAGGACCTTTGGGGTTGTTATCATTAGTTAGTGCTTTTAGCTTTCAGACTCTGAGCTTTGAGGGCTATTTATAAGATACACAGAGTTGGGAAATATCTTGATTCAAGAAAATCAAACATTCAAGAAAATCAAACATCTCTCACTTCCTCAGCCCCTCCTCCAGGCTGGAAGCCCGCCCTCTGGAGTATTAGACTTTGCAGCAGATTGACTTGTCTTTACATCCTTAAAAGTTTCAGAACAGACAATCACTTGCTTTCCAGAAAGGAAACAGGTATAGTCATCTCTCAGAGCTATTGTGGGTTCAGTTTCAGAACACCAGAATATAATGAACATGATAGCAAAGTGAGTCATATGAATTTTCTGGTTCCCCAGGGCACGTGGAAGTTATGTTTACATTACACTGTACCCAAGTATGTGTGCAATGGTGTTATGTATGAAAAAAAATGTACAGACCTTATCTTAAAAATAAAAGTATTGCTAAAAATATTAACTATCATCAGAGACTTCAGTAAGTCATAGTAGTAATATCAAAGATCATTGATGTTACAGACTACCAGAGCAACTGCAATGATAGTGAAAATGTTTGATATATTTTGAGAATTATCAAAAGGTGACAGAGACACAAAATGACCAAATGCTGTTGGAAAAAGGGCACCCATACACTTGCTTAATGCAGGTTTTTGACACGCTCTCAATTTGTAAAAATGCAGTATCTGGGAAGCACAATAAAACAAGGTAAGTCTATATTTCTAAAGCAAGCGATAAAAATAAGATCACCTCAAAAATTAAAGGTCTGAGAAAGAACATCACTGGTGATGTTTTTGCTGAATTGAAACCCAACTGGTAATCAGAAGCTCTAGAAAAACATAAAAGCTTTATACCTGGGGTGAATGGAGCACAGAGGATAATCCCCAACTCGTAACCAGGGATGCCTGTCTCTTGGTCCCCTGAGGTCTAATCCTGCCGTTCCTACCAGAGGAGTCAGCAACCACAACTATTTCAGACCAAGATGTAAACACATGGCAGAGTTTACATCTCCTGGTGGGACCTCCCTGTGACATCACTGATGACCTCAACCAGGGAACCCTAAACTGAAGGTCTCCCAGCACAGGAGTGGGAAGGGCCCCTCCACAGTGAAGGGTAAGATCCTTTCCTAGAAACAAGGTCATTCATCACAAAGGTGACAGGCTCTAAAGAGAACCCTTGCATCTCCCTTCTCCCTCTGTCTTCCCCAATCACCCAGATGCTCAGTCTCTGTACCCAGAAACCAACATCAACTTCTTCCTCTGTACTGGGATCCCATGTTCAATCCATCACACAGTCCACTTGGCTCCACTTCCTTATCTACCACAAGTCCCACCATCTCACCATTTCCACCACAGACACCTTAGACTAAGCCAAAAGTCTAGAGAGGGCACATTGTAAGACAGTGAATACTGAATTTTGAGAACTGAAAGACCATCAATGTGATTTTAGCTGTAAAGGAAGGAGGGACAGCAGAGGGGAACAAAACTAGAAAGTTGGGGAGGGACTGGCTGGACATTACTTCATAAAAGTTCTTTAAATATTTGTTCATAGACATTGACCAAGAGAAAAAAACTTGAGATTATAGAAATTTACCAGGAGATATTGGTAAGTAAAAGACACTTGCTCTTTGGAAGAAAAGCTATGACAAACCTAGACAACGTATTAAAAAGCAGAGACATTGCTTTGCTGACAAAGGTCATCTAGTCAAAGTTATTTTTCCAGAAGTCATGTATGGATGTGAGAACTGGACCATAAAGAAGGCTGAGCACTAAAGAATTGATATTTTTGAACTGCGGTGCTGGAGAAGACTCTTGAGAGTTCCTGGACTGCAAGAAGATCAAACAAGTCAATCCTAAAGAAATCAACCCTGAATATTCATTGAACGGACTGATGCTGAAGCCGAAGTCCAATATTTGGCCACCTGATGTGAAGAGCTGACTTGCTAGAAAAGACCCTGATGCTGGGAAAGGTTGAAAACAGGAAGAGAAGGGGACAGCAGAGGATGACCTGGTTGGATGGCTTCACTGACTCTGTGGACATGAGTTTGAGCAAGCTCTAGGAGATAGCGAAGGACATGGAAGCCTGGTGTGCTGCAGTCCGTGGGGTCACAAAGAAGTGGACACGACTGAGCGACTAAACAACAAATCAGTAAGTAAAGCATTAAACAAATGAACATATTTTGATAATAGCAACAAAGCTGCTTTGTTCAGAGGATACAGATATTCACATCTGCCGATCGGGTACTAAGTGATGACACTTTAGGACCGACCAGGTGACACTTCAGCTCAGTTCAGTCACTCAGTCCTGTCTGACTCTTCGCAACCCCATGGACTGCAGCATGCCAGGCCTCCCTGCTCATCACCAATTCCCAGAGCTCACTCAAACTCATGTTCATTGAGTCAATGATGCCATTCAATCATCTCATCCTCTGTCGTCTGCTTCTCCTCCTGCCTTCAGTCTTTCCCAGAATCAGGGTCTTTTCCTTTGTGTCAGGTCTTCGCATCAGGTGGCCACAGTATTAGAGTTTCAGCTTCAGCATCAGTCCTTCCAATGAATACTCAGGACTGATTTCCTTTAGGATGGACTGGTTGAATCTCCAAGGGACTCTCAAGAGTCTTCTCCAACACCACAGTTCAAAAGCATCGATTCTTTGACACTCAACTTTCTTTATGGTCCAACTTTCACATCCATACATGACTACTGGAAAAACCATAGCTTTTAACTAGACAGACCTTTGTCAGCAAAGTAACGTCTCTGCTTTTTAATATGCTGTCTAGGCTGGTCATAGTTTTTCTTTCAAGGAAGAAGTGTCTTCTGATTTCATGGCTGCAGTCACTATCTGCAGTGATTTTGGAGTCCAAGAAAATAAACCTGTCACTGTTTCCATTGTATCCCCATCTATTGTCATGAAGTGATGGGACTGGATGCCATGATCTTAGTTTTTTGAATGCTGTTTTAAATCAGCTTTTTCACTCTCCTCTTTCACGTTCATCAAGAAATTAGTTCTTCAGTTCCTCTTCGCTTTCTGACATAAGGGTGGTGTCATCTGTATATCTGAGGTTATTTAAATAGCTGATAAATGAAGAGAAGCTAAAGGAGAAAAGTAAAGATATACTTATCTGAATGCAGAGTTCCAAAGAATAGCAAGGAGAGATAAGAAAGCCTTCCTGAGTGATCAATGCCAAGAAATAGAGGAAAATAATAAAATGGGAAAAACTAGAAACCAAGTGACATGTCTTCCAAATTCTGTCCTTCTTCAGTTTCCCTAACCAACCACACATTCCAAGGTGACAGTATTTCTAAGAATTAGATAATAAAAAGAATCTGCCACCATTAATGCTATAAAACCAAAAACCAAAAATAAATCTTCAGGGTACATTTAGGAGCAAAGAATTTAATTGAACAGACCCTTAACTGAGCTGGAGATCAAGCCATCTTTCTGCTGCTATATGTAAAGCCTGATAAAGGGCTTGAAATAGGTAAATTTCACAGCATCATTTATTTGTAATGGAAGAATGGTGCTTTAGGGAACAATCTTTGAAATACAATGTTGAGGGGTAAGAACAAAGTGACAGGTAAAAATCTAGCAATAAAAGGTTACTTTTCCAATTAGCATCAAGAACACAAAATGAATGACTAAGGATGCCTGACACAAAATATTTCTAGAAATTAAGAGTCAGTGTTGAGCAATCTTGAATGTCACCCCATTCCTCATGAAAGTCTGCAGGTAGTGCCCACTTCCTAATGTGATGTCTAATCCAGGTGACCAGACGCACTGCTTGGAGCCTAGAGCATCCCTTTGGTTGGGGATGCCACACTCCTGTTGTATGTCTCCCCAGAGCCCACTGCTGTGCACGTCCAGCTCAGGGAGTGAGGCTACAGTCACTGCCTCAGTTCCGACAGCCTGGTATCTACTCGTGTCCCCACTGATGTCCCGTCTGACAATGCATGTGAGGTAGGGTGGGAGGTGATATTCTAGGAACTGCCCAAGTCAAAAGAGACAGTTCTATTATCATCAGACATAAGGAACTGTGGGTATCACTGACCACTCATTAGTGCTTATTGCCTGTTTTGTATGAACCATGAAAATACCTTAAAGTATCTTGCATTCCTTGAGATTATTTGCTGCCAAAGTTTTTCCTTTGAGGAATGAATGCTTTTCTTGTTTTATAAAGCCACATCCTAACATTTATTGAAACTGAGCAAGCAACAGAGGGAAAGCACATGAAAGAGATAAAATGAAAAAGAGAGAAAAGGAATAGATGGAGGAAGGAAAGAGAGCTAAGGAAGGAAATATTAAATTACTAAGGAAGAAAGAGCCAACCAAACCTGGAAGGAAGATACTAGACAGATACCCAGAGACCAAAGCCCGGAGCCTGCCATGTGTGCAGAACAGAGCTACTGTGAAGAGACCCGCTGGTTGTTTACTTAGTCTCTCATCCCTGATTTGCCTTTCTTTCCAAACTCTCATCTGTGATGCAGAAGCTGGGTCTCTGCAAATCACTGCAAGAGTTCCGAGACTCTGGCCAGGTGGCCTTTGTTAGGTTCTGCCAGTAGGGGACGCTAGAGGGAGATGGACGGTGGGAAACAAGGCTAAGGTTCTACCTGATTGTGCTACTAGCATCACCTCAGCACTGGGACCTGACTCCAGCGCCCACCATCAGCACATGGAGAACCAGCCCCATCCTGTCCCCTCATAAATATGACCAGCACCAAGCAGTGACCTCTCCTTGGAGGTCTGAGCATCAATTTTTTAGGGCCTCTCTTCTGAGTTCTCAGGTGAGGAGATCTGTCCTAGGATGTGGTAGCTGCTTTCTAAAATCATTACTCCAGTGTTTCATTTTTCTAGCCCTCTAATCCCTATGTAATAAATTCCTTATATTAAATTCTTTCAGTTAAAATACTGTTTTTCTCACTAGGCTTTTTCTCCTCATGGACTCCAGAGAAAATCTACAACTTTATCCATCAACCTCCAGGCAATCTAAACTAGAGGCTAATTTTTTGATAAGGGAATCCAAAAATGCTGAAACAACTATGACACAGTAAAAATGGCTGTGTTCTACCATACTAAAATATGGAGCTATAACTTGGGTTTGGAATATTTTAATGGTTGGCCATCATTTAAAAAATGACAATTCAAACAAACTTTTAAGATGAAAATATAAGATTATTGGATATATTATTTAATAGTGCATTCTAAAAGTATAGTTAAGTACTTGGATAATTTTCAGGAATGAGAGAAGAAACTTAGAGAAAAATTAAAAAAGGTTCCTATCAAATTTTACATGGAAGGATGCATTGAAAATTGAACATAAATGGAAACAGCTAAGATGGTGAAGGTCTTACCATTATCCATTCACAGTCAATAATGTTGCTCAACCTGTGTGCAATTGTCAGCACAGTGCACTGGGCAAATCTCTCACGAATTTTTTTTTGTATTAACTCATCAGTTCTAGAAACAAAGAAGTTGATTTAGTTCAGTAAAGACAGGAAAAGCAGACTGAAGACTTAAAAGCATCCTATGATATTTTTACAATGTTTTTAAAAATCAATACTTTAAGTATAGTCTTGTTCCTAAAAAACTAAGTATAAAAAGTCTACTTAGAAATTTACTATTTTTTATAAATGATGAAAAATTAGTCTTCCCTCAAAATTGCTTGCAACTATCATGAGCTGGATTTTGGAATTCAGCTTTCTTAGGGTGCCTCATAACAACATTAATACCATATAACATGCCTGTTTTTTTTCCTATGTTTTCTGGAATTAATATTATCAATAGATATCCATGAGGCCAAGAGGGCACTTAGAAATATTTCAAAGATTCACTAAATGTTTTCCTTTTTCCACATTTACAAGTCAGTTCAAGGTTTCCTGGGGCTCAGCTCCATACCTTGGATCCACGTATGACGTGGCTTTGTCAGTAATCAATATCTGATTTTTCCTGAGAATAGCCCTGGCAAGGCACACCAGCTGTTTCTGACCAACACTCAAGTTCAATCCATATTCTGCTAATTCAGTATTCATTTTAGCAGGAAGACCTTCAATGGATTCTTTGAGTTGTACCTGTGGATACAGAAAGAATGACATTTTTCTAAGCAAACTGCTACTGAAGTAGACAAGCCTCTTAGACATTAGAGCTTTGACATCCTCAGGACTTCTTACATATCTTACATTACAGACAGGTGATAAGGAGAGCTCCTTCCAATGAGTGTTCACTGAGAAAGATGGTGGAGTCAACTCAGGACAGGAAGATCTCAGTGTCCCCCATTCCCACCACAAGACATCCACCAGAAACCCCACCTAGGGGTTAGTTAAGGAAGTCTCTCAAAAAGTGAAGCTATTTCTCCCAATGTGATTTAAACTGAAAAGTTACAAGGATCTTTATGGTTGAGTCAAGTTTCCCAAAGTATATTTTGCATAGGAGTTGGTACACTAGAGAAAAAGCTTTCAAAAAATTTACAGAAAATCTGGTTCTCTGAAGATATAAGCTTATTGGTCCTTTACTATTTTCTAAAGTTTAATATATGCAAGTTCAAGCAATGGCAAACTGCCCCTTATACGTTAGTAATCCTGGAGCCCATTCTGATGATGTTTCTTTCCCAAGTTTAATCCTACAAACACTGGACCAATCAAGTGCATTTTCTTCAGTGTCCTAAATGCACTGTAGTGAATGAAAATGCATGAAAAAGAAAACACAACATCTTGCTTCCCCCAGCATATGGGTACAGGTTGCTGTTGTTCAGTCGCTGAGTTGTGTCCAGCACTTTGCAACCTCATGGACAGCGGCACACCAGTGTTCCTGGTCCTTTACTATTGCTTGTAGTTTACTCAAACTCAGGTCTATTAAGTTGGCGACACCATCCAACCATCTTGTCCTCTTTCATACCCTTCTCTACCTGCCTTCCACCTTTCCCAGCATCAGGGTCTTTCCCAATGAGTCATCTCTTCACATCAGGTGGCCAAAGTATTGGAGCTTCAGCTTCATCATCAGTCCTTCCAAAGAAAATTTGGGTTGATTTCCTATAGGATTGACTGGTTTGATCTCCTTGTGGTCCAAAGGACTCTCAACAGTCTTCTCCAGAACCACAGTTCAAAAGCATCAGTTCTTCAGTGCGCAGCCTTCTTTCTGGCCCAACTCTCATACTGGTACATGACTAATGGGAAAACCATAGGTTTGACTACATGGACTTTGTAGGCAAACTGATGTCTCAGCTTTTTAATATTCTGTCTAGGTTTGTTATAGCTCCTCTTCCCAGGAGCAAGCATCTTTTAATTTCATGGCTGCAGTCACCATCTACAATGATTTTTGAAATAAAGTCTGTCATTATTTCCACTGTTTCCCCATCTATTGCAATGAAGTGATGAGACAGGATGCCATAATCTTAGCTTCTTGAATGTTGTGCTTTAAGCCAGCTTTCTCACACCCCTCTTTCACTTTTATCAAGAGGCTCTTTAGTTCCTCTTCACTTGCTATGATTAGGGTGGTGTCAGATGCATATCTGAGGTTATTGATATTTCTCCCAGCAATCTTGATGCCAGCTTGTGCTTCATCCAGCCCAGCATTTCTCATGATGTACTCTGCATATAAATCAAATTAAAAAGGTGACAATGTATAGCATTGATGTACTCCTGTTCCAATTTGGAACCAGTCCAAATTGTTGCTTTGGAACCAGTTGTTCCATGTCCGGTTCTAACTATTGCTTCTTGACCTGCATACTGGTTTCACAGGAGGCAGGTAAGGTGGTCTAGCACTCCTATCTCTTTAAGAATCTTCCATTTGTGATCCACACAGTCAAAGGCTTTAGTGTAGTCAATGAAGCAGATGTTTTTCTGGAATTCTGTTGCTTTTCGATAATCCAAAAGATGTTGGCAATTCGATCTCTGGTTCCTCTCTCTGGCTTTTCTAAATACAGTTTGTACATTTGGAAGTTCTTGGTTCATGTACCATTGAAGCCTAGTGTGAAGGATTTTGAGCATTACCTTGCTAGCATGTGAAATGAGTCCAATTGTGTGGTAATTTGAACATTCTTTGGCACTGCCCTTCTTTGGGATTGGAATGAAGACTGACCTTTTCCAGTCCTGTGGCCACTGTTGAGTCTTCCAAATTTGCTGGCATATTGAGTGCAGCACTTTCACAGCATCATCTTTTAGGATTTGAAATAGCTCAACTGGAATTCTGTCACCTCCACTAGCTTTCTTCATCATAATGCTTTCTAAGGCCCACTTGACTTTGCATTCCAGGATGTCTGTCTCTAAGTGAGTGATCCCACCATTATAGCTATTTGGGTCATTAAGACCTTTTTTTTTTTTTTAATAGTTCTTCCATGTATTCTTGCCACCTCTTCTTAATATCTTCTGCTTCTGTTAGGTCCATACCATTTCTGTTCTTCATTGTGCCCATCCTTGCAGGAAATGTTCCTTGGAATTGCTAATTTTCTTGAAGAAATCTCTGGTCTTTCCTTTTCTATTGTTTTCATCTATTTCTTTGAATTGATCACTTAGGAAGGCTTTCTTAACTCTCTGTGCTATTCTTTGGAACTCTGCATTGATATGGGTATATCTTTCCTTTTCTCCTTTGCTTTTTGCTTCTCTTCTTTTCTCAGTTATTTTAAGGCCTTCTCAGACAACTATTTTGCCTTTTTTCATTTCTTTTTCTTGGGGATGGTTTGTTCACCACCTCCTGTAGAGTGTTACAAACCTCTGTCCATAGATCTTCAAGACTCTGTCTATCAGAACTAAGCCCTTGAATCTACTTGTCACTTCCACTGCATAATTTGTAAGGGATTGGTCTTAGGTCACATCAGAATTGCCTTGTCGTTTTCCCTACTTTATTCAAGTTAAGCCTGAGTTTTGCAATAAGGAGTTCATTATCTAAACCATAGTCAGCTCCCAGGCTTGTTTTTGCTGACTGTGTAGAGYGTTTCCATCTTTGGCTGCAATGAATATAATCACTCCAATTTCAGTATTGACCATCTGGTGTTATCCATGTGTAGAGTTGTCTCTTGTGTTGGAAGACAGTGTTTGCTATGACCAGCACATTCTCTTGGCAAAACTCTGTTAGCCTTTGCCCTGCTTCATTTTGTACTCCAAGGCCAAACTTGCCTGTTACTCTTGACTTCCTACCTTTGCATTTCTTCCTACCTATGATGAAGAAGACATCTTTTAGTTTTAGTTCTAGAAAGTCTTCTAGGTCTTCATTGAACTGTCCAACTTCAGCTTTTTTTGGCATTAGTGGTTGGGGCATAGACCTGGTTTACTGTGATACTGAATGGTTTCCCTTGGAAATGAACTGAGATCATTCTGTCATTTTGGAGACTGCACCAAAGTACGGCATTTTATGTTCTTTTGTTGACTATTTTTTTTTTTTGCAGCCAAACAAAAATAAATTGGAGACTTGAAGCCAGGCAGCCTGGGGATAAGTCTTGTCTGGCTGTGCCAACTGAGCAAGTTCCTGAACCTACTCTATCTTAGCTTCCTAAACTCTAAGTAAGACTATAACACCATAATATAGTTCACCTAATACAAGGCCAAGGGAAATGCACATGTGACCTGTTGCCCTTGCAAGGACTGAACCACCTGGTTCCTGATGCACCAGCTGCTGATGCCCAGATTTCTATATCTTGGTTTCCTGTGTGATGAGACACACTTGTGTCCTAACAGAGACACTATCAATGTCAGACATTTAACTGTACGATTTCTTCCCAGTTTCAACAGGACATTTTTGTTATTGTTTAGTTGCTAAGTCATGGACCTTACAGACTGTAGCCTGCCAGGTTCCTCTGTCTATGGGATTTCCCAGGCAAGAATATTGGGGTGGGTTACCATTTCTTCTTCCAGAGAATCTTCCCAACTCAGGGATCAATCCCACTTCTCCACTGCAGGCAGACTCTTTATCACTGAGCAACTGGGGAAGCTCCCATACTATCTATACTCTTAATTCCAAATCCCAGTATCTAGGGTGTTTTGTTTTTGCTTTTTAATGGAAGCAACACATCAATGATTCATTTCCAGAGTTTTATCTACTATGACCTTTTAACCTCTGAGTGATAAAGTGCTTCATCTTCAGGCACTACTCATTTTATATTTTTGGAGCTGCCTTTGCTTTTTAGCACCACAATAGCACTAATTTCTGATGAACTTTCATCAGTTTACAGTAAATTGGCAAGTTTTCAGTACACGAAAATTGTATTTTAGGCATATTTAGAAAAATAACCAAGATGAGACAGGCAGCATCCATAGGACTATTTTCCTTCTGAATGTCCACCTCTGCCAAGGAAGAAAGAGGAAACAGAACTAGAGGACTTAAAAAAAATCTTAAGCCATCTTTTCCTTTTAATTGAAGTTCATAAAGAGGAAAACATAGTGGTTCCCTCCTACTCATTCTCAGGTTAACTCTGAGTTTGGGTTCACATATCCTGTCAGGCATCATTTACAAATTAATAACTAGGGCTTTGGTTCATTTAAAAACTGACTTCATTGATTTAGTGATACCCCTTGATGAGGGTGAAGGAGGAGAGTGAAAAAGCTGGCTTAAAACTCGACATTAAGAAAACTAAGATCATGGCATCCCGACCCATCATTTCATGGCAAATAGAAGGGGAAAAGATAGAAGCAGTGACAGATTTCCTCTTCTTCGGCTCTAAAATCAGTGCAGATGGTGACTGGACTGTAGCCTTGAAATTAGAAGATGATTGCTTCTTGGTAGGAAAGCTATGACAAAATTAGACAGTGTATTAAAACTAGACAAAGGTCTGTATAATTAAACCTATGGTATTTCCAGTAGTCATGTACAGATGCGAGAGCTGGACAATAAAAGAGCCCTGAAGAATAGATGATTTTGAACTGTGGTACTGAAGAACACTATTGAGAGTCCCTTGGACAGCAAGGAGATCAAACTGGTCAATCTTAAAGGAAATCAACCCTGAATATTCTCTGGAAGGACTGATGTTGAAGCTGAAGCTCCAATATTTTGACCACCTGATGTAAACTCATTGGAAAAGACCCTGATGCTGTGAAAGACTAAAGGCAGAAGGAGAAGAGGGAGACAGAGGATGAGATGGCTGGATGGCATTATCAACTCAATGGACATAAACTTGGGCAAACTCCAGGAGATGGTGAGGGACAGGGAAGCCCGGCGTGCTGTAGTCCATGGGGTCACAAAGAGTCAGAGGTGACTTAGCAACTGAACAACAATAACTTAGAGTGATAAATCACCCCTTTATCCAGATTCTCTAAGAATTATTTCTTTATCATGTTTGTATGTTTTTCAGTGGGCGATTTCATAAGTTTTCTTTTAAAACAGTCATAAGGAATCAATTCCTAGAAAAACACAATAAGGGGATGATTTCTCTAATTGATATCACTAAAGTTAACAGGGTTAATTCCAGAAGCAATACATGGAAACCACATACTTCACATTTCTTTCTTTTTATAGAAAGTTCTAAATGTAGTTTAAATAGAATTAGATCTTAGTATTATCTACCATTTCAGCATTTTTATAATTTAGATTAACATTGTTTCTCTGTCCATAGAAAAATATGTTCTAAAATTCTAGAGTAATGCTACCTGAGAATCTGTGAAAAAAGGTCTCAATCTGGGAAACAAATAGAAAAATAATTCACCAGTATTTCCAGTTTTTTTTAAGATGTGTCCCAATTTCACCATTAAATTTGTCCTATGAATTCAAGAATAGTGGATCATCCTATCATTCTTTACATTAATGGTTAAATGCTCTACACACCTCTTCTCTTGTAGAATTTGATTGTAAAAGACTCACAAACTTAAATGAAATGAAAGGTGCGCTGCTTTTCAGGCAGGAGAAGGTGAAGCAATCAACCAAATTTAACAAAACAAAATCCATATGCTGCTGAAAAGCAGGGTGGGTGTATAAAGACTCAATGGTGATATCCTTCAGAAACCAGAATTACTGGCTGGAGATGGTCATACCTCCAAATCTGCCTGCTCACAGTCAGGGCTCATCTGTATATTACAGATTTCAGAGCTTGCCTGGAAGGGTGACACTAAATGACAAACACACCAGTTCAAACCAACATGAACAATCAGTCTCTCAGATTTGTGTAAGAAAAACAAAAACAAATTTTAAAAATGTGCCACACTTCTCTGAAATGAAAAGATCAATCAAACATTTAGTAGTTATTTATGTAGTGTTTTCAATCTACTTTGAGTTTATTTTTGCATACAGTATTAGGGAGAGTTCTAACTTTATTCTTTCATACATAGCTGTCTAGTTTTCCCACACCACGTACTGAAGAGACAGCCTTTTCTCCACTGTATATCCCTGCCTCCTTTGTCATAGAGTAGGTGACCGCCAGTGTGTGGGTTCATCTCTGGGCTCTCTAGCCTGTTCCATTGATCTATATTCTGTTTTTGTGCCAGTACCACACCACCTTGATTACTCTAGCTTTGTATTAAACTGGCCAAAATGTTCATTCAAGTTTTTCCATAAAATCTTATGTAACAAATTTTTGGCCAAATCAGTAATATAATCTGAAGTCAGGGAACCTAATTTCTCCAGCTTCGTTTTTCTTTCTTAAGACTGCTTTGGCTACTTGGGGTCTTTTGTGTTTCCATTAAAACTGTAAAATTTTTGGCTCTAATTCTATGAAACATGCCATTGGTAATTTGACAGGGATCGTATTAAATCTGTAGATTCTTTGGGTAGTATAGTCATTTTCACAATATTGTTTCTTCCAATCCAAGAACATGGTATATCCCTCCATCTGGTTTGCATCATCTTTGATTTCTTTTGTTAGTACCTTGTAGTTTTATGAGTATAGGTCTTTTGTTTCCTTAGGTAGGTTTATTCCTAGGTATTTTATTGTTTTTGTTGCAATGGTAAATGAAGTTGCTTTCTAAATTTCTCTTTCTGATCTTTCATCATTAATGTATAGGAATACTCATTCTTACTTTTTAAAAGCAAAAGACTGAGCTAGGTCCTAGGAGAAATTAAAAGTCTGTCTATGGCTTAGAAGTCTAGGGTTTCTTCCAACAGTAGAATTGATTTGCAAAACAAGTGAAAATATACAAAATAGTTTGTATTAAAATACAAACTGACAGCAACTTAATAGTCAAAATTTTGTTCATGCAAAGGTGAGGAAATTCAAAGAAGTGAGGCAAGGGAAAACATGACACAAATAAGAGAATATTCTCTAGAAATTAACCTATTCATATAACAACTTAGCAGATGTTCCAGGGTTCTGTAATGTGCATTAATGCTACAGCATTAAAATGACATAATTGCCAATAAATAATCATTATAAATTCCTACTATATAATTTACCTTAATAAACACTTTCCTGTGAAACTTCTATACTGTACTAGTGTGATCTTTTTATATCTTTTAGTCAATAAGGATAAACTACTACTGTCTCCACTTAGCAGATGCTTCCTAATACCAGAGGAATAAAATGAATATTGGAGTGTAATGGAGTAATTAATCACTAGGTCACTAATAGAATTTGATCCCACAGTTTTAACATCTAATTGAGTACCCTAGGACAAGATTATGTATCTATTTGTGCAGGGTTCTAGGGAAATAGGTAAAATGAAAACATGTCACATTATATTGCTGATTTTCATCATCATCAATACACATATTTTTAAGTGCACCCATGTCATCAGTGTTTTCCTAGGAGGTAAATCAAGTCAGTGAAACTGATATGCTCCCCTTAATTATCTGCAGTGCTCTAAATGTAAACACACAGATACTGATGCTAACAAGTTAATTATAGTTACTATTAATAAATTACCTCTTCTAAGGCATTCCACAGTTGGTTATCTGTATGCTCATTAAAGGGATCCAGATTTTTCCTCATTGTTCCAGTGAATAAAACAGGTTCCTAAATACCCCAAAATAGTAAATGTTATTACCTTAACCTTTTTTCATTTTATTCCAATGTGTACAGAATGTCAAAATAAAAATGCAAAAACATCTAAACTCATAATTATTAATAATAAAGTTGCAAATGTATGTTTACAAAATGGTATCTCTAAAATAATTTTCCATTGCATAAAGTGTGCTACAAAATATCTTCTGGACTACTGAACACTAACAGAGGAAAGTGTTGAAGAAGTTTTTTCATCTTTAGGAAAAAACTGAAAACAAAGGAAGATTTGATTTTTTTTTTTAAATACCACCCTGGTAATAAACACTTAAATACTCACACAAACTGAGGAAATAATTACATGAGAAACTTAACGTCAATATCTACATAAATTAACTGTCAATGCTGGTGTGACTGGGAAATACCAACAGCATGATTAGCAGAGGTTTGTGCCTCAAAGCAAACCATTAAATATTTACACATTAGCACTGAAGAATAAACTAGGCTATTTTCTCCATTGGTCAGACTGTCTTCTAGCATCTGGAATCTCTCCACATGTGTGAAATGAAGATCCCCACATATGCAAGGGGAACGTCAGCTCCTGGGGTCTACAGCACCTCTGTCCATGGAGAGATCACCTCTGATTTTGGCATCAGCTGGTCCCACGTTCTCTCACCTGTGTGCCAGGATGACCTGCCTCACAGAACCTTGTTACTAACTGCAAGGCCAGGAGGACCTGAAACCCACCATGACCTGTGTCATGATACTTTAATTTAAATAGTTTTTCCTATTCATCTGCTTCAGGAGGAGCCATAAGCAAATTACTCTGGAAACATATGCATCCTCTTGGCTTCAAGAGAGAACCTTGTAAATAAGTTCATGTAAGCCATTTACATTTTCTTTTGGAAGGCTCAGTAAGACAGGTCATAAGAATATGGGCAGCAGTGAAGAGCCCAATAAGCTCCTTTCAGTGAAGGGGGCAGGACAAGGGAATGCACACATGTGGGAACAAGAGGAGACCTGACTCTTCCAGAAGTGCCCGGAACTGCTCCGAATCCCCACATTCAAATCCCGCCTGGCCTTGGGGCTGGACTTTCCTCCACTTCACAAAAGCCTGAGAGGAAAGACGAAGATAGACAGACATTTATTTCCCCTAATCATGAGGAAGAATGATACTCAGGAAGCCTTCCAAACCTTCCTTCAATATTGTCTCAGTTTTAAGTCTGTTAAGAGAGAAAAGAATACAGAAAACTCAGGGTATGCCACCAAAAAAGAGATATCCCTGAGCAAATCCACGATTAAAAAGACATTTTAAAGGGAGATTTATTCACACAAAGTTGATTAAGTGGCCAATATGCCTCCAAAGCACTGAAAATCACTAGTCATACAATGTTTCAGAATAAGTACTGAACTGAACTAAAAAAACTCGAGACCCAAATTTACCATCTCCCTTAAAACTTGAATTTAGAATCAAATACTAAACAACCATTTAAACAATGCTAAGTGTTCCCTGTCATGGGACTAACCATCATTCTACTTCAGATATTTATAAAAACTTATTACTCTTTGTAATGATCAGCCTTAAGATCCCCATATGCAGGCGTCTTCTGCATGTCTCCATGAGGTTTACACAAGCAATGTAGCCAGGCAAGGGGAGGCTGGTCCCCAATATTCTTCCTCCTTCCCTTTATTTTCTAGATTCTTTCAAGTAAGCAGGATACTCCTGCATATAATCTCAACCAGTGGTCTTTCTGGTGGACATATTTAACTACCTCAGGTCCTGAGAGTAAAGAACACACATACTTCAGCTACCTGTTGTGTTTAAGGAAATTATTTAAGAAAAACAATCATTTTTGCTTATTCCTGAAATTTTGAACAGAAGTTGAGGAGTATGGTTCAGATGGTAAAGCATCTGCCTACAATGCAGGAGATCCAGGTTCAATCCCTGGGTTGGGAAGATGTCTTGGAGAAGGAAATGGCAACCCACTCCAGTATTCTTGCCTGGAAAATCCCATGGACAGAGGAGCCTGATGGGCTACAGTCCATGGGGTCGCAAAGAGTCGGACACTACTGAGAAACTTCACTTTCTTTCACTTTCTTAAGAACATAGTATTCATCTTTGAAAGTTTCCCCCAGGACTAATGTCCCCACTCCCCTGTCTCTGATCCTATCCAGATCCTTGTTACCATCACATTTCCTCCAGTTCTGACCTGTTCATGGCGGGTCAGCCATGACAGGGATGAGCCTGGGAGAAAGAGAGACCACCATAGAAGCTCCCTGCTGCTTCCAGGATCATAGGGACCAGGGATCCAGGGAAGATGGTGTGGGCCTGGCTCAGCTAAGAGAGGCAACTCAAAGAAACAGCACTGGGCTCCCCCTCTGCAGAGTCTGCTCTCAGCTTCCTAAGTTCTCTAAATTGGGGTGTTGAGACACAAGCATCAGTGCTTCCTACTCATTTGGGGGGAAGAGGAATGTAAGTTTTTGCACTTAGAGAAGTAAATTCCAGTAACCAAACTAACAGACTTTCTCCACCTCTGCAGCCAGCAAGACACTTTAAGGACAAAGGGCTCTTGGTTGGGGAGGGGTAAGATTTTGAGTATCTTCTCCTGAAACATATTAGCCCATGACATACAAGTGTATAAAGCCATTTCTAAACTGATATTTCCAAATGAGGGACAGAGCAATAGGAGTAGTATCTTCTGGCTTTGTTCTACACTTATTCACTCTTACTATGGTTTGGGGTGTCCTTTCAAGTGGGATGGTAGGAAAAGTGGGGAAAATATCAGATGAGAACAACACAGCTAAAGAATTGATGCTTTTGAACCGTGGCGCTGGAGAAGATTCTTGAGAGTCCCTTGGACTGCAAGGAGATCAAACCAGTCAATCCTAAAGGAAATCAACCCTGAATATTCACTGGAAGGACTGATGCTGACACTGAAGCCTCAACACTTTGGCTCTCTGGTGTGAAGAGCTGACTCATTGGAAAAGACCCTGATGATGGGAAAGACTGAAGGCAGGAGGAGAAGCGGATGGTTGGATGGCATCACTGACTCCATGCACATGAGTTTGAGCAAGCTCCAGGAGTTGGTGATGGACAGGGAATCCTGGCGTGCTCAGTCCATGTGGTCACAAAGAGGTGGACATGACTGAGAAGTGGACAGGTGGAGACTGGAGAGTGTAGGTCTAGTACTTTGGATTTTACTCTGCTGTGATGGGAGTCTTTGGAGATAAAGCTGAAACTCTTCACTATACAATTGAAACACTGTGAATCAACTATACTTCAATTAAAAAAACATAGACACACATAAAATTTGAATCCTGGCTCTGTCCCTTACTTAAAAAGTACAATAAGCTCCCAGTGGCTCAGTTTTTAAATTTGTCAAATAAGGATAACAATAAATTGTGAGGACTAAGCAGGAAATGGTAGGATAAGAAACTAAAATGTGTTAACGATTCCATAACAGTTAGGAATTATTATTATTAATATTCGTGCTACTTGTCAGGGACTGTAGCAAGCACTAGAGGAACAGAAATGAGAGATACAGGCCCTGTCCTCAAAGAGAGAAAGAAAATAGTCAAGAGTGTGGGGAGGGCTGAGAAAAAGGCTGGAGGTCTTGGTGGGGGATTGAAAAGTAAGAGTGTGTACAAGGTGATGGCCAGGAAAGAAGCTGGTGGGAGGAAAGCCAGAAATCAAAACACAAAAAAGTTTTAGTCTTATTGCTTGCTCTTGGTAAAAAAACATTAGATACATTTCTCTGTCAGGCTTTTCCCAAAAATTCCAATTGTGGTTTTTTTTTTGTTTGCTTTTATTTTCTGTTTCTTGGCTTTACTATTCATATTTATGTAAACAATCTAGTTTTTATTATTTGACAACAAATATAAAGAAAATCACCAAAGGCCATGAACACATAAACAGAAATTAAAGAGTAAAGTCATTTCAGAAGGTGTTACTCTTTACTTAAGTAGAAATAATACCCAAAATGCCAGTGCCCTGATTCTTAAGAATAATAACAGCTCTTGATGACTGAGCATTCCTAAGAATGAGACATGGGCACAAACATTATCTCACTAAGTTATATATTCACAACAAATCTGTGGGGCAGTGATTTCCAGACTGGGTTTAAGAATGAGGATGTTGAAGCTTGGCAGCCAAGTGACATCATCAAGGCCCCACAGGTGACGAGGCAGAGCAGGAATAAACTGTGGGTCACATTGACACTTGGTCTACACTCTTAAACGTTCTAGCCCTGTCTCCCTCCTGAATGGCTTCCTGGGAATCTTTACACATTGCAAGTTCTCTCCAGATTCTTTCTCTTTAATCAACCAACACTGCACCTTAGGGACAAAGGCATATAAAGTGGAATCTACATGGATACAAAGCTTAGCACTATTTTGTAAGCATGCTCTCTGGAGTCTGTACCAGAACATGCTCAAAGGAAGGAAGGAAACCAA
Source organism: Antilocapra americana (assembly GCA_007570785.1). Taxonomy (NCBI): domain Eukaryota; kingdom Metazoa; phylum Chordata; class Mammalia; order Artiodactyla; family Antilocapridae; genus Antilocapra; species Antilocapra americana. The sequence goes on from ML663036.1 coordinate 20,674, forward strand.
CAGAACAGAATCAAAACATTCTGAGGTCAAGGGATGTTTAGTCTTTGCTCAGACATGCTTCCAAATATTATTGGGAGAGCCAAGAATCAACTAATGTTATTTATTTACAGAGTTATTTTATGTACACAAGCATACAACCTTTTCCTATTAAGAAACATTACAAAGAATGCAGGACATGTTTCTAAAGCTTTGTATCCAAGGATATGAAAGGACTTTACAGAAATGCCCTTTATTTCTACTAACTAATCTCACATGGCCATTTCAGAGATGAGTACTATCAAAACAAAAAACTTGGGAATTTAAGCTCATTTATTTTCTACTTAACCATAAGTCATAAATCTAATACCCAGAGGAAATTTTTAAATACGCGAACTCTCCATTTTTCCTAAAAGGGATACCTTTGGAAAAAAATTTTTAATTGTGATAAAATACACAGAATTTTGCTAGAGTAACCACTTTCAGTGCACAGTACATGGTGTTAAATACATTCACGTTGTCGTACAGCCATCACCACCATCCAGCCACAGACCTCCTTTCATCTTAAAGAGCTGAAACTCTGTACCCATTAAGCAACAACTCCCCTCTCCTGGCCACTGCTGGTACCCACCATTCTACATCCTGTATCCATGAATTTACTACTCTAGGGAACTCCTATTAGTAGAATCATACAGTATTTGTCCTTTGTAAATGACTTATTTCACTTAGCTTAATTCTCTCCAGGTTCAGCTGTGCTGTAGCATGTGTCAGAATTTTCTTTTTTTTTTTTTTTAAGGCTGAGTAATATTCTACTGTATGTATACGCACCACATTTTGCGTGTTGATTCATCTGTCAATGGACCCTGGGGCGCCTCCACCTTTTTGCTGTTGAGAATAATGCTGCTATAACAGGCATGTTCCAGTATCTCTTCAAAGCCTTCCTTCCAATTCTTTTGGATGTATACTCTAAAGCAGGATTACTAGGTCATATGATACTTCCATCGTCAACTTTTCAGAGCAACCAGCAAGTTGATTTCCATAGTGGTTGCACTATTTTACATTCCTATCAGCAATGAACAAGGATTCTAGTTTTCCTTCATCCTTGCCAACACTTGTCATTTTCTTTTTTTCTCTCTTTGATAGCAGACATCTTAAGGGGTGTGAGGTGGCATTTCACTAGAGTATGAAAAGACTGTCTTGGTTTTAAAATTACTTAGAGTAATTCCAGGTATTTTCAAGGTCATGGGTAGTTAGCAACCACTGTACCAAGTCCACATTCGCCTTCCTTTGGGTCACATGTTGTACACGCTTCCTGATAAACATTTCAGGACACATTACACCCACATTCCAGGAAGCACATTTGCCTGGCTCCTTCTGTCTCATCTCCTCTCTGTTTCTCATCTCAAGAGGGTATTTTTCTAAGCTTCCTTTGATGGGCAGAAGATTACTAAGTATATAAATAAAAACTCAACTTTTTTTAAAATCAGCAAGTCTGTCAAAGCAGAGGGCAGGATGATAGATGAGGACACAAGATCTAAGTTGCCCTTGGCCAAATACCTGGAGGATAGTAATTTCTCAGTAAATATTACAGAATTATGTTGAGTGAATGAAGCACAGAAATGACAGGAGTGTATACCCGTGCATATAATCCAGCCTCCAAAACTCTCCCTGAAAGTCATACTACTTTAGAAAGAAGAAAAGAGAGCAGAGTCAGAGCCCAAGAAGAGACGGCCAACTCAACACTCCACCATCACAGCTGGCACATCTGGGTCTACATGAAGCACTTCACACTCACTGACCTATTCTGTTCTCACAACAGATTGAGGGGCTGATACTGTTATCTGCCTTGTAAGACAGAAAACCAAGAATTT
>ML663037.1:1366-17776 GCA_007570785.1 Antilocapra americana
GTGCGACCTTGAGTAAGATGCTCAGCCTCTCTGAGCCTCCGTTCCCTTATCTGAAATGAGGACAATGAAAGTATATGTTATCCCACCCGCAGGCGCATCCCATTCCTCCCCGTCTGATCCCAGCCTCCACTGGCTCCCGAGGCCAAGGCTCTCATCACCCTTGTTACACCATTGTCTCCAGTCTGGCTCCCTGCCCACCGTGAGCTCCTTGAGGACCCTTTGCCCACAGGAAACCTCCCTGTGGGCACAAAGTCTGGAACGCATCGGTCTGGGAGGCTGGTGTCCCACAGGTGTTCAGAACACGTTTACCCTCTTATGAGTGATGATAAGGTGAGGAGCACAGAACAGGGCAGCTGCTGTTATGCTGTCAATTTGTTTGTTGCTAACAACATATACGAAAGGGGTGGGTGGCTACAGCAAACTGATCAGCTCAGCTTTCTGTTGGCCCAGGGCTGTCTGTGTCTTTTATCCCCACATTACCCAGAACCTCATTATACCAGAGTAACGCCCACCTTTCCCCTTCTAGTGTGTAACCACTATAGCAGCCATTTCTCAACTGAATTGTCAGTAGGTGAACCCTGAAAATCCTCGGCTCAGGGTTTTGTTCCTTCGAGCGGATGAGGGGCATCCTGCCTTCTAGTCCCACTCTGACAGGAGTGTCTAGCGTCTGTCCCTTCCCATTTGGCTTCCCCTTTATTCTGCGTCTCGGACAACCCTTTGCCTCCTGAGACTGAGGTGTCTCCTAGGCCAGGGCTGCTTTCTGCACTGTGCTGAGGGCACTGATGACCAGGGGGGTGCTGGGGGGATACTTGTTGGATGAATACAGCTCAGAGAGCCGGGCTGCTTTACTTGTGGGTGAGACGTGTAGCTTCCACTCAGGCTGCCATCAGCAGGATGGGTGGTTTGAACCCGTTGGTCAGTGTCCTTGGGCAAGTCCACAGGAAGTCTGTTAATCTGCTCTCCCTGTCTTCCTCTTGCTTCCATAGCTGCTTGTACTCCTACCCTCCCCTGTGCCCTCCTTTGTGCTCCGGCTGCTCTCCGTGTACATGTGCTCTGTGCCCGAGCCTGCCCTGCCTCCTGACTTCATGTTGTGTGATTGTCGGTTACCTTTCTGATTAGGCCACTTTGAGGAGTTTTCTCTTCACTGGCAGCCCCAATACAGTAAGCATTGCGTGCCTCCTTTTATTCTTGTTCCTTCGTTTTCTCCTTTCTTAATTTTTCCTTTATTTCCTTTTATGAGGAAACAGTATGGTGTTGTGGGTAAGGACACTACCTCTGATAAAGACAACCTTGCTTTCAACCCAGTTCTGCCACTTGTTATCCTATCATCTTGAGAAATGAAATTGGCCCGCTGTACCATACTATCCTCACCTGAAAATGGGTGAATTATTCTTATTGACGACATGAACTGAGCAGGTTGTAATTGTGAGTATGGAATGAGGTTCGTAGAAATGTGCAGGTTTGTTCCCTGTCGTAACTACTACTGAGCTGCCACAGGGCAGGTTGCAGGTCAGGCCTTACCTTCAAGCATCAGGAAGCACTTCAAGATTGCGTTAGACATCTGTGTCCCACCCTAGAGGCTCCTTCTTTCTCAGCCACAGTCCTCGAGCTTTTCCTTCACAGCTGGACGAACCCTCACCAGGAGGCTGGCTTTTCTCTTACACATCTCCCACATGGAAACCACCCCGGGACTTCATCTTCTATTGCGTGCATGATTCAGTTCATGTCAGTTTTGCCCTCGGGTGGATTGAGGCTTCTCCTATTGCAAGTGGATGCCCAGGACTGATAATAAGGGTGTGATGTTTCCCTGTTCCCCCATGGCACTGAAAAACTCTGGGACGTGGGCCCAAACTCCTCTCCCCATGTCATCTTCCGCCATCTCACAGTTCACAGTTAACACTCAAGCTGGGTTCCAATGCAGCCCCTACCAGCTCAGCCACACTCCTTCAGGCTCAAATTCCTTATCTTTAAAATGGCAAGAACTCTACCTGTTGGTGAGGTTTCTTGGGAGACCTACCAGAGATAACAGATGTAAAACACCTAGTGCCCATGACCTTGCAGGGTGAAGGCACTAAATAAATGGCTGTGCCCTCTATCCATCAACTTCTTTAATGCACAGCAGCTGGTGTGGGATAATACGGTGACTCAGTCCATGTCTTTGGATTGGACTGAGAAAGACGTGACATACTGAGGTTGTGTTAGTCAGGCTTCTGCAGAGAAACACAACCAACAGAGAGAGACTTATTTTAGGGAATTGGATCATGGGCTTGTGGGTGCTGGCAGTTCTGATATCTTTAGGGCAAGTCGGCTGGCTGGAAATCCAGGTTGCAGTCTAGCGTCGGAAATCTGCAGAGCAGGCTAGCAACTTTGAGTCTCATGCAGGGTTTCTCAGGCTGTACTCCTGTGGCTAAATTGTATCACGCTCGGGAAGCCTCAGTCCCTGCTCTTAAGGTTTTTCAACTGATTGGATGAAGGGACCGCCCCGCCCATGCCCCGCGCAATATGCAGGGAAATCCACCTCCCTCCGTCTACTGATTAAATGTGAATCAGAGATCCAAGTACCTCCGTGGCCCGCCATCTAGTGGCCACCATCTGAACAACGGGGCACCAGAGGTGCCAAGATGACTTTTACTTTACCCCTCACAGAGGGGAAGCAGTACACTGAGAGACATCACCTCCCAAACAGAATCTCTGGCCAATAGGCTGGCTGTCTAGCTTTACTCATCTCAAGTAAAATCTGTTCCCTGGCCTCAGAAGCCACGAGAGATAACAAAGGAAACTTGAGGCAGTGGTGATTGAAGCAGAGATTTGACTTGAGATCTTTATTCACTTGGGCCAAGGGACTGCAGGCAATGCAATGGGGTGGGGCGATGAAGGAAAGGAGATGACGAATTTATTGCCCCAGCCACTTCCCTGGCCCCAGGTAGCTGACTTCACTAGGGCTGGCTGATGTTAATGCCTTGTGTTTAGTCTCACTAGGAAGAACATCAAGTGTGTTTTATGAGAAACTTAGTGGGCAAATCAGAGAGCATGGCCAAATATTCATTTCTCAGAGTGGATGGAGGCAGAAGAGAGAAGAGAACGGTGAACCATAGGTTAGTTGTGAGTCAGTTTCTAAAATCTTGGTATTTCTTCACAAGGTGTGTGTGTGTGTGTGTGTGTGTGTGTGTGTGTGTGTGTGTGTGAAATCTTTTCTTTATCTGAGAATTGGCTTTCTATATGAAGAAATATTGTGAGATACTCCTTGTGACATGTGAGGAGTGGTAGGGAGTGAATTGCGTTAAGGTCATTTTGCAAATGTTTCAAACCACGTGTTTGTATAAAGGGTCAGCAGTGGCCCTAAAGAACTGAACTAAGTGGTTGAAATACAGGTTTCAGTTACTGAAATGTGAAGAGGTTCTTTCTAGGATGTGTGTTCCTCCTAGCCTGTGCTCACAGGCAACTCACAGGATTTGAACCCTGTCTTCCTAATATGTTTTGTTTCCTGCCCTTGAATGTGCTGGAGGCCGCAGGTCTGGTTACTCAAGTTGCTAAGTAACAGTTCTCTGAGGAAAGTAGCTCTCTACAAAAGAGCAGTGCCTGGGAAGCTGATCTAAAGTTTTAATATAGCCTGTGGTGTAATTTTTATTAGCTTCACCCAAGATATGATTATTCAAAGAATGTAGAGAGATGCACCTAATTGAATATCTACCATTAGATTTTTCAAATGAAAATACAGTAAGATCAGCCTGGTTTTCTTTCTTATTTATTTGCTTATTGTTGGCTGGACTGAGGCTTTGTTGCTGCAGGAGGACTTTCTCTAGTTGTGGAGAAGAAGGAATACTCTCTGGTTGCGGTGCATGGGCTTCTCATTGCAGACGCTTCTCTTGTTGTGGAGCACAGGCTCTAGGCTCGTGGGCCTCAGTAGTTGCAGCGGCAAGTTCAGCAGTTGTGACACACAGGCTTAGTTGTCCTACGGCATGTAGAATCTTCCTGGATTAGAGATGGAAGGCCTGCCTGTTGCACTGGCAAGTGGATTCTTTTTTTATTTTTTGATCATTAATATAATTAGACAATAATTGCTTTACAACATTGTGATGGTTTTTTGTCATATATCAACGTGAATCGGCCACAGGTGTACATCTGTCCTCCCATCCTGAACCTCCCTCCCACCTCCCTCCCCACCCCATCCCTCTGGGTTGTCCCAGAGCACCGGCTTTGGGTGCCCTGCTTCATGCATGGAACTTGCACTGGTCATCTAGTTTACTTACGGTAATGGACATGTTTCACTGCTATTCTCTCAAATCATCCCAACCTCACCTTCTCCCGCCTACTTGAAAAGTCTGTTCTTTATGTCTCTGTCTCCTTTTCTGCCCTGCTTGTAGGATCATTGCTACTGTCTTTCTAAATTCCATATATATGTGTTAACATATATTATTTGTCTTTCTCTTTTTGACTTCACTCTAACAGGCTCCAGGTTCATCCACCTCATTAGAACTGATTCAAATGTGTTCCTTCTTATAGCTGAGTAATATTCCGTTGTGTATAGATACCACGCCTTGCTTATCCACTCATCTTCTGAAGGGCATCTACACTGCTTTCATGCCCTAGCTATTGTAAACAGTGCGGCGATGAACACTGGGGCACACGTGTCTCTTTCAGTTCTGGTTTCCTCAGGGTCCATTCCCAGCAGTGGGATTTCTGGGTCATATGGCAGTTCTATTCCCAGTTTTAAAAGGAATCCCACACTCTTCTCCAGAGTGGCTATACCAGTTTGAATTCACACCAAGAGTGTAAGAAGGTTTCCTTTTCTCCCCACCATTTCCGGCATTTATTGTTTGTAAATTTTTGATGATAGCCATTCTGACCACTGGGAGATGATATCTCATTGTGATTTTGATTTGCATTTCTCTAATAATGAGTGATGTTGAGCATCTTTTCATGTGTCTATTAGCCATGTGTATGTCTTCTTTTGAGGAATGTCTGCTTAGGTCTCTTGCCCGCTTTTTGACTGAGTCTTTTGTTTTTCTGGTATTGATCTGTATGAGCTGCTTGTATAATTTGGAGATTAATTCTTTGTCAGTTGTTTCATTTGCTATTGTTTTCTCCAATTCAGAGGGCTGTCTTTTCACTTTGCTTATAGTTTCCTTGGTTATGCAAAAGCTTTTAAGTTTAATTAAGTCCCATTTACTTATTTTTGTTTTTATTTCCATTACTCTGGGAGGTAATGGCAAATCACTTCATGACAAATAGATGGGGAAACAGTGCAAACAGTGGCAGACCTTATTTTGGGGGGCTCCAAAATCACTGCAGGTGGTGACTGCAGCCATGAAATTGAAGACCCTTACTCCTTGGAAGGAAAGCTATGACCAACCTAGAGAATATATTGAAAAGCAGTGACATTACTTTGCCAACAAAGGTCCATCTAGTCAGAGCTATGGTTTTTCCAGTAGTCATGTATGGATGTGAGTGTTGGACTATATAGAAAACCGAGCACTGATGAATAGAGGCTTTTGAACTGTGGTGTTGGAGAAGACTCTTGAGAGTCCCTTGGACTGCAAAGAGATCCAACCAGTCCACTATCAGGAATTCTTTCCCGAGACTTGGCTGAAAAGGACACGGACAGCCTTTGCAAGGACTGACAAGTCTTTATTTCACAGACGCTTCCTTTATACCCAGAGTTAAAGAAAGTGAATAAGCAAGTAAGTGGGTTCCCAGCACATACAAGGGAGATAATATTCTTTTTATCTCAGTTCTCCGATACACCGAACTCCCAACCACCCATGTGCTCTTTCTCATGACTCCCTTTGTAGATAAACTTAATGGCCACGAGAAATGTTTCCCCTATGGAAGGAGATGTTCTAAAGACTTTACGACATGACATGCTTGGGCAGTTGGCCCTTTGCCAATTCCCTAAGGACCTTCTCCTCTCAGCAGTCTGTGTTCAGCTCCTCAACATCTCCTCCTTTTGTTTGTTAAAGTTAGCACAGCAGCAGCCATCTTTACTCCTGAGACTTGGGTATGGCTGGTTCTGGACCAGAGACATCGGAAGCCTATAATAACGATACACAAAGAACAAAGATTAAGACATAAGAAACAATCTCGGCTCTTGATAACCAGGCTCTAGGATCAAAGGAGGACAGCACAGACGATAGAGCATCATAAAACTTGGAACTATATAATACAGGGGGCATATTTGAACAACTATGTGCTATCTGTTTTTTCAGCCTATCTACATCAAGACTCATATTTGTGGAAGTTAGTCTCAAATGAGCCTTAATTATTTCCCATGGATATTCAGTACTATTATAAGGCATATTAGTTACACAGAAAGCAGTGAAGTTCCAGTGGCATCTTAATTTCAGTTATAGTTGTAATTTGTTGACCTGGTCTCCCACATATAATAAGGCATCTTGTAATTCACCGAGGCGAGCTTGTATTTGTTGATCAATCACAGCTTGTTTTGTCCATAGTTCGTGAGAATCCTTTTGCCATGATGAAATGAAGTCATGACTTTGAATGGAGTTGTACAGAGCCATGCCAGAAACAGTGCCTATGGACACTACAGTAATTAAACTAATAATACCTATGATTATCCATCCAATAATGCATTTTGTCCTTCTGAATGTTTCTCTTAATAAAAAGGACAAGAGCATGGAATCAGACCAGGGTTCCACAAGGGAAGTGGGAATCCATATTTCAGCTCTTTGTTTTAAAAGGAATAGGCCTTCACGGCTTGCATTAAATGGAAGGGTATGATTTAATCAGGTATAAAGGGCACAATCAATACATGAAACAGCATTCACCAAATAAAGAGAGTATTCCTCAATAGCAAATATAAACGGGGGATGCACACAAGTTCAAACAAATCCAGTACTGTTATAGGTGATAATGTAATTCTGTGGACTTCCAAAAGCTACTGTGTGACCTATAGAGGTGGCAAAATAATGTAAGGAGTCAAGGATTTCCCAAATGGGCCAGTGTTCTGGACCCAAAAACGGTTTGATCATGCGAGGTCTAAGAGGGGATAAACCACCATTATACCAATTAAGAACTCATTTCTTTGGTGCCAAAGAACTTCCCGACTGTGACTGAATGCAATATTCTTTGCAGACTTAAGCCAACTACAGGTATGATTAGTTTCCTCAATCTCAGAGCAATTAACAAAAAACCCATGAGGTCCCCAGTCGACAAAAGTGAAATTGGAATGATGTGATATTTTCCCAATAACCCCTCTACACTCAGTCCATAACAGCGGAGGGCCTTGGTGTTTTCTTCTCATGACACAACACTGCATGGCGGTTCTTTTGGCAAAAACAGCGAGTCTGTGTAATTAGATATCTGTCCCTGATGAAAGCTCTTAGTTTGATTTAGCAGGAAGGACACAGTGGCGAAAAACCCTAGACGAAAACCTCTGCCATTTCTGTAACAATAGGCCCACCATTGCGGAAATATAGACATGCACAAAGGACCTTTTCCAAAACAAATCGGAAGGGTCTTATATCCCAAAGAGATATTAACTGGACGGCCTTCGTCACTGGGGTGAGTAGGTCCAGAACTGGACCAAGGAGGGGGGAAATGTTGACTGTCATAAGTAAAAACAAGCGGTCTAGTTTCAGTCCAGTCAATAAATTGAAGCAAGGGCGGAGTAGGTATATATGTCCAATAAGTATAGTTCGCACTTACCCCAGAGGCACAGGACAAAACCGCAAGCATACCCAAGAAAAGCTTATCTGGTGTCATTGGAGTGCCGGTTTCCCTCAGCATGTCCTCGACCTTTCTTGTCAGATTTTCTATCTGAGCCCACGTGGGGTACGGTTGACTCATTTTCATTCTCTTCTTCTTGTTGTCCTCCAGGGACATCTCTGAGGCTCTCTTGGTGATCTGCGTCACCAACTGCTTTGGTCCAGAGGGATTCTCCTCGTCGCTGACGTATACACCGCAACGGAGTCCAGACATCTTCTCCATCTACAACGACAAGACCATACCCTTTGCCATTGGAATTTCAAAATTCCTGGCTTCCATTCATTAAACCTTTTTATCCATACATCAACATTCATAGAACTTTGCTTTGAGCTTTCATTCATGAAATGTTTATCGACTCGGGTAACATCTCCCATGGACATGTTTTAAAAATTTAATGTAAATAAAGCTATAGGTAAATAGCATTTCATGCCATATTTAGTATACAGTATTCCCCCTTTTTGTTTTAAAAGAATTTGTTTCAGGGTCTGATGAGCACATTCAATGATGGCCTGGCCCTGTGGATTATAAGGAATGCCCTTTAAGTGAGAAATATGCCAATCAGCTAGAAAGGTGGAGAAGGACTCAGAGATGAAAGCAGGGCCATTATCAGTTTTTAATGTTTGGGGAAGGCCCACGAGGGAGAAAGCACATAAAAGGCCGTGAATGGCTGCCATTGTTGATTCGGAAACTGCGGGGGTGGCCCAGATAAAACCTGAAAAAGTATCCACAACTACAACTAGTAGGGAAGTGAGAGGTAAAGAAAAATGGGTGAAGTCGGCTTGCCAGAGTGAATTGGGGTGTAATCCCCTGGGGTTAGTCCCTGCAGGTGAACAAGTTTGATGTAGAGGAGAACAAATCTGACAGGTTCAAATTATGTCACGGGCTTTTGTCAAGGGGATATGATAAATACAATGTAATCAATTGGCATTGGTATGAAGGTAATTATGTTCTTCCTGGGGAGAGGAAAAAAGGGAGCCAACTAATTTGTCTACAAGATTAGTGCCTCTGACCAAAGGTCCGGGGAGGCCTGAATAAGCTCGGATATGAGTAATGAAGAATAGGAAACGTCGTTGTCGAATAAGGTCCTGTACTGATTGAAACAACTGCAATAGCTGATCATCAGAAGAAACAAGTGGAGCTGTAACAAACGCAGGGAACATGGAAGCAATATAGAAGGAGTCTGTCAAAACAGTGAATGGGGACTGTTCATGATTAAGTAAGAGATATAAAGCGTATAATTCAGCTCTCTGAACTGATATGAAAGGGCTTTTTACACGCTTCATCCAGTTTGGACCCACAACACCAGAGTATCCCTGTTTACTACCATCAATGTAATAAGTTGGAGCATCCAATATGGGAGTTCCGGAGACAATGGTATTGATCACAAAAGGAGTTAAGAAAATCCCATAGTTTCCCTTTGGGCAAGTTAGGCAATAGATTGCCACAGTAACCAGAAAAGGCAATTTGAAACATAAACTTATTTTGCAAAGCTGCAGTGAATTCAGCCTTAGACAAGGGGAGTAAATGCCATGAGAGTCGTATCCACTTAAAGATTGGACATGCATACGACCTTGTTGAACTATGTGACCGATGAGTTCAATATATGACATGATTTTTTTTTGATTGCTTAGTGTGGAGATACACATGTTCAGTGGGCTTATCACTCTGTGATATTATGGCAGTAGGTGAGTGTTTTGTGGGCATAACACAAAGAAAAATAGGGAAGTCAGGTTGAATTCTATGCACGAAAGCTTTAGCTATCCGTTCCTCTACCAGATCTAGCTCCTGTCTGGCCTTAGGTGTTAAAACTCTTGGACTATTCAAGTCTGATGAGCCCTCAAGTGTTTTAAACAAATCTTGTAAGATATAGGTGGGGATACCTAACGAGGGGCGAAGCCAATTAATATTCCCTAAAAGTTTTTGAAAGTCATTCAAAGTCCATAGCTCATCCATTCTAATAGACATTTTTTGAGGTTTGACTGTGTCTTTTGTAAGTAAATAGCCAAGATATTTGAAAGGTTCTATTTTTTGAATTTTTTCTTCGGATACTATAAGCCCATGCTCCTGTAGCTGACATACAGTATCTGGAAACATTTGTTCAAGTATCCTTATTGCGGGGGCAGCCAACAAGATATCATCCATGTAGTGAATAATACAGGCGCTGGGGTACTTATGTCTCATAGGCTGCAAGGTCTGATCTACAAGAAACTGACAGATGGTTGGTGAATTTTTCATGCCTTGAGGCAAAACTTTCCACTGATATCTTTGGACTGGTTGGATGTTATTTATTGTGGGGATAGAAAAGGCAAATCGTTGTCTATCCTCTGGATGGTGAGGCAAAGTAAAGAAACAGTCTTGAAGGTCAATAACAATCACAGGCCAGTTTTCAGGAATCATAGCAGGGTTAGGAAGGCCAGGTTGGAAGGCCCCCATAGTTACCATGGTATCACTGATGTTATGTAAATCAATGAGCATTCTCCATTTTCCTGATTTCTTTTTACAAAAACCAGAGAAGTCCATGGAGAGAAAGACAGTTCAATGTGATCATGCTTTAGCTGCTCAGCCACCAGGTTTTGAAGTGCCACCAACTTATCTTTCATACGGGGACACGAGCCGTCCACACTGGCATATCAGACTTCCACGGCAGACGTAGCGGCATGAGTTCGGTGACCCCCGCTAAAAAGGCTCATTTATCATCAGAATTGCTCTGGTTTGTTGCAAAAAATCTCACACCCATAAATTAATAGGGACTTCTGCTATATAAGGTTTAATATATGCTGTAATTTGATCAGGGCCATGGACTTGCAAATAAGAAACACTCTCAAAAGTATTATTTGTATCAGCCTCCCCGATACCAATAATTCGGTTAGAAGCTGTTTGCAAAGGCCATTCAGAAGGTGATTCGGAACGGCAAATGATAGAGATGTCAGCCCCAGTATCCAACATACTACCTTCAAAGTTCTTGCCCCTTTTGTCAAGCCTCAATAAAGGCTTGCGAAGTTCCTTTAGTAAAGTGGCTAATCCGGCAGTAATGTTGGTGCTGCCGAAACCTCCCATTCGCGTTGTCGAGGAGGTGTTTTTGGCCTAATATAGGGCAAGAGAAGTAATTGAGCCAATCGCTCTCCCTTCTGTAAGTATATATTTTTAGAAGTCTGGACCATAACAGAAATTTCACCTAAGTAATCTCCATCAATAACTCCAGTCATTACTATAAGGCCCCTCATAGTACAACTGCTTCTCCCTAAGATGAGTCCCTCTGTATTAGGGGGAATTGGTCCAAAATATCCAGTTTCAATTTTATATGGAGAGTAAATAACCAATAGCTCCATATCTTTTGGGCAAGGAATGTCTATACAAGCGCTATGTTGGGTTGCAGCCTGTAATTGTAAAATACTAGGATGATGCCCTTCATTTGTGGAGGGGCTGAAGGGCGGCCTCGCAACTAGTTTCCCAATTTCTGATCTCCCCTAAGGGGAAGGGGGTTTCCTGCTTTATCATACTTAGACTTACACTCATTTAACCAATGATTACCCTTTTTACATCTGGGACATGGTCCAGGAGGTTTATTTTTTCCTCCTTGATTTGTGTGACCTTGACCATGATTTTGTATTGGTGGGAGTCTACACTGTTGTTTTATATGACCTATTTTCCCACAATTAAAACACTTCATTTTCATAGTCTTTTGCACAGTAAAAGTATCCACTGCTTCAATCTTAGGTCTGTGTTGAATGGACCCAATGTTTCTGCATACTTTCATCTAACCCATGACAGACCCAGTCTCTCTGATAGGTCTGATAGCTGTTTGACAATCTTCATTAACATCTTCATAAGCCAATTGTTTGAGCAGCATCTGTTGCAAATTAGCATCCCTAACGGACTTTTCCATAGAGTCTTTTAATTTTCCCTAAAATTGGGCATATGCTTCTTGTGGTCCTTGAAAAAATTTTGATAAAGGACCCATCAGAAAGAGCACTATCTACTTCAGCCCAGGCGCGCAGCGCAACCTCTTTTATCCAGCACACCATGGGGGGTGCAGTATTGTCTAACTGGGCAGCCACCTCTGACATGGTGCCCGTTCCTATCAATATAGCAAACATTAGAATCGAGGGGTTTCCGTGACTCTGTTGTTCTTGTAAATTTTCTTTTGCCTCATCATTCAGCCACATCTGCCACTGTAACAATTGCTGTGGGTTTAAAACCATTTTTCTCAATGTAAAGAAATCTGCTGGCAGCCAATGGTCTGCCCAATTCCGAAGAAATTCTAAACAATAAGGAGAGGTGTGCCCATATAAAGTACATGCTTTCTTGAAAGTAGACACCAGGCCAAAATCAACGTTATTCCATGTGACTTGGCCTTGTGGAGGCTGATCAAATAGTATAGGAAAGGCGTGTTTAGGCATTTCTCAAGGCAGCAGCGAAGAGTTAGTCAAAGCAAGAGAAGGAAGGGTTAAAACCAGTGCAGATAGAAAAGCGGCAGCAGCGAAATTTTTGGAGGCGGCAGAAATACAGTTTTGGTTTTGGGCTGCCAAAGGCTACAGCTCTCACCGTATGGCATTTTACTTTGCTCATCTTCCATGCAGGAGGTCTCATCTTTCTGTCCGAAAAGGACATTCTTGTGGGGTGATGCCCCCTGCAAATCTTTCTCCTCTAATTCATTCGTGTAAAGATTGTACCGTCTCGACTTCAATGTCTACCTTTTCCCCATCCAATTGTTCTATGACAGTACGAATCAAAGACCGCGTCACCCACCAAAGAGGGGGTATCTGCGCTCCTAGGCGATAAGCAGTAAGTACATTATTCTTTACCCTTCGCCAGATCTGCTCATCCAGAGTGCCTCCCTCCGGGAACCATGGATTATACTCAAGAACTAGCTTGTAGCATTCAGTTACTTGATCGACAGACAGGTCTGTAACAAACTGTTTCAAAAAATGGTGCATGAGAGAAACAAAGGGGATTTTACTTACCTGGTGTCCCATACTGCTTACCTCTTTCTGCAGGAGCCTCTCTCCCTGTTCAGCGGCTTGGCTTCAAGTCCCTGTCTCGGGCGTCACCTATCAGGGATTCTTTCCCCGGACTTGGCGGAGACAACTCTGAAAAGGACACGGAGAGCCTTTGCAAGGACTGACAAGTCTTTATTTCACAGACGCTTCTTTGATACCCAGAGTTAAAGAAAGTGAATAAGCAAGCAAGTGGGTTCCCAGCACGTACAAGGGAGGTAGTATTCTTTTTATCTCAGTACACCGAACTCCCAACCACCCATGTGCTCTTTCTCATGACTCCCTTTGTAGATAAACTTGATGGCCACGGGAAATGTCTCCCCTATGGAAGGAGATGTTCTAAAGAGTTTGCAACACGACATGCTCGCGCAGTTGGCCCTTTGCCAATTCCCTGAGGACCTTCTCCTCTGAGCAGTCTGTGTTCAGCTCCTCAGCAGTCCACCCTAAAGGAAATGAGTCCTAAATATTCATTTGAAGGACTGATGTGGAAGCTGGAACTCCAATGCTTTGACCAACTGATGAGAAGAGCTGATTCATTGGAAAAGACCCTGATGCTGGGAAAGACTGAAGGCAGGAGAGTAAGGGGACAACAGAGGATGTGATGGCTGGATGGCATGAATGACCCAATGGGCATGAGTTTGAGTAAACTCTATGAGTTGGTGATGGACAGGGAGGCCTGGCGTGCTACAGTCCACGGGGTCACCTCCTATGGTAAACAGCAGTTCATTCTCTGTGTCTCTGACTCCATTTCTGTTTTGTCTCCCGTGTTCTCTTATTTCTGATATTCCACATAGAAATAAAACTGTGTGGCATTTGTCTTTCACAGTGTGCTGAGCTTCACTTGTCATAATACCCTCTGGGTCAATCCATGTTGATGCCAATGACAAGATTGCATTTTTTTTATTGCTGAGAATATTCCAGTGTATGTATGTGTATACCATTTCTTCCTTTTTGATTCATCTATCGATGGGCATTTAGGTTTCTTCCATATGTTGGTTATTGTAAATAATGATGCTGTGAACAGAAAAGCACATACATCTTTTGTGACTAGTGTTTCTTCTGTTCTTCAGAAAAATACCAAGAATAATTACATGATAGTCAGCAAAACCAGCAAAAACAAGACCAGGAGCTGACTGTGGCTCAGGTCATGAACCCCATATTGTCAAATTCAGACGTAAATTGAAGAAAGTAGGGAAAACCACTTCAACATTCAGGTATGATCTAAATCATATTCTTGACAATTATACCGCGAAAGTGCCAAATAGATTCAAGGGGTTAGATCTGACAGAGTGCCTGAAGAACTATGGACAGAGGTATGTGACATTGTACGGGAGACAGTGATCAAGACCATCCCCAAGAAAAAGAAATGCAAAAATACAAAATGTTTGTCTGACGAGGCCTTACAAGTACCTGAGAAAAGAAGAGAAGCTAAAGGTAAAGGAGAAAAGGAAAGATATACTCATTTGAATGCAGAGTTCCAAAGAATAGCAAGGAGAGATAATAAAACCTTCCACAGTGATCAATGCAAAGAAACTGAGGAAAACAATAGAGTGGGAAAGACTAGAGATCTCATCAAGAAAACTAGAGGTACCAAGGGAACATTTCATGCAAATATGAGCAAATAAAGGACAAAAATTGTATGGACCTAACAGATGCACAAGATATTAAGAAGAGGTGGCAAGAATACACAGAAGAACTATACAAAAAAGATCTTCATTACCCAGATAACCACAATGGTATGATCACTCACCTAGAGCCAGACATCCTGGAATGCGAAGTCAAGTGGGCCTTAGGAAACATCGCTAAAAACAAAGCTAGTGAAGGTGATGGAATTCCAGTTGAGCTATTTCAAAACCTTACAGATGATGCTGTGAAAGTGCGGCACTCAATATGCCAGCAAATCTGGAAAACTGGACAGTGACCACAGACTGGAAAAGGTCAGCTTGTTTCCCTAAGAAAGGCAATACCAAAGGAAGTTCAAACTACTGCACAATTGCAGTCATCTCACACACTGGCAAAGTCATATTCAAAGTTCTCCAAGCCAGGCTTCAACAGTACCCAAACTGAACTTTCAGATGTTCAAGCGGGATATAGAAAAGGCAAAGGAAAAAGAGATCAAATTGCCAACATCCACTGGATCAAAGAGAACGCAAGAAAGTTCCAGAAAAAACACTTAGTTTTGCTTTACTGATTACGCCAAAGCTTTTGACTATGTGGATCACAACAAACTGTGGAAAAGTCTTAAAGTGATGGGCATAACAGACCACCTGACCTTCCTCCTGAGACCACTGTATGCAGGCAAAGAAGCAACAGTTAACACAGGACATGGAACAACAGACTGGTTCCAAATAGGGAAAAGAATACATCAAGGCTTTATATAGTCACCTTGCTTATTTAACTTATATGCAGAATCCATCATGTGAAATGCTGGGCTGGATGAAGCAAAAGCTGAAATCAAGATTGCCAGGAGAAATTTCAATAACTTCAGATACACAGATGACATGAACCTGATGGCAGAAAGCAAAAAGAACTAAAAAGTCTCTTGATGAAAGTGAAAGAGGAGAGTGAAAAAGCTGGCTTAAAGCTCAGCGTTCAGAAAACTAAGATCATGTCATCCAGTCCCATCACTTCATGGCAAATAGACGGGGAAACAATGGAAACAGTGAGAGACTTTATTTTTTTTTTGTCTTCAAAATCACTACAGATGGTGACTGCAGCCATGAAATTAAGACCTTTGTTCCTTGGAAGAAAAGCTATGCGCAACCTAGACAGCATGTTCAAAACCAGAGACGTTACTTTACCAACAAAGGTCCGTCTCGTCAAAGCTATGGTTTTTCCCATAGTCATGTATGGATGTGATAGTTGGACTACAAAGAAAACTGAGCACAGAAGAACTGATGCTTCTGAACTGTGGTGTTGAAGACTTTTGAGAGTCCCTTGGACTGCAAGGTGATGAAACTAATCCATCCTAAAGGTAATCAGTCCTGAATATTCATTGGGATGACTGATGCTGAAGCCGAAACTCCAATATTTTGGCCAACTTATTTGAAGAACTGACTCATTTCAATATATCCTGATGGTAGGAAAGATTGAAGGCAGGAGGAGAAGGGTACAACGGTAGACGAATTGGTTGGATGGCATCAATATTTTGGCCATGAGTTTGAGTAGGCTTCCAAGAGCTGGTGATGGACAGGTAAGCCTGGCATGCTACAGTCCTTGAGATTGCAAAGAGTCAGACATGCCTGAGCAACTGATCTGATCTGACGGTAGTTCCAGTTTTCAGTTTTTGAGGAAACCCTCATTTTCTCCATTGTGGCTGCCCCGTTGTACATTCCCACACACACACTGCATGCCGGTTTATTTTTCTCTACATGCATGCCAACATTTCTTATTTGCTGTCTTTTTGATAATAGCTACTTGAAAGTTATGAAGAAGTACTCATTTGGTCTTGATTTTCTAATGCTTGATGACAAGATGTTGAGCATCTTTTCACAGGTCTATTGGCCATCTGTATCTCTTCTTTGGAGAAATGTGTAGTCGGTACTTTACCCCAGTTTTAAATTGGGTTTTCAGTTTTTTTCATAATGCATTCTATGAGTCCTTTAGCTATTTTGGATATCTAGCTCGTTTTGGATATATAGTACTTGCTCATATCTTCTCCCACTCAGCAGGTTGCCTTTTGGCTTTG
>SRVM01030785.1:0-12323 GCA_007570785.1 Antilocapra americana
GGAACCAGAGATCAAATTGCCAACATCCACTGGATCATAGGAAAAAGCAAGGGAACTCCAAAAAAACCTTCTACTTCCACTTCATTGACTACGCTAAAGCCGTTGACTGTGTGGATCACAACAAACTGGAAAATTCTTAAAGAGATGGGAATACCAGACCACCTTACCTGCCTTCTGAGAAACCTGTATGAGAGTCAAGAAGCAAGTTAGAACTGGACATGGAACAATGGGAAAGGAGTGTGTCAAGGCTCTTGAGCATGAAGCTGAAGCTCCAATACTTTGGCCATCTGATGCAAAGAACTGACTCACTGGGTAAGACCCTGATGCTGGGAAAGATTGAAGGCGGGAAGAGAAGGGGACGACAGAGGATGAGATGGCTGGATGGCATCACCGACTTGACGGACATGAGTCTGAGTGAGCTCCAGGAAGTGATGATGGACAGGGAGGTCTGCCGTGCTGCAGTCCACGGGGTCGCAAAGAGTTGGACATGACTGAGCAACTGAACTGAACGGATGTCAAGGCCGTATAGTCACCCTGGTTATTGAGCTTAAATGCAGAGTACATCGTGCAAAATACTGGGCTGGATGAAGCACAAGCTGGAATCAAGATTGCCAGGAGAAATATCAATAACCTCAGATATGCAATTATCATGACCCCATGGACTTGTGGCCTGCCAGGCTCCTCTGGCCATAGGATTTCCGGCAAGAATACTGGCGTGGCTGGCTTGCCATTTCCTTCTCCAAAGCATATGGAGAGACACACACATGTGGTTTTTTAAATCTTTACAAGAGAACTGAGAAAATATTAAAAACAAACTTCAGAATGATTACTCTGGAGGAGAAAGAAGGGTGTGATCAAGGAGAGGCTTTTAGGGGACTTCAGAAAATACTGGGAAATATCTTTTCCCCAGTCTGTAAGACAGGTACAGTAATACTTGTTATTCTTTAAACTACATATAATTATAAATAGAATTACATGTAGAAGAAAGAATATGAAATTTCACAACTTAAAAAGCTAACTTGGAATCTCCCTCCACTCTGAATATTGCAGATTCCACCAATCCTTAATTACAGACTTCTAAAATATCCTTGACTATAAATCTCTTCTTCCCTCAAGGCCTATTCAACTTGGTACCATTAATTATGCCCTACTCGACATCTCTTTTACACATGCCATTCTGTATTATTTATATTGCGATTTGTTAATTAACTGTTTAGTTTTTTTTTCTTTTGACTTTTTGTTTTTTATCTAGACTGTACACTCTGTAAGGCAGACACAGTTCTTTTGCACTTCCTGCCCTGTCCAGAACCTGCCAGAACCTTTCTTTGCTCAAAGAAGATATCCAGATGTTTATTCATTTTGTATCCAATTCTAGATTTACATCTGCATATACCTGGATTATCTCTTTCCCAGTCTCAAGATCCTTGACCAGTTAATGTGAAACAATAATCATGAACCACATAAACCTATTAAGAAATTCAAGTTCCAGTATTTTCTTCACTCTGAAATAAATATTTTCTTTGGTGCGTAAAGTCCTGGGGTTTTTTCAGGGATTGCATCTTTAACTTTCTGTGCTCTAGCTTCAACTTCAATGAAATAATATAAACTCTATTTCCTTTAAAAACTTACAAGAAATCCAAAAAAAAAAAACCCCTTGCAAGATATCAAAAAAAAAAACCTAAATGCATAAAAGTTTTCTCCCTCTTCAAAGAAACCTCCTGGGACTTCTCTGGCAATCTAGTGGCCGAGACTCAGAGGGCAGGGTCCAGTCCCTGGTCAGGTCACCAAGACCCTGTACTGCGGGTGGGGGGAAGGAGGGGAGGAGAGAGGGAAGACAAGACAGAAAAGGAACCTCTCCCGACTTCTGACCCTTCAAGGCCTGGTTTCTGGAAAGAATCCACACCCTGCCTAGCTCCACCTCCTCCCCTCCCATCGGCCCCTTTATTTATTTTTTTAAAATTTTCTTTACATTATCGTGTTGGTTTTGCCATACATTGACATGAATCTGCCATGGGCATACATGTGTTCCCCTTCCAGGACCCCCCTCCCACCTCCCTCCCGATTCCCTCTCTCTGGGTCATCCTGGTGCACCAGCCCCGAGCATCAAACCTGGGCTGGCGATTGATTTCACTCGGGCCCTCACAACACCAACAAGACTGCTTTCAAGGCCACTTTTCTGAGCAGTTTCTAAACTCCATCCTCATATTATTTCAGTTGAACCAGTCATGTTCCACATTTCACAGAAGTCACATACCAACGTATTCACTGATCATTTGAAATCTTAAAACCTGTTTCAAAATGGAGGGGCAGGGAGCAGAGAGGAGAGGAATCACAGCCCAGAGGAGACAAGTCAAGGCAATGAAAAACAACAACTAGGAATGGGAGCATGGGTTTGTCATAAAAATACGTCTACTTTTACATATGTTTAAAATTATAAAACGTTTTAGAAACACTTATTTACTACTTGATAACAACTATGACTAAAAGCATATCTAAAGTAGTATCATAATATCTCAGCATTTGCAGGATTTGTTCAACTTGCTCCCCAATGAATGAGTTCCTCCTACAACATCCCAGACAAGACATCTGGTCTCTACCTCCATCCACACACAGTGTACAACAATACCATCCAGATGGAGGTACAAGTATGAATAGAGACAGTCAGCAAACTGCAGGATGTGCGCATGAGAAACGAAGTCCCATGAAAGCAAGTAACCGATTAGAGAGAGCAGAGACCACTTCACAATTAGCAAAGACTTCACGAAGAAGGATGTGGAAGACTTCAGACAGAAAATGGAAAGGGGATGAAAGCAGAGGAGGGAAGAGAGGAGAGTAATTCAGGCCGCAGGAATGGCTGGAGTAGGCACAAATGGGAGTAAAATTCAGGCATGTTCAGAAGAGCGCAAACACAGGCTGACAGGTAAGATGGACCCAGGATATGGAAAGGACTTGAATGCTAAGCTGGGAAATCTGAGCAAACTTCAGCAGAGAGGCTCGGAAAGTTCTACAGCAAACAAGGGTCAGAACCAACTATACCTAAGGGGGAGAAAACCTCGACAGCTTAGTAACCCACATGAGAAGACGAGACCTGGAAGAGCCGCTTGTCAGGCACCCTGTTCTGCGCTAAAGCACCTTGAGTTCTGGGGTTCTGGTTCAAAGCCACAGTATGATCACTCATCTCTTCAACAAATGTTTGAGAGCCAGCTCTGTGCTGGACACGGCTCTAGGCATGCCGATAGTTTCTGCTTAGTAATTCTGCTTCTCTAACTCGAGAACAATGGTTCTCAATTTGGGGAAGGAACAGTTTTTGTCCCTCCCATGCCCAGGCCTGCTGTCCATGTCTGAAGACATGGAGGGTGCTAACACCCTCAGGGCATACACAGCCCTCAGTGCACACACCCCTCAGTGGGCACAAAGGCCCCAGTGTGCTCACACCCCTCAGTGGGCACACAGCCCCCGTGCACAAACAGCCCTCAGTGCGCTCACCCCCCTCAGTGGGCCCAAAGGTCCCAGTACGTACACACCCCTCATTGGGCACACCCCCCTCAGTGGGCACACCACCCCCACAAGGAACAAGCCAAGCACGAGGAGCCCTGCCCTGGACGAGGGTACACTGCTCCCTCTTCCTATCAATGCTGGTTCCTTCCATTTTCTCCAGTTACTATTCTATAACGGAGGCCTTAGAATATTTTAAAAACACAACACCATTTTAATAATTCAGCAGGTGAAACTAAACATACCATGAATCTCAAGGTTTGGTTAGGCTACACTTATTCCAGAATATCTTTTAGAAATAAAATACTCTTTCTGACAACGATTCTCAAAAACTCAGGCTAAAAGCTCTGTGTAAAGTCTGATTACCCCTTTCCTCCCGTGTCCCTATGTCAGCGAATCCCTTCTGCCACCTCTTTCCACGGGACGCGTCATCTTGCAGTGTATCCTATGCCCCGTGCCCTCCTCAATACCACCTCACGGGATGTCTTCTCTGGAGCTCTTGGCATTCTCAGTGCCTCCCACCATCCCTAGTTATCTGACTCAGCAACACTGCATTTCTCACCTGCTCAAAATAGTTTACAGCATACCAAATAACCCAGCTCCCGAAGCTTGGCATTCAAGGACTGTTTCAGCTGGCTGGGATCCACCTTTCCAATTCTTTTCCCCGCTGCTCCCCTCAGGAATAGTCTTTTTCAGCAAAATGAGTTACTGAGGCACACAAACAACCTTTCCAGATCAGAGAAGCCAAAACCCACTCAGGCTTCATTCAGTTAACAGATAAGCTTTCAACTAGAACAGCAATGAGGGATCCATCTATTGGGAATCTTGATCTGCCCACGGCACCCCCTGGCTCACTGCCCCAATTCAAAACATCCCTGTTCAACCTTCCTCCTCTGTGAACTTATCTTCACCCTTCAAACTTACCATCCTTTTTATTTGTGCCCTTTTTGCTTTTAATATTTATTTATTTTTGGCTGTGCTGGGTCTTCGTTGCTGCGCCAGGGCTGGCTCTCGCTGCGGCAGACGGGGGCTGCTCTGTGGTCACGGCATGCGGCTCTAGGCCTTAGCTTCCCTGCAGCACGTGGGTCTGCCTGGACCAGGGGTGGAACCAGCGCCACCTGCACTGCAAGGCAGATTAGTAGCCACTAGACCACCAGGGAAAGCCAAATTCACCACCTTCGTAAACAGTTCTCACAATACCTGATCTCTGCCACCTGCCTCATCTCAGCCCGGATCCCCGGTTCTCCTCATCTCGGCCCGGATCCCCGGTTTTCCTCATGTTAGTCCGGATCCCCGGTTCTCATCTCAGCCCGGACCGTTTTCTCTAGGTCTCTTTACTGGGACTGCTTCATGTGGCAACTGAACGCGGGAACATGGGATGTATTTACTCACATCCCAAACCGATCCTCTATGCTCCTGTGTCGAGGTGCAGCACTGTGTATGTTTAAAGTATACAGCACGATTTGACTTACACACATCATGAACGTTCATCATTGTGTACAGGTAAAGAAAGACAATTTTTTTTCTTGAGATGAGAACTTAGGATTTACTCTCTTGACTACTTTTATATGTAACAGAGTGACTATCTTCATCATGTTGTTACATTTCTAGTCTTATTTATCTTGTTATAAATGAGAAATTTGTACCTTTTGACTCCCTCATCCAATTCCCCACTCCCCTACTCCCCACCTCCAATAAAAAAACCTTCTCCTTCAAATGTCTTTGAAGTATAATTGACCTACAACATTGTTACTTCCTGTTACACAACATGATTCAATGTTTCTGTACATTTCAAAATGATTACCACCAAAAGTCTGCTTATGACCAGTCATCGAAGGTATTACATAATCACTGACTGCATTCCCCACACCACACGTCTCACACCTGTGACTGTTTCATTTACAACTGGGAGCCTGCACCCCTCATCTCACGCACTGTCCTCTCATCCCCTCGCCCTTTCCCTCCCCTCTGGCAACCACCCGCTTAGTCTGCTATGAGTCTGGTTCAGTCTCGTTATGTTTGGTCATTTCTTTTTTTTTAGATTCCACATGTACGTGAAATCATATGCTATTTGTCTTTCTCTGACTTACTCATTATTAGTATAGTACCCTGTAGGTCCATCCATGTTGCTGCAAATGTCAAGATTCATTCTTTTTCATGGCTGATATTCTATCATGTGTACATACACTAATCTTCTTCACCCATTACTGACGGGCATTCAGGGTGCTTCCGTATCTTTTGACTACTGTAAAGAGTGCTGTCACGAACACAGGTAGGGGTGCGTGCATCTTTGAAAGTTAGCGTTTCCATTTCCTTCAGACAAATATCCAGGAGTGGAACTGCTGGACTACATGACAGTTCTAGCTTTAACTTTTTGAGGAACCCCCACACTGCCTTCCATAGTGGCCACACCAAGCTGCATGCCCACCAACAGCGTAGCTGGCTCCCACTTCTCCACCTCCTCAGCACACTTGCTCCGTGCTATTTGATAAGGGCCGTTCTGACGGGTTTGAGGAGACACCTCCATGAGGATTTAGCGATAATGAGCATGTGTTCATCTACTGGCCATCTGTATTTCTTCTTTGGGAAAATGTCTATTCAGTTCCTCTGCCCATTTCTTATTTGGGTTGTTTGACATTGAGTTGTATGAGTTCTTCATATATTTTGTACATTAGCTGCTTATCAGATATACCTTTTGCAAACATCTTCTCCCACTCAACAAGTGGCCTTTTTGTTTCATTGATGGTTTCCTTCACTGTGCAAAAGCTTTTTAGTTTGAGTAGTGTCATTTGCTTATGACTGCTTTCGTCTCCCTTGCCTGAGAAGACATACACAAAAAATATTGCTAATAGAACTGTCAAAGAACATACTGCCTATGTTTTCTTCCAGAAGTTTTATGGTTTCAGGTCTTCAATCCATTCTGAGTTTTTATATTTATTGTGTATGTGTGTGCGCGCGCGCTTGAAAATGTTATGAGAAAGTAATCCAGTTTGATTATTTTGCACGCAGCTGTCCAGCTTTGCCCAACGCCACTTACTGAAGAGGCTGTCTTTTGCTCACTGCATACCCTTGCCTCCTTTGTCGTTGTAGGTTAACTGACCGGAAGAAGTGCGGTTTCCTTCTGGGCTGTATTTTGTTTCACTGACCTGTTTCTGTGCCAGCACCACACTGTCTGATTACTGCAGTTCTGTAACATAGCTTGAAATCAAGCAGCATACCTCCTGATTTTTTCTAATTTCTCGAGACTGTTCTGACTATTTGGGGTCTTTTGTTTCCATAAAAATGCTAGATTTGTTCTAGTTCTGGAAAATGCCACCGGTATTTTGACAGGGACTGCAAAGACCCCCTTGGGTAGTGCGGTCCCTTACTACTTATGCACACTGATTTTGTATCCTGCAACTTTACTGAATGTATTGACGAGTTAGTTCTTGGTGTCACATGCATGTATATATATACAGATAGTTTGTATGTGTATGTAAAATACCTATATATACCACTAAGTGTTTGTAAATCTTAAGTAGGTAGAGCATTTTTATTTTCTTTTGTTGATAAATATTTATAATCTGGGCATGTTATTTTTGTTCTACACATTTTAAACTCAACTACTTAATAGTTGAATGGCAGCCCTACAAAACCTAAGAAACCTTGCTTTAATGTATGTATGAGAAAAAATTTTCTGGAGGAATGCTAAAACACCCCCACTCCCTTCCCCGCCCCAGTTCATGGATCAAACTGTACCCTTAGCCACACTGGGGGCTCTCCCTTTGCATGGGATGGCAGCTCCGGGTCAGACTCCCAGCACACAAGGCTAAGGGGATGGAGCAGGGGCCTGGGAACCTCAGGCGGGCCCGGAGCAGGCGACACAGGCCCAGCACCGCTGGTGGGCTTAGCGGTCCGAAAGCCAGAAAGGCAGTCCGCGGCTGTGCCACCTCAGCCTCTCGCTAGAGAGCAGCCCTGAGCAAGACCCTTTCCTTCCCCTGCACACTCGAGCGGGCGGCGTGCAGCAGGCTGCAAGGGTCAACGGGCACCACTGCCCCGTGCCCGACCGTGCCCCTGGTTCCTGTCCTCACTCCTCCCACGACTCGCACGCCCAGCGCTGGGCTGCCTGCACAGCAGCAGTGACGCTGTAAACACTACAACCACTTTTTTTCCTTTTCCCCCAGACAGCCTCCTTTCTAGCCTTGCCCGTGGCCCAAGCCCTGAGAAGACCAAGTGCCAGAACTCAAGGAGGGGGCCTGAGGCAGGTGTGTGGGGGTTCACTGGGGAGAGAGCCCACCAGTCCGCGTCAGCAGTTCGGGGAAGGGCGCCTCGGGTGACCCGGAAGGCGTGTTTCTGTGTCATTACCTGCATAAGGGCCTTTCAGAGGCTCCCCACTGCCTTCCTTAACGGACTCCATCCCCACCACCTCCACAGCCTCCTCTCTTGACCCTCCTACACCAAGCACGCTTGGCTACAGCCACACGAGATCCCCCCATTTAACAAACACGGCCGCCTCCCGAGCCTTCACACACACGGCTCCTCTGCCTGGAGAGCAGTCACCTCCTCCAAAAGCGAACTGCTACTCAGCCTTCGAACTCAGCTCCAGAGCAAGCACAGAGCCGTCCCCAACCTTCAGACTGAGCACCTCGTCCTGTGGCCCCCAGTGGGTGCACCACACCACCTCGGCCACACCGCACTGCCCACCACCAGAACTCAGGTGAGACCCTGCCTCTGTCTGTCGGTTTTCAGATACTTTCCTGCGGTGACTTTAATGTAGGAAAATAAGAAAAACATGTTCAGCACAATTGGGAAATGCTTGTGAACCAACTGAGTGCGCCATCAGCTGGTAAAAAACAGAAAGAATCAAACATTTATCCTGCCTTTCCTATATAAACTGTTATACTAGGCAACCAAGTAAGAGGTGTGGGGGACTTGTCTCTTTATTAAAAAAAAAAAAAAAAGCATCTGGCTAATAAAATGAAGGCATAACAGAATCAGAGCATTACCACCTGACCACCTAGTGCATAAATCAGACCCGGACAATGGCTATCAACAGCCGCCAGTGTCCCAGACAGACAAGCAGACCGCATGCGCCTCCAGGTGAAAGGAACACACCCACAAGCAGCAGCCACTGGGAACAGTTTACTGACCCTGAACCTGACCAAGGCTCTGCGCGCCAGCTCCTTACAGCTGACCCCTGGCCCACACAGGCCGGAGCTGGGCAGGCCCGCATGGACATGGGTTTTTTCCAGTGAACCGGTCCTGCCCGACTACACACTCTACAGAGGGACAAGTCTGTGGATGCAGCACCACAGAAACGGAGGGCTCACTTTAAAGTTACACAGAAGTACAACTCTGCAGAGCACAGGCGCCCTGACCCCAACAGTGCTCAGGGGTAAACTCGAACTTGGAAATACAGAGACTAGAAAGACATGTTAAACCTACAATCAGCAAAGTCCAGACAAGTAGAACACTCTGCGGGGAAAATAACTTGTTTCTTGAGCAAATACAATGCAAGAAAAAAAAGCAGGCAGCAACCTACAGAGTAAAAAGGAATTAATCACAATGTGAGGGCCCTATTCAGCTCCTGATTCAAACAAACTGTTTTTTTTAACTGAAAGTTGCTTAGTCGTGTCCAACTCTTTGCGACCCCATGGACTATACAAACCATGGAATTCTCTAGGCCAGAATACTGGAGTGGGTAGTCGTTCCCTTCTGGGGATCCTCCCAACCCAGGGATCGAACACAGGTCTCCCATATTGCAGGCAGATTCTTTATCTAATAAATTCAATAAAGACTTTTAAAATGGTCCACATCAAAAGAAAACAATCTTTTTAAAAAGGAAAAGGTGGAAAGAGAAAAGGAGTGACTACTGAATATCAAGACAAGTGGAGGGGAGGAAGAGGATCGCAGATGGAGGTGGCAGCAACTTGAAAGGGATTATTGTGGCACAAAGAAGATCTTTGGGGAAGACAAGACACAGAGAGAAGGAAGATTCGGGACACAGCCACGTGCAGGGGTTACACGGGGCCGTCTTTGCGCTGGACTCTCAGCAGAGCGTTAGAGCACAGAGCCTGAAGCGAACACTGCTAGAGCTCAGATCCTAACTCCATGCATAACTCTGCCTGTGCCTTAGTCTCCTTGGATGTTAAAAAAAAAAAAAAAAAGATAATAACAGTCTTTAGAGGATTTTTTAAAGAATGAATGAATATGATTATAATATAGAGTTCTCCTAAAATAGTGCTTCATGGCAGTTCCCAACAAAGGCTAACTGCTCCCTCTGCATCACCTCCCTCGCCTCACGGACCCTCCAGAGGCAGAGACCTGCTTAACTACTTCAGAACCACCTTCCAGGCCGAGCACCTACTGCACAGGCTGGCTGACTGTTCACCAAACCCAACTCCCTGTCCTCCTGGGCAAGCAGCTTCGGCCGCATTTCCCCAACCTCCCTGCCCTACGTCTGAGCTCCTGTCAGTGATCAGTGGGCAAACGTACTGGAGACCTCTTCACTACTCCCAGGCCCTGAGTCCAAACCTCCCACACAATCCTGCACGTCTCCCTCCCCCTTCTGCCAGGTGGACATCAATGCCCAAGGCAATCTCTGGAAATCCTGTGCAGAAGACATCAGAGACAAGATTAACTCAAGTCCCAGGAGAATAAACTATTAGTTTCTTAAGCCCCTGAGATTTCAGGGTTTACCTGTTATGGCAACTGATGTAACTTCAACTAACGTTAATACTTTTTATGGACCCATCACAACAATCATCACTCCTTGTTTTACGGACAGGAAAACTGAAGCATGGAGAGGATCCTGGTCACACAACTCATTATTAAGTGGTATATCCAGGATTTGAACCAGCACTGGATTAACACAGAGCTCAGGCTCTTAAGCATTTTCTAAGATCATAAGAACAGTAAGCGGAACCAGGATTTCTAACTTACAATGAACACAATTAATACAGAATTTTGTTATGTATTCCTTTAAAAAATAAGTCACTTTAATCTCTCAGAAGAATAACTACAGAAAAGTGTTACCTTAAAGCAAAGAGAAAGAAATCAGCTCCCAGAAGTTTAAGGGGTTTTACAAAAGACAAGGGACATTAGGAAAAGATATTTTTAAAATATCATGTACATTCAAAAGACCACATTTCCTTACCCCTGCAAACAGCCATATACAGTACAAATTTACAATTTTAATCCAACCTTTCCTATTAGATTTTACCCGAGCCATCCCTGTTGACTGACAATTATACAACATGATTTAATAAGAGTAATTTTAAAAAATAGGATTCAGTAAATGGGAATTTATTTCCATTTTTATCACTGAATTGCACTTATATTAACAGTTAACGTGTACCTATAAAATGATGTACAAGACATACTGTTCAGCAACAGAAGCAAGTTCACAGCATAATTCCATTTGTTTCCAACAAGTATATACCTGTGTCTTTTTTTCCCCCCTACCCACATCCATTTCTTACCCACAAATGAAAAACATCTGGAAAGAAACACAAGGAAGTTTCCACTGATTATCTCTGGGGAATAGACCTAAGCTTGTGATTTATACCTCTTCTTAAGAGTTTGAATTTATGATGAGCATGTGAACTTTTAGAATACAAAATACTAAAGACATATCTATGATTTACAGCAAAGTGATCAAACTCCCCAAATCCCACACTATCATTACACATAGATGAAGCATTTAGGTTGGAGAGAAAAAAAAATGTTGCCCTTTATAATGAATATATCATTTGATCGATCTCATTCATATATGTGGATATATATATTTGCTTACACATCTTAGTAAATCTCTTTTAATACATTTAAATACACACACAGATACACAAATAGGCATATGTTTTAATCGAGGGATGTTGATAACAGTTAACCAAGCACATTCCTTTTTGTGAAATGTAGTTTCAATATGAAGAACATCGCAGACTACATCAGGAGAAACAATACAGGATCAGAATTTTAAAGGTTTCATTCTGGGTTCAAACTTCATAATGTTTTCAGGGACTATTTTAGTTTTACACTTTCTTCAAAAGTTTAAGACACTTCAAAAGAAAGGAGAAATTCAAACATCATTTCTCAAGGACCTCACTGTGTCTCAAACAGTATTCTAGATTTATTAACACAAGATCGTATCACATTCATCAGAAACAGCATTTGTCAAGAGCCCAGAGGTAGTTATTATTGCAATTAAAGCGTGTTAAGATAAATATTCCTTAACAGAGAATTTCATATAATTATATGACAGCAAAACAAGAAACAAGTCTTTATTACACATATTAATACAACTGGGGGGAGGAGACTAGAATAAAGATAATTCAAAACAACAAGCATTTAAAATAAATTCTATTTAGCTTGAAATGGTTTTTTTTTCAACCCATCTGCTTAAGTATGAGAAATGTTCTGACATTCTGAAAAGGAAATGTCTAAAAATAAAGCTATACTAAGAAAAAAAGATGATTCGCAAAAAGTATAAATGACAACATGGTCCTGACCCTGCTTCTGGTTCTAATAAGTGGGCGTTGAGCTGACGCACAACCTTTAGCTGAGCTTCCCTACCTGAAAACCCTCTCCTTGTGCAGCCTTCCTTGAGATAGAGGAGTTTAGGCTTCCTATGTGGAATAGGAAAAGTCAATTAATTAATTCGGACCTTGTAAAACTGCTAGTATGTGACTATCTTAATCCTATTTAAAAAGGATAATTTCAAATGGTTCAACCCTAAACCCAGCTTCCTTGATGCCAGTAACTATAAGAGGAAAGAAGGAAAATTTCACACGCTTCCTTTCTACCTCCACTCTGCTCCCCCACTGCTCCAAAAACACGGTTAATCAAGGATT
>ML663039.1:4524-25784 GCA_007570785.1 Antilocapra americana
GGCCTGGAAATCCGCCCCTTTCTGGTGTAAGTCCACCCCTGTCCCCAACCATGTGTACAAAATTCCAGAAGAGTAAGTGAAAGGGCTCCTTAGCCTGACAGTTCTCACTGTGGGCTCTCAGTCGACTGCAGAATCATTGCTCAAAAGTTCTGAGATGAAGTTCTCTCATTTTGTACAATTACTGTGATACTAACTTCTCTCTTTTAGTCCCTCGGTGATAGTCTATTAAGGTGATCATTTAAAAGGGCCAGTTCTCATCCACTAACACTCCCTGGTGGCTCAGACAGTAAAGAATCCACCTGCGGTGCAGGAGACCTGCATTCAATCCATGGGTTGGGAAGACCCCCTGGAGGAGGGCATGGCAACCCACTCTAGTATTCTTGCCTGGAGTATCCCCTTGGACAGAGGAGCCTGGCGGGCTACAGTCCCTGGGGTAGCAAAGTGTCGGACACAACTGAGTGACTAAGTACACACACCACCAACTTTGTGCTGGTTATTTCATGATCTGGGCCATACTGCCACATCCAACCCAAACTGGTGCCCCATGGTTTTGGCATGGGGCCTCAGAGATGCTGCCTCAAATTCCTTCAGTGAAGCAGTGGAGATTCATGATCCCAGGGCAGAGTGGAAGAATCCAGGGTTCAAGTTTAAAGCCTTTTCCAGCTGAATCTGATGTCTGCTTCCCTTGCAGGCTGTACATCTATGCCAGTCTCTGAGTACTCCCCCACCTGGGCACACATATAGTCAAGTTCAGTGGAAGCTTATTGTCCACCAGGGATTATTTAATTTTATGTTTTTACTTTTGTTAATAGTTTTCTTTATTCCTTGCAAAAGATTTCCATGGTTACTTCTGGGTACAAGAAACATCAGACCATGTTTCATTGTGGTCTCAGCTACTTTGAATGTGGTACTTAATCTGTAAAGGAGTTACGGAAAATTGAGTCTTACAATATCTGTTCATCATGAATATACATAACATACTATTCTGTTTGAGCCTTCTTTTTCCTAAGACTCTCAGGAAATTCTTCTTGTTGCCTCCATGAAGACCGTATACTTTTTTGTAAAGTTTCTTTATAGGTAATTTTTTTGTATGATTGCTTTTGTTTATGATGCATTTTTTGTTACTCGGTGTAAGTAATTGTTGATTCTGCCAGACCAATCTCTTGATTTTGCTGTGGTTATCTTTTTTTAATACCAGATTTTTGAAGTTCCTTCTATGTTTGAATATTTCCTGTCCTGTTTTCTAAAATTTTTAATTTGAGAATCAGATTGTTACTGTGATCTTTTGCTTTTCATAATTTCTGACTTTTATTCATTTGGCATTGTTGTATATAACTCTAGTGGCTATGTGTACTTCTCCAGATTTTTTTCTAGATTTTTAAATAATTATTTTTAATTAGAAGATAATTAAATATTGTGTCAGGTTCTCTTGTATGAAGAAGCTATAAGGATACATATATCCCCTCCCTCATGAACCTCCCTCCCACCCCTGACCTCATACCTAGACCTAATAGGTCTATGTCATCACAGAGGTGATTCCTTGTGTCATACAGCAACTTCCCCCAGATGCCTGTTGTCCACATGGTAGTGTATATTTGTCCATGCCACTCTCTCAATTCGTCTCACTGCTTCCCCTGATGTGTCCACATGTCCATTCTCTATGTCTGTGTCTCCATTCTTGCCCTGCAAATAGGTTTATAACTACCATTTTGTAGATTTCATATGTGTGTGCATTAATATACAGTGTTTTTCTCTTTCTAACTTATTTCACTCTGTATAACGGGCTCTAGGTGCATCTAATTCACTACAACTGACTTAAATTTGTTCTTTTTTATAAATGAATAATATTCCATTGTCTATATCTACCACAACTTCTTTATCCACTCATCTGTCAGTGGAAATTGAGGTTACTTTCCATGTCCTGGCTGTTGTAAATAGTGTTGCATTGAACAGTGTGATATATGTATCTAAAGTTATTTACTTAACTTAAATATACACTGATTTGCTCAGTGTATATGCCCAGTAGTGAGATTGCTGCATCATATGGTAATTTTCTTTCTATATTTTAAGGGAATCTCCATATTGTTTTCCATAGTGGCTATATCAATTTACATTCCCCCTCAGAGTGCAAGAGGGTTCCCTTTTATTCACACTCTCTCCTTCATTTATTATTGGTAGATATTTTTATGATGGCTTTTCTGACCAGTGTGAGGTGATACCCTATGTAGTTATATTTGCATTTCTCTCATAATGAGCGATGTTGACACTGTTTTCATGTTCTTTTGAACCACCTGTTTCTTTTTATATATAACCAAAATAGGATTACAGAAAATTAAGCAGATTATATAGAGTTCCCATATAGCCAGTCTCTTCTTTTTCTTAGTATATTAACATCTTGTATTGTTTGAATGGATAGAAGTTCATTTGTTACAATTGATCAACTAATATCAGTACGTTATTTTTAACTCTTGTCCATAGTTTACAATATTTTTTACTTTTTCTCTCTCACAGTTCTGTAGTGCTTCACAAATGCATGACATTACCTGCTCAGCGAACATAGTGTCATGCAGGGGGAGTTTCAGTGCACTATAAATCTCCCATGCTCCCCCTGCCCATCCCTCAAAACCTCACTTGAGCCCCTGATAACTACTGGAAGTTTTCTTCTTTCTAAAGATTGGCCTTTCCCAGAATATAATATTAATCGAATGATATAGGATGTAGGCTTTTTATACTGGCTCCTTCTACTAATCAATATGCATTTGTTTCTCTGTATGTTTTTATGGTTTGAAATTTTTCCTTTGAAGGCTGAATAGCGTTCCATCATGTAAATTACCAAGTTTATTTACCCATTCAGGTACTGAAGGTCATTGTGGTTGATTTCAGTTTTTGGCAGCTATGAATTAGCTTACAATTATTATTGAAGGTTTTTGGATGGAGATAAATTTTCAGCTCTTCTGAGTAAATAACTAAGTGTTCATTTGCTAGATCATATAAGACTGTGTTTAGCTTTAAAGAAATTGCTAGACAGATTCCCTTATGTCTGTATCACTGCATTCCTTTCAGTACTGAGCTAGAGTTCCTATTGGTCCTGGGCCTTGCCAGCATTTGATATCATCAGGTGTTTGTTTTTCTGTTAGCCCTGATAATAGGTATGTCATTGTTGTATTAATCTGAAATTCCCTGAAGATATGTGATGTAAATCATCTTTTCATAGGCTGGTTGTCATCTGTGTATATTCTTTGGTAAGATGTCTGTTCAGCTCTTTTAACCACTTTTAGATTGACTGATTTGTTTTCTTATTGTTGAATTTTAAGAGTTCATTGTATATTTTTGCTACATGTTTATTATGAGATATGTCTTAGAATTATTTTTCCCAGTTTGTGGTCTTTCTTTTTCATTCTCTGAATAGTATATTTTGCAGATAGAAGTTTTTAATATTAATGAAATTCAGCTTATTATTTTCTTTCATGGATTGTGCTTTTGGTGATGTACCTAAAATCTCATTACCAAACTCAAGTTTTGCCCCCGTGTTATCGTCTAGAATTTTTTTTTCTTATTCCATATGGCATATGGAATCCTAGTCCCCCACTACCAATCAAACCTGTTCCCCCTGCAGTGGAAGTGCTGAGTCTTAAACACTGGACTGCCAGGGATATCCCTGCAATTTTTTTTAAATTGTAAGTTTTTCATTTAGATCTGTGATTCCTTTTGAGTTGATTATTTTGAAAGGTTTAGAGTTTGTATGTGGATTCATTTTTCTTATATATGATTATCTACTTATCCCAGGACTGTAAGTTTAAAAGACTGTCCTTTTCCATTGAATTGCCTTTGCTCCTTTGTTAAAGGTCGGTTGAGTGTTTGGGTTGTCTGTTTCTAGATTTTCTGTTCTGTGCCATTGATCTGTCTATTATTCTGTTAATAGCATAGAGTTTTGATTATTGTAGCTTTAAAATAAGTTTTGAACTCCAGTAATATAAATTCTCTGACTTTGATCTTCTTTAACATTGACATCAGTTGGTATTATGGATCATTTCATTTTTTACATAAACTTTAAATTGTTTGCTACTATCTACAAGTTAACTTGCTGGAATTTTGAACAGAATTGCATTAAGTATCTAGATTAAGTTGGAAATAAGTGACATCTCAACAATATAGCATCTCTCTACCTATGAACATGGAATGTCTATTTATTTAGACCTTCTTTAATTTTTTTCAGTGCAGTTTATGACTCTTTGTCATGTCAATCTTACACATATTTTTTAGAGAATTATTTCTAATATATTTTGGTGCTTATGTAAATGGTGTAAGGTTTTTAATTGCAAGTTCTATCTCTGTATTGGAAAATGATTGACTTTTATGTATTAACCTTAATAATACATTAGTTCAGTTCAGTCAGTCTCAGTCGTGTCCGACTCTTTGTGACCCCATGAATCATAGCACGCCAGGCCTCCCTGTCCCTCACCAACTCCTGGAGTCTACACAAACCCATGTTCATCGAGTTGGTGATGCCATCCAGCCATCTCATCCTCTGTCGTCCCCTTCTCCTCCTGCCCCCTATCCTTCCAAGCATTAGGGTCTTTTCCAATGAATCAGCTCTTCGCATGAGGTGGCCAAAGTATTGGAGTTTCAGCTTTGGCATCAGTCCTTCCAATGAACACCCAGGACTGATCTCCTTTAGGATGGACTGGTTGGATCTCCTTGCAGTCCAAGGGACTCTCAAGATTCTTCTCCAACACCACAGTTCAAAAGCATCAATTCTTGGGCACTCAGCTTTCTTCACCGTCCAACTCTCACATCCATACATGACTACTGGAAAAGCCATAGCTTTGACTATATGGACCTTTGTTGGCAAAGTAATGTCTCTGCTTTTCAATATGCTATCTAGGTTGGTCATAACTTTCCTTCCAAGGAGTAAGCATCTTGTAATTTCGTGACTGCAGTCACCACCTGCAGTGATTTTGGAGCCCAAAAAAATGAAGTCTGACACTGTTTCCACTGTTTTCCCATCTATTTCCCATGAAGTGATAGGACCAAATGCCATGATCTTAGTTTTCTGAATGTTGAGCTTTAAGCCAACTTTTTCACTCTCCTCTTTCACTTTCATCAAGAGGCTTTTTAGTAACTCTTTACTTTCTGCCATAAGGGTGGTGTCATCTGCATATATGAGGTTATTGATATTTCTCCCAGCAGTCTTGATTCCAGCTTGTGCTTCTTCCAGCCCAGCGTTTCTCATGATGTAGTCGGCATATAAGTTAAATAAGCAGGGAGGCAATATACAGCCTTGACGTACTCCTTTTCCTATTTGGAACCAGTCTGTTGTTCCATGTCTAGTTCTAACTGTTGCTTCGTGACCTGCTTATAGGTTTCTCAAGAGACAGGTCAGATGGTCTGGTATGCCCATCTCTTTCAGAATTTTCCACAGTTTGTTGTGATCCACACAGTCAAAGGCTTTGGCATAGTCAATAAAGCAAAAATAGATGTTTTTCTGGAACTCTCTTGCTTTTTCGATGATCCAGCAGATGTTGACAATATGATCACTGGTTCCCCTGCATTCTCTAAAACCAGCTTGAACATCTGGAAGTTCACGGTTCACATATTGCTGAAGCCTGGCTTGGAGAATTTTGAGCATTATTTTAATAGCGTGTGAGATGAGTGCAATTGTGTGGTGGTTTGAGCATTCTTTGGCATTGCCTTTCTTTGGGGTTGGACTGAAAACTGCCTTTTTCCAGTCCTGTGGCCAATGCTGAGTTTTCCAAGTTTGATGGCATGTTGAGTGCAGCACTTTCACAGCATCGTCTTTCAGACTTTGAAACAGCTCAAATGGAATTCCATCACCTCCACTAGCTTTGTTTGTAGCGATGCTTTCTAAGGCCCACTTGACTTCACATTCCAGGATATCTGGGTCTAGGTGAGTGATCACACCATCGTGATTATCTGGGTCATGAAGATCTTTTTTGGACAGTTCTTCTGTGTATTCTTGCCACCTCTTCTTAATATCTTCTGCTTCTGTTAGGTCCATACCATTTCTGTCCTTTAACGAGCTCATCTTGGCATGAAATGTTCCCTTGGTATCTCTAATTTTCTTGAAGAGATCTCTAATATTTCCCATTCTGTTGTTTTCCTCTGTTTGTTTGCACTGATCACTGAGGAAGGCTTTCTTATCACTTCTTGCTATTCTTTGGAACTCTGCATTCAGATGGGAATATCTTTCCTTTTCTCCTTTGCTTTTCACTTCTCTTGTTTTCTCAGATATTTCTAAGGCCTCCTCAGACAGCCATTTCACTTTTTTGCATTTCTTTTTCATGCGGATGGTCTTAATCCCTGTCTCTTGTACAGTGTCAGGAACCTCTGTCCATAGTTCATCAGGCACTCTGTCTATCAGATCTAGTCCCTTAAATCTATTTTTCACTTCCACTGTATAATCACAAGGGATTTGATTTATGTCATACCTGAATGGTCTTGTGGTTTTCTCTACTTTCTTCAATTTAAGTCTAATTTGGCATAAGGAGTTTATGATCTGAGCCACAGTCAGATCCTGGTCTTGTTTTTGCTGTCTGTACAGAGCTCCATCTTTGGCTGCAAAGAATATAATCAATCTCATTTTGGTGTTGACCATCTGGTGATGTCCACGTATAGATACTTCTCTTTTATTAATTATATAATAATTTTATATTGATAATATATTAACCTTATTGGTATATGCTCCTGGATTATTAATGCCAGGAGTTTTCTGGTTTTTGATGATTAAAATTCCATCTTTTTCTTCCAAATATCTGTATCTTTTGCTTCCTTCTCTTATCTCATTACATTGGCTATGACTTTCAGTACAGTGTTGAATAGGCATGGTGAGAAAGGATATTCTCGCCTTGTTCCTCACCTTAGTGTGATAGCATCTGTCTTCTCACTATGAAGTACGATGTTCTACCTGTATTTCTTTTTAAATGTTGTATATGAAGCTGAGGAAATGCATCTCTATATCTAGTTTGCTGAGAATTTTTATGATGAATGGATGTTGGATTTTATCAGATGATTTTTTCCCTTCATCTGTTGATACGATCTTGTGATTTTCTTCCTTTGACTATGGATATTATGATTTATGATTAATGATAATCATAAACATTAACATTTCAAATGTTGCTATTAACATTTCAAACGTTGCACATCTGAAATGCATTCTACTTAGATATAGTATGTAATTCCTTCTATGGATTGTTAGGTTTCTTTTCTTATATTTGTTGGGGATTTTGCTTCTATGTTCATGAGAAGCATTTGTGTGCAATTTTTTTTCTCTTAATTTCTTCATCTGATTTTGATGTTCAAGTGTAATACTCACCTCATAGAAAAGGAATTAGGTGTTCCTTTTGCTTCTGTTTTCTGGGAGTGATTGTAAAGAATTGTTATCATTTCTTCCTTAAATTTTTGTTAGAATTCATCAGTGGAAACATCTTGGTCTGTCGCTGTCTTTATTAGAAGCTTATTGGTTATAGATTAAATTTCTTTAATAAATACAGGCCTATTCAGATTATCTATTTTTCATTATGAAAGTGGTGCTAAGTTATACCTTCAAGCAGTTTCTCAATTGAATCTTTCATTTTTGTAGGCACAGAGTTGTTTATAATATTCACTCATTATCCTTTTGATGTCCATGAAAT
The DNA here is from genome assembly GCA_007570785.1 of Antilocapra americana. NCBI lineage: Eukaryota > Metazoa > Chordata > Mammalia > Artiodactyla > Antilocapridae > Antilocapra > Antilocapra americana. Next base: position 12,177 of record ML663039.1, read on the forward strand.
CAGTAGTAATGGCCCCTCCTTCATTTCTACTATTAGTAATTTAATTTGTGTTTTCTCTCTTTTTTCTTGTTTAGCTTGGGGAGAATTTTATCTTCTTTTTTTTGTATCTTTAAAGAAACTTCTCTGGGTTTTCTKCCTTTTCTGCATTATTTTCCTTTTTTTAGTGTCATTGGTTTCTGCTTTGATTTATTCTTCCTCTTCTTTTCCTTTTCTTTCACAAGTTTACTAATATAGAAGCTTAAGTTATTAATTGTAGGGTTTTTTTGTTATAGGCATTCAATGCTATATATATATATATCTCTTTACTGATTTTGCTGTATCACACAAATCCTGATAAGCTGTAATTTTGTTTTCATTTCATAAAAATATTTTAAAATTTCTCATTAGATTTTCTCTTTGGCCCATGTGTTATTTAGATGTTTATTGTTTAGTCTGCAAATAATCTTTAATTTTTCTGCTATCTTTTTGTTATCAATTTCTAGTTTATTTCCATCACACTCTGAGAGCATTCTTTGTATTATTTGTATTCTTTTAAGTTTGATCATGTACATTTTATAGCTGTGATCTATCTTGGTGTATGTTCCATGTGAACTTGAAAATAATATGTTTCCTGCTGTCATTCAATATCCTATAAATGTCACTTAGATCTAGTTAATGGTTGTTACTTTTCAGTTCTTACTGATTTTCTGCCTACTGAATCTGTCAATTACTAAAAGAGATGTGTTGATATCTCCTTCTGTGAGAGTATGTTTGCCACATCAATGTTTGCTTTGGGTATTTTATTTTAACACAGCTTTTTGTCCATACACCTTAAAGGTTTGCTATGATTTCTTTGAGCATTGACCACTTAATCTTTGAGCAATGCACATCTTTATGCCTGATTTTCTTGTTCTGAATACTGCTTTACCAGAAATGTATTTAGCGAGTACAGTGTTTTTTTTCCCACTCATATTAGCATGGTATAGTTTTCTCTATCCCTTTACTTTTCATCTATTCATGTCTTTGAATTTAGAGTGGGTTTCTTATAGACCTCATGTGCTTAGTCGCTCAGTCATGTCTGACTCTTTGTGAGCCAATGGACCATAGCCTGCCAGACTCCTTAGTCTGGAAATTCTACGGGCAAGAATACTGGAGTGGGCTGCCATGCCCTACTCCAGGGGATCTTCCCAACCCAGATATCGAACCTTGGTCTCCTACAATGCAGGTGGATTCTTTAACATCTGAGCCTCCAGGGAAGCCCAAAATAAAGATGTACAGCATAGGGTTAGGTATATTTTTGTTGTTTCAATTTCTTTTCATCAGTCTCTATCTTTTAATTTGTATATTTAGACCATTCACCTTAAAAGTGATTATGCAGAGTTTATTTAACATTGGCCATATTTGTAACTGTTTTCTATTCATTGAATTTATCTTTTTTTTTAATATTCTGCTGTTTTTCTGCCTTGTCTAGTTTTGAATGAAGATTTAAAATTATTTCATTTTCTCTCCTCTTGGGAGATCAGTTATATGTTTAATTTTTTTTTTTTACTGCTTTTTGTAGAGTTTGCATGATGCATTTGCAACTCATTCAAATCCTCTTTTAAATAACACCATCCTGCTTCATGGTTGGTGCAAGTATCTTGTTTCCTAGTTCCCCCTCTCTTGTCCTTTCTACCATTTCTGCCATTTTTCTTTTTTTCCATAAGGTATAATCACTAGATGCATTGTGTTTTATTATTGTTTTCAATAAATAATAATTTTTGATCAATTGAAGATAATAAAAAGCTTTATTTTATCTTCATTTATTCTTTCTCTATCTCTGTTCCTTTCTTTACATAGGCTAGAGTTCCTGACCTATACCATTATCCTTTTTCCAAAAGAATTTCTTTTAGCATTTCTTGCAGAGTAGTTCTGTTAGTTACAAATTTCCATCAGTTTTTGTTTGTTATTATAAAGTTCTTTGTTTTTCATTATTGTTGAAGGATTTTTCCCCCTTGCTACTAAATTCTAGGTCAGTAGTAGTGTTTTGTTTTTTCTTTCAATGAATTGAAACTTTAATTCTAGTATTTTCTTGATAGCATGGTTCGTGAAGAGAAATCTTAGGTAATTATTACTCTTCTTCCTCTATAGCAAGATCTTTTTTTTTTCTCTAGTGTTCCTGAAGAATTATGTTTTTCTTTGGTTTTTGGAAGTTTGAATGTGATATGCCAAAGGTTAGATTTTTTTTTCTGTTTCTCCTGCTTGGTATTCTCTGAGCTTCCTAGATCTGTGGTTTATTGTCTCAATAGTTTGGGGAAATTCTCAGAAATGTTTACTTTAAATATTCTGCTTATTTCTCTATTTTTTCTCATGTTATTCCCACTGAGCATATGTTTAGTCATTCAGTCCTGTCTGACTCTTTTGTTGACCCTGTGGACTGTAGCCCACAAAGCTCCTCTGTCCACGGGATTTCCCAGGCAAGAATACTGGAGTGGTTGCCGTTTCCTCCTCTAGGGGATCTTCCTGACCCAGGGATGGAACCTGCATCTTCTGCATTGGCAGGTAGATTCTTAACTGCTGAACCGCTGGGGAAGGTCAAATCTAGATGAATCATAGCTATTCTAAATGTATTTTAATGGGGTTTATTTTCTCCTCATGTCAGAGCATGCAGAAATTTTTCTTGGATCTTTACCATGAGACCCTGATAGGACAACAGAAGGAAGGTAAAACTCACAAAAGTGTCAGGGCTTCCTTAAGACTAGGCCCCTAGAAGTTTGGGACTCTCAGTCTAGTCTCACAAAGCTTCAAATCCTGCATCAATTCAGTTCAGTGCAGTTCAGTCGGTCAGTCACGTCTGACTCTTTGCAACCCCATGTACTGCCGCACTTCAGTCCCCCCTGTCCATCACCAACTCCTGGAGTTTACTCAGTCTCATATCCATCAAGCCGTTGATGCCATCCAATCATCTCATCCTCTGTCATCCCCTTCTTCTGCCCTCAATCTTTCCCAGCCTCAGGGTCTTTCCAAATGAGTCAGTTCTTTGCAGCAGGTGGCCAAACTGTTGGAGTCTCAGCTTCAACATCAGTCCTTCCAATGAATATTCAGGACTGATTTCCTTTAGGATGGACTGGTTGGGTCTCCTTGCTGTCCAAGAGATTCAAGAGTCTTCCCCAACACCACAGTTCAAAAGCATCAATTCTTCAGAGCTCAGCTTTCTTTACAGTCCAACTCTCACATCCATACATGACTACTGGAAAAACCATAGCTTTGAGTAGATAGACTTTTGTTGGAAGGTAATGTCTCTGCTTTTTAATATGCTGTCTAGTTTGGTCATAAGTTTTCTTCCAAGGAGTAAGCATCTTCTGATTTCATGGCTGCAGTCATCATCTGCAGTGAATTTGGAGCCCACCCCCCAAAATAAAGTCCGTCACTATTTCCATTATTTCCCCATCTATTTCCCATGAATTGATGGGACCAGATGCCATGATCTTAGTTTTCTGAATGTTGAGTTTTAAGCCAACTTTTCTAGTCTTCTCTTTCACTTTCATCAAGAGGCTCTTTAGTTCTTGTTCGCTTTCTGCCATAAGAGTGGTGTCATCTGCATATCTGAGGTTAGTGATAGTTCTCCCAGCAATCTTGATTCTAGCTTGTGCTTCATCCAGCTCAGCATTTCTCATGATGTACTCTGCATATAAGTTAAATAAGCAGGGTTACCGTATGCAGCTTTGATGTACTCCTTTTTCTATCTGGAACCAGTCTGTTGTTCCATGTCCGGTTCCAGCTGTTGCTTCCTGACCTGAACACAGATTTCTCCAGAGGCAGGTCAGGTGGTCTAATATTCCCATCTCTTTCATAATTTTCCACAGTTTGTTGTGATCCATACAGTCAAAGGCTTTGGCATAATCAATGAAACAGAAACAGATGTTTTTCTGGAGCTCTCTTGCTTTTTCGATGATCTAGGTGATGTTGGGAATTTGATCTCTGGTTCCTCTGCCTTTTCTAAAACCAACTTGAATATCTGGAAGTTCATGTATTATTGAAGCCTGGCTTAGAATTCTCTCCTCATTCCTAGATCTAGGACATTCTGCTGCTGCTGAGCTGTGATTCCCTTTATTTGCCTAGATCTTCAGTTTGGGGAGGCTGTGGTTTTCCCTGTAACTTCAGTTTTCTGATAGATCCTAAGAAGACTTGTTGATTTTCAGATTGTTCTAGTTTTTTCTCATTGTGAGGATTGGAGTGATGGTTTCTGAGACATTCATATGGGAAAGCATGAACATTTTTTCGAATAGTGGAGGTGGTACCACATATCCATGTGTTGTTTCTTCCTTTATTGGGAATTCTTACTACATTCCGTGGGAGCTTCCTCAATGGCTCAACCATCAACAATCCACATCCCAATGCAGGAGATGCAGGTTTGGTCCCTCATTTGGGAAGTTCCCCTGGAAGAGGAAATGGCAACCTAACCCAGTATCCTTGCCTGAAAAGTCCCATGGACAGAGGGACCTGGTGGACGACAGTCCATGTGTTCACAAAAGAGTCAATCACGACTTAGCAAGTAAACAGCCACAGCAAATGACTTAATTAATTATGGCTACGGAACAAAACCTCCAAATGAATCCTAATAAAATGGTTTGGAGAGCTTGCAGTTTGCTGAACACATGAAGGAGATGTGAGGGTGTTGGAGCTGGACAGGGTCTGAGACCTTCACACCCCTTTCCCACACCTCACTCCAAGCATCTTGTCCATTTGGCTGTTAGGGCGTCAGATGTTTTATGATAAACCAATCATCTAATAAGTCAACTGTTTCCTCGAGTACTTTGAGCTGATTCAGAAAATTCTTCAACCCCAGGAAGGGTTTGTGGTAACCCTGATTTAAAGCCAGTCAGTCAGAATTACAGGAAACCTGGATTTGACTAAGTGTAAGGCACTCTTGTGGGAATGAGCTCTTAAATTGTGAAGATGCTAACTCCAAGTAGATACTGTCAGAAGCAAATTGAATCGTGGTAGATACTCAGATGGTGTTAGAGAATTGGTTTGTGTGTGAAAAACAAAGAAAAACTCATCCATTTGGTATCAACAGTATTGAGAATACAAGTGTAAACAACGTTCTTTCCCTTTACAAATGTGTTTTCTCCTTTTTCTGTAAATGCAGTGGTTTCCAGTTGTCAGTTTATTTCTAATATGATATCTCTGTGTTTCTGGCTGCTGTTTCTTTTCTTTCAGTGCTAGTCGTGTCCCTTAGACACAGCCTGTTTCTTCATTTAATCACATGACTGTGTGAGAGTGATCTTTGCTCAAATATTCCTTTATTGGGACATTCTTACCTGGACTTTGTATCAAGGAGGGCGACCCAGTTAAAATGATTGACCATTTTCTGTCTTTTTGTATGACTTAGAAGAATTCAAGGAAGATGGTGATTAGTTTCTCCCTGACCATTCGGTGTAGTGGGCCACCAAATCTCGCTTGTCATGGACATTTTGATTGTACTGTGGGTTTGGACTACATTTTTGCTTTAGTGATTTATAGGTTTCTAAATTTTTCCCATTTTACTTCAGTTTTAAAATTTAAAGTAATGATACTTATAATAAAAACAATCATAAAGAACACTACAGAGAATAAAACAGTGAACCCAGTAGACCTGACACTCAGCATCAATAATCCTCAATAATTATAGGAAACACCTTGTTCAGTTTAAAGTTTATTTATTTATTCATGTGTTTCTTGGCTAATCACTCCTGAGACAAAGTTGTGTGCTTCCATTAGAAATATGTAGTGTTTATTTTCTACTTTGTGGTGGTACTGACATTTGATGAAGATCTTCATTTCACCCTTATCCATTAATTCATCAGGGTCAGTAGAATGCTAATTCTCTAGTTATTCCCTGGTGGCTCAGATGTAAAGAATCCACCTGCAATGCAAGAGATTTGCAGGAGATGCAGGTTCGCCCGCTGGGTTGGGAAGATCCCCTGGAGGAGGAAATAGCAGCCCACTCCAGTATTCTTGCATGAGAAACCACATAGACAGAGGAGCCTGGCAGGCTACGGTCCAAGGGGTTGCAAAGAGTTGGACGAGACTGAGCGACTAAACAACAAGAGTACACACACACCACACACACATAGTGGAATCAGTCATTTGATTGTGTTATACATTACACAGAGTGTTATATATTAAAAATATAATTCCTATGTATATATATTCAGATAACATTTTAAAGCAAATATTTCTGTGCCATTAGTGCATTCGCAGTGTTGTACAGTCACTGCCTCTGTCTTATTTCAACATATCCTTCATTCCAAGAAGTAACTGCTACCGACCGGAAAACTATGTTCACCTCTTGGTGAGTGTTGAGCCAGATGATACAGCCAAGTCAAAGAGCAAGAGAAGGAAGGATTTATTACTTGCCGCAAGTAAGGAGAACAGAGGGGATCATTCCCAAAGCAGTGTTTCCCTGGACAGCAAAATTGGGAAAATTTTACGCTAAGGGTACATACATATTCATGAAGGGGCTTGAGCAGCAGAGAGTTCAGCATAGAGTTGACACAAAGGTCAATGGAATCCAAGCTTTACAGGTGATTGAAGTCACGAGGGTCAGAAAAGATAAAATCACCATTCCTTAGGTTCCAGGTGATATTGAGCTTGATCACTTGAGGGGGGTTTAAATTCTGCAAAACAGCTGAAGGATGTGCTTCAGGCTTATGTTTACCCTTGAAAGGACTGGGAGTCCTTACAACTGATTTGTTACCTTTGCTACTGATACTACTCCTGCCTGATTACAGCCACGCATTGCTGCATTCTTTTGTTCCCTTAAGGTCATTATTACTGATGTCTGTTCAAAGGCAAACATTGTCCAGAGGCTTCGATCACAAAATGACTTAGGCCAAAAATGGCTTCTCTTATGTCAGGAAAGCCATGGCAAGTTCTCTTTCTCCAGGACTACCTACCCTATCTGCTTACTTTACCTCTTACCATTCAAAAAATTGCTTGTCATTCACACTATCCCCTAGTCCCTGATAAGCATCAGTCTGCTCTCTGTCACTTTGAATTTGCTTATCCTGGATAATTTATATAAATGGTCTCATATAATATGTGACCTTTTCATTTAACATATTGTTTCCAAGGCTCATCCATGGTCTCTTAGTTATTAGTACTTCATTCCTCTTTATGACTGAATCATATTCCATTTTAAGAATATACAACATTTTGTTTATTTGTTGATAGAAAGTTTGGATTATTTGCAGTTTGGGGTTTTTATGAATATTCATCTTTAAATATTTGTTTGATTACAAGTTSTAAAATGTATAAATTATATACCTAAGAATAGCACTGCTGTGTCCTATGGTAATTTTTTTCTTTAAATTTGAGGAACTCCCAAACTGTTTTCCAGAGAGGCTTAGCCATTTTGCATTCTTACCAGCAACACAGGAGGGATCCAACGGTATCCTGTTGTGTTCTTATATACATTTTCCTAATGATCCTGAGCATCTTTTCATATTTTTGGCCAGGGGTTTATCTTTTTTGTTTGTTTACTTATTTTTCAAAGTTGAGCTGTTGATCTTTCTGTTGTTCGACTTCACATTTCCCACAGAAACTGAAGACAAAGGCTCTACCCTTCCTTCCTGTTACATTTCAATGGAAAGGCTTTCAGGTCCTTGAGAAAGACACTCCTGGGAGGTAGGAGATACATACATCTCAAAGAGACAGAGGAAGGATTTATAACTGTGAGGGGTTTTTTTTGTCTTTGTTTTAAATAGGCATTCTCAGTAAAGGAAGATCAGGGGCTTATGTCAGACGTTGGCTGGAACAGATTCCTCTGGTAGTCTTGACATTTTCTAAACAGGAATTCAGGGATAGCCAAATTGTCATAGAGGGAGGGGGGTTCTGGAGTGGAAGCATATGTATACCCATGGTGGATTCATGTCAATGTATAGCAAAACCAACACAATAAAGTAAAGAAAATTTTAAAAAAAAAGAATGTGGCCTTAGATTGCTGCTAGAAACCATGCTAGAGGCCAGTCAAGTTTCTTAATGCAGATGTTTGGACAGAGTTGTTCATGTCAATAGTTTCTGCAGTTCTCTGTTCCTAACCTCAGCTTGCAGTTCCATGACACATTGCCCTTTTTATAGATAGTTCAAAATTTGACATGTTTCTTATTCAAGGTAGGTAGGCAAGTAAGAACATATGCACTAGCAAAATAATGTCTCATAAAATAATGTCTGTGATCAAAGCAATGCCATCACATACTGTAATGTAACCATAGGAGTTACACCCTATCACCTTTATATATCTATTGATTAGAAGTAAAAGAGCTGAATAGATATTTCTCCAAAGAAGACATAGAAAAGGCCAACAGGTCCATGAAAAGGTGCTCACCATCACTCAGTTCAGTTCAGTTTCTCAGTCATGTCCAACTCTTTGCGACCCCATGGACTGTAGCATGCCAGGCTTCCCTGTCCATCACCAACTCCTGGACCTTACTCAAACTTATGTCCATCGAGTCCATGATGCCATCCTACAAACCTCATCTTCTATCATCCCCTTCTTATCCTGCTTTCAATCTTCCCCATAATTGTTTTTACAATTTATGGATCTATTATTTCAAAATAAAGGGTTTGAAATAATCAGGGAGGCTGCAAGTCGTGGTTCAGTTGCTAGTGTCCAGGTTTTCTCTCCTTATACGACAGCCTTCCTAAGCCCATTGCAGTTGACTGAGTCACCTGATTAGAATATGCCTCTGATAGAGGCAATGATTTAAAATATAATGCTGAGCTATACAAAGACAGTAGCATATGAGGAAATGCTTATGTAAACACAGAAAGAGGGGCAAGAGATAATCTCTGAGTTACAAGAAGTAGAAAAGGCTAAAAAGGATAGAGACTATATCTGCTAAAAGGGGACCATACTAACTTCAGCAACAAAAGGAATACAGGAGATAATTGAAACTGCTGGCCATCTTTGTGGTTTAGTCATCTTATCCTGTTGGCATTTGCCAGCAATGGATGCAACATTCTTAGTAACACAGACATCTTTTCATTCTACAGTCACATCTCAGACAGTGAAAGGTGATTTATATTTTGCTATAAAGATCATGAGAAGACTGTAGGAAGGGCTGATATGTAATAATTAAAAAAATTTCAAATCCATAAATCAGAGTTATTAAAATAACAAAGAGGTAGTTTGTATGTCATTTCTCCACAGTCATGTAACGAGATGCAAATTCTCCATCTGTAGAGTAAGGAAAATATGGAGTCTAGATCCTTTACAATGTGGAAAAACTTTAGAAGCTGTAGGGCAGGAAGGATTCTCTTCTGTCAGACATCAACAAGGCCTCTCCCAAAATGTGGGAAAATGGGACAAACACAGGAAGAAGTGGTGAAGGAGAAGAGGTGTTACGAGCTTGTTGTTGAGTCCCGTCTGATTCTTTGCAACAACATTGACTGTAGCCTGCCAGGTACCACTGTTCATAGGATTTCTGAGGCAAGAATACTAGAATGGGTTGCCTTTCTGTTCTCCAGGGGCACGTCCCAACCCAGGGATCGAACCTGAATCTCCTGCATTGCAGGACGATTCTTTACCCTCTGAGCCACCAGGGAAGCCCCCTTTCTAAAGGTAGCCAGATAATTTTTAGACCATTTTTCATTTTTCTGTTTTTTGTCCATTCCAACCCTGCAGGCACTGTCAGTTTGAATTTTATAAGCACACGAAGTGGACGCATTCATGGCATACAGTGTCTGAATTTGTACACACAAAGGGAAAGATACTGGGAGTCTAGGTGCAGAGAAATGCAGAAGAAAGTGACTTTAGTTCTAGCACTGTGAACCAGTTTAAAAGTTTGGATGGCGTGGCATGGAGACCTCCTCTATTTGAAAATATTCACCTCAGGTTGGGACTTGAGCCCACATGACTGGGACTGAAACCCACCTGGCCGGGACTTGAATCCAGCCAAAATCCTGTCTGGGACTTGAACCATGGCCTACTAGAATCACTTCTCTAGTGCCTGGACTTAGTGAGGCTCAGGTTCTTTGTGTCTTAGCACAGAAGGAATTCAGAAAGGCAAAGTGTTAGACAAGAAGTGGATTTATTAATATAGGACGCTTATAAGAGATGCAAGCAGGCAGATAATGGAGCTCTGCCCTGAGGATTAAGTGGGCTACATTTTATAATCAAAGGAAAGTGAACAAGGGGGGAAGACTGCCTTCTTTGAATAGAGGTCAGGCCTACATCACTCACTCCCGCTTCGTTTGCAGCAGGAGAATGTCTGACCCTATGAGGTCAAGCACAGATTATCATAGTCCTTCTTCAAATCAGTAGAAGGGTGGTGACATTCTTCTTTTACCTATGGGACTGGAGCATATCTCATGTTTTATTTACGGCTTTATATTTAAGCATGCCTGCTTCCTTTCACGACCTTCTGATACATTTCTTGAGAGATCAGTAACTTATACTGGTCTCCCAAAGGTTCTCAGGTTTCTCTATCTCTAGGCCCCTAGTAGACTTCTACAGCTACTCATCTGTCTGTCTGTCTGTGCTCATGAATTGCAGCACTCCAGGCTCTCTGTCTGTGGGATTCTCCAGGCAGAAATACTGGAAGGGGTAGCCATTTCCTCCTCCAGGGTATGTTCCACACCCAGGGATTGAACCTGCATCTCCTGCATTGCAGGTGGATACTTTTCCACCGAGTCACCTGGGACAGCTACCTGTATCCTATGCTATTCTACCCCTGTCATATGGAAGCAGGCTCCCCCAACCAAGAGCAGTCGTTTCTCTTGGTGTGTGTCTTCTCCATGAACGTGTCTAGCTTGAACTATTGTCTGGAATTTAGTGAGCAAGTTTCTTCCCAACAAGAGGAAGAGGCAGTCATGCATGATCAGAAACTGATGATCAAAGGTAAACTTTCCTAGCAAGTAACTTGGGGAGGGGCAGGTCACTTGGTTTGGGACCTTCCTTTCATCCCCATTTTCATGGAGGATTGGAAGGACAAGGGCCAAGGGAAATCAGCACAGAGTAGCTGACCCACATATGAAATAACTGTCCTCCCTGCCACATCAAGGGTTACCTGAGGCTCCTCTGGAGAAATGACCAGATGTCCTTTGGGAGCCATGGAGGTTCCCAGGCTCCATCAGTCTTTGGTCCCCTGGGCCAGCTTGGTTTGGCAGCCTCAAGTCTCCTATAGGACTGGAGACACTGTGGTCATGCTTCTGGTGGCCCTTTAGTTTGTACATCTGTTGGGTAGGACACTGGTGTTTTCCCAGACAGGGAGCATTCGTCCTTCCAGTTACCCTTCTGGCTGAATGTGGATCCATCCTTTCTGCATGAGATGGTGGCTCTGATCCAGGCCTCCTGGGTTCTGTCCCAGCCATGGGCTTTGGTAAGGGAGGGTAATCCTGAGGTCGTACAGGGGATTTGAGCGGTCACTTTGTGTAATTATGCTATTTGTTTTGTCCCTGAATCCTTTTTGCCCCCTCAACCTTATCTCTATCATTGAATATGCCAAAGGCCAAATCCATGAGTTGATTTATGGGAGTCTTGGGTGACTAGCTGCCCAAATGTTGCATTAGAGGTAAACGGTCTGGTAGACTGTCCCCCCTCAGAACTGGGGAGGTAGCAGTTTCTGGTTGTGGATCTTGGGAAAGTGGACTAATAAGCTGATCATATAAAACATCAGTCTCCTTTGGAGAAGGAGACACACTGAAAGGGGTGTGAGCCCTTTCCTGGGAGTTAAAAGGGATTCTTTAGACACGGATTTTGGAATAGGGTCATGAACATTTGGATGCATGGGACCTCCCCCCTCCCCATCCATTTTTGGGTTAGGATGTCACAAGGCAGGGACCAATGGGAGTTATTTGTTCTGGTGCTCTCCCAGTGTCAACAGTGGGTTCCCTGTGAGCACCGGAAATCTACCTGGTTGGTGAGCCTGAGGAGGCCCGTTGGGTTAGTCTCGAAAAGAAACAGAAGACAGTGGGAGGAAAAATGACCAGAGTCCAAGGGCCTAGTGTCTTCAGAGAGGGAGGGAGGAGACCTAGGCTCTGAGCCAGCTAAAAACTTTACCTTTATCACTGAAGTAAAAGAAAAAGAAAAAGAGCCAAAAGGTAGGACTGGAGCAGAACAAGGCAGTGATAACAATACAAGGCAAAAGTTCCCCTCAGGGTACTGTCATTGTGATGTTGAAGAGGGCTCCTCTTTGGACTCCTAGAGTGGCTTTGTGCCAAGAATTGGCCTGCAATCCAGGAGACCTGAGTCCAATCACAGGATTGGGAAGATACACTAAAGAAGGAAATGGTAATCCACTCAAGTATTGTTCCCTGGGAAATCCCATGGACAGAGGATCCAGGTGGCTGCAGTCCACAGGACCACAAAGAGTTGAATATGACTTAGCGACTGACCACATTACTTTATAAAAGTTCAAGAGGAAACACCTAGCCAGGAAGGAGGCTCAAGGATCAAGAGACAGTGTGAGAAGTCTGGAGAGCAGGATAGAAGAGAAATCAAGGATACTAGGGAAGGTATAGAGCTATGAAGTGGGGGAGGTTGGAGTTCCTGGTTGTGGATCTTGGGGGAAGTGGACTGTCTCCTAGGCAGAGAGTCCTAAGCCTGCTGAGAAAGTTGTTTGCTTACTGCCTCTGCTCTGAGGTTGATAAAGTCTGCTTGAGACTCCCAGGAAGGAGGGGCTCGCCCACAGCATACAGTCGGGGGTGCAGTGAGGTAGGCCAAAAATCTAGAGAAAGATGCAAAGTCCCCCAGTTTTGGCCCCTGATGCAGTTCTGGAGTCCTGGAATCACACTGGGATTAAGAACGTGTAGGGAGGAAATTGTGCTCGAGGACTTACAGAAGGGAAACTCACTCAAAGTCCCTGATTATTTGTACGGTATTAATTGGCATGTTGTGTGGTCTTCTCGGTTAAACTTCTCACCTCAAAATGGATAGAGCCATAGAGGAAATGACAAAGACTGAGGGGACAAAAGTCTTAGCCTCAGTGGGTGCCTTCACCATTGGAAATTCTGTTTCTACCAGGCCCAGGACAGTGTCAGCTGCCACCCAAGTGTTATTTGGGTGTGCACAGCCTGGGGGCACTCCCTGAAGCTCTTAATTGAGGGGAGCCATGACACAGGGAGCTGACCCAGACCTTGCCCTGTCAGTCATGCAAAGAGAACAAAGCAGAGTGACCGTAAGCAAGTTTTCCTGGGAGAGACAGAGCGAAAGTCAGGGGTCTCCAGCCGGCAGTCTGGGCAAGACCACTGGAGTTCTCTGTGGCAGCGGTCCTAGTCACGGTACCGGGTCTGTCCCTGGTGAAAAGGTATTTCCTCAGTTCTTGCCCTTGCCAAGAAAGGGAAGGACTCTGGACTAGTGCACATCAGGGGACTTGGCTTCGGAAGGTCACTTTATCAGTCTTGTGAACTTGAGAAAATTGCAAGTTATCCATCTATAAACGGAGTCTGCTCAGTCCTATCCTGCAGGAGTGCTGGAATGCATGTACTACACCTAAAGCAGTCATACTGATTAAGAAACACTGGTCTTTAATGTAAGGGAAGTTGTGATTATTATGAACCTCCCAGATACCACCTTCCTATAGGAGGTTATTTTTATCCAGTAGATAGCAGAGACTATGCAGTGCATTGGGACAAAAGAAATAAATATTCTTAAATGAGCTAAAT